>JBAJFG010000492.1:3600000-4170600 GCA_037903475.1 Ancylostoma caninum | reverse complement strand
TTGAAGAAAACCGTAAGCGAGTACAGATACACTCTAAGGACACCTCCTTTCAGGCTCTAAGGGCATAAATAATACGTTCAGTTCCAGCCTCTACCATGCCACGCCCACCTTGCCATACATATATACTCTGCCGCAACGCAACAACAACCCGCTTACAGCTTGCTACTTAATCTACCACTAGTATTCTCGACTACCTCGCATACAACGAGCCGTCAATACGTGAGTGTTTTACTTTCCAACAAAATATATCTATATAACAACAAACTATAAAATAACCTACTATTGCCAACTATTTCTAGTCAACCAAATCAAACCTTTATCTAACAACAATAATAATAAACTAACATACAACTTTTTAAGAAAACACCAAATAGAAGGACATAAACCACAGTTACTTTGAAAAAAAAAAACATCTTACCTTTACTCCGGGAAGTAACCTACCCACGCCAAACTGTCTTCTACTCAGCCACTATCCCGCTCGGCTAGAAGAAAACGCCGCTCTCTACTGAAAAAAGAACTAATTACACCTGATCAGGACTTTACCGAATTCTTGAACGAAACTATTACTAAAAAAAGATCGTACTCAGCCACCCCAGTTAAGAATCTCGAGCTCAAACCCGAATTGCCATCTTCTGCAAAAGCGCGAATAAAATACGAGAATTCCAGCTCTAGTCGCGATTCTTCACCTATAATGGCCGAAGAACAACCTATATACCATTCATATAAAATATTAGGCGACAGAGTTGAGAAATTCTCTGGCGCAGGAGATAAAACATTCGAGGAATTCTTAGAAGAATACACCGATCTCATCAATAGATTCAAAATTCCTCATGAGCATGCAAAAAGTTTACTCCCATTATACCTAGTGGGAGGCGCTAAACTTAAATATCAGAACCTAGACGGCGCAGATAAACTGTCATGGAAGGATCTTGTCACAACCTTAGCCACGAAATTCAAAAGCGAGGCTATCCTCAGTAACGTACGCGACGAATTACACAGTTTAACCCAGGGAAGAGATACAGTAGGAGACTTTGCAAAGAAAGTTTTCGCTAAAACAAAAGTAGCCTTCCAAGGACAAAACAAAAACATGATCACCCAATTAGCAATCGACTTCTTTGTAAAAGGACTTCGACCTGACATTCGCAAAGCGATTCGCCGCCTTCCCGACGCCAGCAATTTCGAAACCGTAGTTGCCAATGCAGAGAAAGAAGCACGCATTTTAGAACAAGAAAAGCGCGAAGACTCCGAAACGGTGAAAGCGATAAATTCCCTTATAACGGATGATAAAATCGAGCGTCTAGAACAACGATTGAAAAACATGCGCATTCAAGACAATTCCAGAATTATTAAGCCTTTTAGAACGCAAAAGAATAGACTCTTTCCCCAAAAATTAAATCGACCAATCTCATCCAATCGTGGTAGGAATTTCATTAACAATTTTAGACCACGACCCAACAGATTTTTCTATGGAGCACGCTTCCCTAATCGAAACAGACCATTTGGCTTAAGAAGTTTCGCAAGACCTAGATTAGCGTATGACCCACAACGTGACGCATACCTACCTGCATATTCTAACCCGTTACCTAACGCTATGGGACCTCCCATACCTCTGACAAACCCCACCGCACAGAACTATCGTTACCCAACAATGATACCAAATACAACCTTGCTATGTGTTGTATGTATAATAAGCTTATTCTTATTCCAACCTTGTCTCGCAACTCAATATCAAATATGCGGTACCTACCCATTCGCCAACGTTCTTTCGCTCCCAAAAATGGTTCAGTGTCATGTCTCTAATACAGAGCCAATGGTTAAAACCAGGGTTCAACTTTATGCGCACAAAAACACTCCTATCCAAATCCCAGCGCAAAAATGTTACCAGGATATTATAAGGGTATCTGTCTATAATATACTTCACATACGAACAGCCCACACCATTCTGGACAGACAGCGCATTTCAATACCCAAAAAGGATTGTAAAGCCGCAAAACTAACTGAACGCATCCGTGGCCACGAATTAAAGAAAATAGCCCCGGATTTATATATGACAATGGAAATTGAAGATACTAACTCTTCCTTACCTCTATGGGGCACAGCCATCCATATTCGTAGCATTTACTCCATGGAGTTGGGCGAAATCGCTTCCTTCGACGGTCGTAGCATCCTAAGCCCACTAGGCAATCTGAAAAACTGCACTTTAAAAGACGGATTTTGCCGCACTCCAACAGAGGTAATCGTATGGGAATCCATCAAAATTGCGCCTCTATGCAAACTAGAACTAATAGGCATGTATGATGCATTCGTCACATCTAGTTACATAGCCATTCCCGAAAACGAGCTTACTTTCGAGTTTCATGACAATTTCCGTATCCAAAATGATTTAACGAAACATTGTACTCTCCCCAACACCTACCTTACCACTTCTAAACATCTTTTAGTATTCCCACAAATACCTCAGCATATCCTCATTCAGGAGTTCATAATAAATAGGTCAGGTTTTGTACGCCGCGCAAAAAGATCCATACGTTATTGGACTGATGCCCATGGACGTAAATCTCCATACGACTTAGTATCACCCGAGTCACAGCCATTAATCACTAGATTATACGGCATGACAAATCTCAGAGACTTACCCCGATTACATACGCAACCCATTAACGAACCAATCTTGCTTCGCGAAATCAAAAGATGGAACGTCACTAATTTGGACTTTATGAGAAGGGCACGATTATATGCACAAGAAGAACCCCATATTAGTGTAATGCGCACGGTTAGATATTGTGAATATAGAAGTAAACAACTAGCCAGATTAAATCAAATTCAGCGGTATAGGCCACTAACTTACGCCGAGTATAACATTCGCCAAGACTTACAGAAAGGGATAAGTGACATTTTCGATGAGTACCTTAATAACGAATTCGGCAAACTAGAACTACAATTTTTATCTCAACCCCCAGAAAATCTAATTATTCCTTACATTGACACATCGCGCCCACCTTTTGCATACCCAGAAGACGCATATGAGACTAAAACACGATCTTACGGCTGGCCCCCGACTACACCTAGGCCTTTTCAACGTCACTCAGCGACAACTACGTACTATGCGACGCCCCCTATAACGCCTACTACTACAACACGTAGGCCCGTAATAACGTCAACACGTACTGCTTTACCCACTCAGCCTAGAAGAGAACCACCCCCAACTGAATCACCTCGTACTCGCCCTCCTTACACGCGCCAATTTGCAACTCCCATTCCTCAGTTCGCAACAACCCAACGTAATGCCTATTATAGACCAACTACTGCATATCCCGAATATCAACCTACACTATTACGAAATACCCATAGCGATAAATACATGCCCACAAATTATACGCCTCAGAATAACCCACCCCAACGCTCTTTTGACGAATGGCCTCGTGCAAATACTTTCGCCCCAATTCAAAACTACTATGAAACTACTCCCCCATCAATAGCCGTACCACGCACTCAATCTGTTTCCACATATGCTGTACCGCCAAGCGATCTTCCATCGCGAATTTTATTCAATAGTATCTGCACAAGACAATACATCAATATCCAACGATTGCAAGCCTTCCGCTTCATTGATCCTACCTGGACGGCCCGAATGCTGCTTGGAAGAAACGACATCGCCGCAACCTTAGTCAAAAACGACCTATCAGTTTCCCGTTGCAAGCAAGTAGTACCTACCGCAATATTTGAGGACCATAATGTAAACGGAACATGTTACAAATTAACTCCTGTTCTGATAGAAAAAGAACTATGGTTCTCAATTTCCGGATCAAGCGACTTAGTTCAAAACTCACCGACTACACCATGCCCATTCATAGGTAGCGAACGCTTAGGAGAAACGCAATCATTATTCCCACCGAATCTAAGAAACAACGAAAAAGCACAACCATTCTTGTTTAACAGTTCCTCCTTGTTTTTCCAAATTCTTCAAAATTATCCCTCAACCCACAATTCCCAAATCCAAGCCTTGCAACAACAACAATCGGAAATTAATTCAAGGCTTTATAAGCGTGGAATTATAGAAAATACAATTTCGCACATTCAAAATGCCGGTGAAACCGTAGGTCAGACTTTGAAGTCGATTTACGATAAAACTACGCTTAAACTTTCAGAAGGCGTAAATACAATCAAGTGGTCAATAATACACCTTCTCCTTTGGATTACGCTTCCTAGCTTAGTAGTAATTCTTCTCATTTGTCTATGCGTATTTTATCTGAAGTTGTTCTTCCTTAAAAGAACTACGGCAACGGCAGCTACAGCCATGATCGATTTTGCCAGCACTTTCGCTAGTAAACGGAAACGGAATCGCCAAAATAAAGTAAACACGGTATTAGTCCACGATCCAGATACCCCGTCAACATCGGAACAACTTTTTGTACCACACGTTTATTCCTTAATTTCTTACAAAAATCCCAAAAATTCTCGACTTCCATACGTCCAAATATATGTGAATGAACTACCCTTCACGGCATTAATTGACAGTGGTGCGTCTATTTCCTACATGAAACTATCCACCTTACAATCATTAGGATTACAAGCCAATTTGAATAGTGAACCCTCTACCGCGAAAGCTGCTAACGGTACCGAAGTACAACTTCTAGCTACAATATTCCTACGAATAAGGATAGGAACATACCTTGTAGACCACCAATCCC
Source organism: Ancylostoma caninum (assembly GCA_037903475.1). Taxonomy (NCBI): domain Eukaryota; kingdom Metazoa; phylum Nematoda; class Chromadorea; order Rhabditida; family Ancylostomatidae; genus Ancylostoma; species Ancylostoma caninum. The sequence goes on along the minus strand of JBAJFG010000492.1, from coordinate 4,165,909 downwards.
AAGTCTCTAAAGACGAACAGTGTCCAACACCAGTTTTATTAGGCTCCGACTTCCTTAGACGACTTAACGAGAACGGCCTGAAAATTACAATAGATTTACATAAACAATCGTTCACGATAGGCGATGAGAATCATAGTCTAGTTCAACTCAATAGCGTCAGTAGCATTATTCCATACAACGTACGCCTTACAGCTTCGACTACATTGCCAAAGCGTACAAACAACATGGTCCAGGCAAAGATCGATGGCTACTATTCGACCTCGCCATCCGATTTCCTCATCGAGGATAATAGACGACCGCTGGACGCCTTGTTTGTAGTAGGAAGGTGTCTAGTAACACCACTAGACGACGGCACTTGTTTCATCAACATTATGAATCCTTCGTATGTCGATATCCGCCTATTCGAAGGAATGAACATCGCTTTCGCCACTATTCTCTCCAACCCACAGTCGCAAGTACACAGTGTCCAAATCGTACAACCCTATATACCACCCGAAGCAGACTGGGAAAGTAAGATGCCTCAATTTCCAATAAAAGAAAACACAAGCTATGATGTAACTACCGAGGTTGACTTGTCGAAATCAGACTTAGACGATTATCAAAAATCTCAACTAAAGATCATTTTGAGAAACCATTCAAAAGCTTTTGTGGGACCTGACGGCAATTTAGGTCACTACAATGGCCCTATTAGGCATAGAATTGATCTGATTGAAAACGCTACCATACCAGCTCGAAAAGTATATCGTGTCCCTTTAGAGAAGCGTTTGGAAATAGAAAAGCAAATACTCCAAATGCTAAAAGATGGAATTATAAGAGAAAGTTCATCCCCATTTTGTGCACCAATAGTACTAGTAAAGAAAAGGGATGCCAACAGTTGGCGTTTTACAATAGATTTCCGTGGCTTAAATGCCATAACTAAACCACAACAGTCAATCCTTCCTAATATTCAGGATATCATCGACCTATGCGCCAACCAATGCCTATATACCTCTCTAGACTTTCAACAAGGGTTTCACCAAATTCCACTAGAAGAATCCCACTGCGAGAGAACAGCATTCGCCTGTTTCATGGGAGCTTTTGAATACATACGAATGCCTATGGGTTTGAAAGGCGCCCCCGCTACCTTCCAACGAATTATGAACGATTTCAAGAAATATCTACGAGCCCGAGTCTTCATTTATATCGACGACTTAATAATAACATCAGAGACTCCTCAAGAACATCTAGTAGACATTGACGAAGTCCTCACCAAAATAGAATGCATAGGAATGAAACTAAAAGCGTCTAAATGTGAATTTGCACGATCGGAAATTAGGTTCTTAGGTTTCGTTCTTTGCAAAGACGGTATAAGACCTAACCCAGACAAAACTAAAGCTATCGACGAATATCCCGTACCGAAAAACCCAACAGAGGTACGAGCATTTTTGGGTATGTGTTCATTTTTCAGACGCTTCGTCTACAACTTCGCAATGATAGCATCCCCGCTTTTCGCTCTAATCAAAAAGGATGCCAAATTTGAATGGACAAATGAGTGCGAAGTCGCAATGAATCAACTAAAAAGAGCTCTTACCACAGCTCCAGTGCTCGTCGCACCGCGTTTAGGAGTTCCATTTACCATCGAAACCGACAGCTCCGGAAAAGGCGTAGCAGGTGTCCTGAAACAAGAACAAGATGGCGAATCCAAAGTCATCGCATACGCTAGCAGGACCTTAAATAAACAAGAAACACGCTACCCAGCAATAGAATTAGAAGCATTAGGCGTAGTTTTTGCTGTTCAAAAGTTCCGTCCTTACATAGATGGAGCAAAATGCACCATTATAACGGATCATGCACCCTTAAAAGCCCTCTTACATCGAAAAGATCTTTCCGGACGTCTAGCTAAATACCAAATAATTCTACAAGAATTTGATGTAGACATCGCTTATCGACCAGGCAAGAAAAACGTTGTATGCGATACTTTATCACGTCATCTACCCGTTACAAATGCAATCACTACTCAAGAAGATGACACAATTTTTGATCGTCAGCGCATCACAAACGAACAAGATCAATGCCCATGGATTTTAGCTTACAAACAAGGCATCAAAGAGAATTCGGACATGGCAGAATTACTTGATTACGTTTTGATTGATGATATACTTTATAAGATACCTCCACAAATATCACAAGAGCTACAACTTGTTCTACCTGAGAATTCGGCTATAGGGAAACAACTAATAGCGAAAATGCATTCCTCTCAACTAGGAACTGCCCACTTAGGCGTTAAGAAAACCTACAATGCCGTAGCAAAAATAGCAGTCTGGAACAAAATGTTTCAAGATGTTTCGAACTTAATCACAACTTGTAAGCTATGTCAAATGCGGAAAGATCCCGCAATGTATCGTATCAATGAGCCCATGATAAGATTCGAAATATCCAAGCGACCATGGCAACGAGTTCACTCCGACTTCATAGGACCTTTACCTCTGACATTACAAGGAAATCGTTTTATCATCGTATTTGTAGATTCGTTCTCAAAATTCATCGTAGCAGAACCGCTTCCTGATCAAAAAGCGCACACAACATGCGATGCATTCATTAATCGATTTGTCGCACGTTTTGGACCCCCACAAACGTTAGTAACTGATCAAGGCTCTAATTTCATGAGCGAAAATTTTCGAAACACCCTTAAGGTCTTGAACGTTCAACATAGAACTAGCACCCCGTACCATCACCAAAGCAATGGTCAAGTAGAACGCGCTAATCGCACCCTTCAAGAACTCATCGCCATAGCCACTACCGAACATAACGACAAATGGGATGATGTTTTGTACTTAATAACCCATGCGTACAACAGCACCGAAAGTTCAGAAACAAAGTATTCTCCCCATTTTATCGTTCATGGTCACGAACCCAACAGCACCTTTCGCTTCGCCCTAGAATTACCATCAAAAACCTATTTTAACGAGGATGATTACGCAGAGCAATTAGTGTCTACGCTCCAAAATGTTTGGAATCACGTCCATCAAAACCTCCAACTAGCCCAAACAACCCAAAAACATCACTATGACCTACGAAAACGTTCCGCCCCTGCTAACTACCAAATTGGACAAAAAGTATTAATAAGAAAAGAAGTAGGAAGCAAAATCGTACCGCGCTTCGAAGGTCCGTTTGAAATCATCGATATCGAACATCCCAACATCACAATTCGAGACGGACGTAGAACGAGGACAATCCACGTGAATCGCACTAAACCCTATAACTCCACTGCAACACTAGCATAGTACAAAAACTACAAGAATCTAGCGAATCACGTCCTTTTGCTTTCTTAAAAATTACAAGAAAAACAATAACAATTTATTCTTCAACATTCAAGGTAGTTAGTCAAGACCGGAATGTAAGTAAAGCACTTTGGTTAAGTAACCGTATAAACTACACGTAGGAACTAGATCAAAAAGCACCAGGAAAAACGAACAATAAGCGAAAAAAAAAGAGAGTACAACTGAGTACAAATCGACACGTCTAAACATCCGTAACCTCGACTGGCGCGGTAGGAACCATCTCCTTCTTTACGTCCTTCTTTTCCTCGATAGCCGGCACTCGACGTACATAACGAGCACGATGCCATGCAACGAACAAAACCGCGACAAGACCAATCAGCGCGACGATGAAAACTGAAAAACACCAATAACCCTCTACAAAACACTCTTAGCTAGAAAGAGAAAAGAACTAGGTAAAAATGAATTTAGGCGTAAAATGCAACCAACATAACACAATCAAGACAAAAAAAATATAGCTCAATAAAAACCATGTGAATAAAACTTCAAGAAAAAAAAAACTTACTAAGCGCGCCAACACAAGCGATCAATTTCGTCGGATATTCTTCAGAACACGAATAAGTAGTAGACGATGTCATCCCGCCGCCGCAGTTAACATCCGAGCTCGGCTCATAGCACAAACAACTGTATCCCTTATCGGTTTCCAAACACGCTCCACGCTCGTTACAACGATCCTCACAGAAACCACGATCCACCATCCGGCTCATCCTAAAATAATAAAATTACGAAATCCCACCATCACCAATAATCCTCGCGAAAAACCACGAACACTTAACCTAATGCAATTAATTATAGCAATACACGGCCGAAAAATAAACGAGAATGTTAGGAAATGATAAAATAGTAAGAAAAGCGAAAGAAAAATAACGCAAGAACTTCTCCATAACGACAAGAAATGCCAATCGACGCCAAAAACTTTCGAAACGCGCCTAATTTAAGGACGACTCGCGCATTAGCGCTAGGTCAGATAATTAGCCGCGGAGCACACTTTCTCTCACTATCGTCTGTATTGCTATAATGTGTTTTATATACCATTTTCCAACCATGTTTGTGCTTATTTCTCTCTTATTGTACGTTTTTCTTTGTTTTCAGCTTTCATTTAGCCTTATGGAACCGCAATCAACCCGCTTTGCTCCCCGCAAACGCCACCGCAGCAGCTCGTCCTCTGATGATTCAACGGCTTCCTTCAAATCCCTGCTGATATGCTCTGGCGGGACCGTAAATAACGCCCCAATATCACCACCTAAGCCAATAGAAGTAGTACGCCCCTTTCAACATAAGACCACATCTACCACTAAGCTCGACAACTGCCTTCTTTGTAAAGGACATCATTACACCTGGCTGTGTCGCACACCCTTACCCTTCAGTTATAAGGCAACAGTTCTTTTGGTGCAGCGCCAGCTGTGCCCCAAATGCCTCCGTAGACACCATCTCTCATACTGCCTAGATACTCAGCTTTGTTCTAAATGCAACGGAAACGATCACGCTACCGTTTTATGCCAGAAGTAACGCCTATTTACTCTTGTTCCGGAGGACCGGAACTTTTTCGAGGGGTAGGATGTAATGAGCCGCTTCAATTACGTATTTTAACTTTCGGCTTTTAGGCGCAAAACAGCCAGTTGTACTTTCTAGTACTTTAAAGATCAGCTCTCGCGCGCGGCGCGAGATTTATTCGCGCGCACTCTGAAATTTATGGTCCAGCCAGAGCATAAAAGGAGGGCAGATAACAAAAGGACAGCTCAGTTCGTCCGTTCCGGCTCGGATCCGGTTGGACCGGGATCCGCATCCCAATCATGACTTGATCTACTTTATTTTGTCTTCATTTTCCATGTCTTCATTTAAATATTTCCTCCTCATGATTGTGATGTTCTTTGAACCGCTATTTGCCTATTGCTTCCGCTTATGTCGTGCTGTTATTGCTTCGAATAAACGCTTCATCTTAACCTGTGCTCTTTCTTCCCAAACTCTTCACTCGGTTAAAGTTCGGAAACCTGGGCAATTTCTCTCGATGAAAGTGAAATTCCAAAACTTAGAACTCGCGAACCTTCCGAACTTTACACTTGTTTATCAATTTAGCAACCGTTCAATTCGGTAGATATTCTCCGACAATCCGGCCAGGATTGCATGCCTCTGCAATGAAAACTGAGATTACAAGAATTTGCAAACTTTCGGAAGGAAATTTCAGCATGCTCCAGATCAGCAATCTGCTGCTGTCGCATGATTGCATCTGGAGCTCGGAAAAAAGGATACTCGGTAGGGTAATGGTCTGAGGGATAAGAGCATGAGTGAGAACCTCGATGCCTCATTGCAGCAGTTTTTGTCGGGTGAGATTTGGAATTTGAGGCTTGACATCACTTTGGAGTAATGTAAAACCAGATTTGTTCACCACTGCCGACCACATGCATAGCAAATTTGCGGACATCAACTCAAAATTACAATATTATGACTCTGCTGTTAATATTTGACTAGGTTGGAGAAGCCTGCAGTGAATCACACATCTCTAGCCATCTCTAGCTATTACACGGTCTAGAAGAGGGTAGTTTTTGGGACGAAAAAATAGGTTAGAAAAGTTGTCACAGCTGGTGAGACTCTGATTGTCAGTCAGATCGTGGGTGTTCACTCCTGGGCCTTTCTTGTCATTCGATTGAAGCCAAATGTTTTGAAACTGTAATATAGTGAGAATCCATCCCTGCCCTCGACGTCCAAATGGTAGGACCTGTCTAGGTTCCACGACTGTCCTCAACGCTTAATCGTCAGGGAACAACCTGCCGTCACGGCTATGGTTGCATTAGGGTTCAAAATTGCCGGAAGGAAATTCCGAGAACCACTGACTCACTCCCATTGGGAAGGCGATTTGAAACAAAACAAACGCTAGTACTGCATACCTCCGACGAAGAGTGATCGAGTCTGAAGTCATTGACCACAATCACCCTAAAATTGCGCTGGCTCATCATTTGTTCGTAGAAACCATCAGGAAAGAGCTAGCCAGAATATTCAAGCAGCATCCGAAAGATGAGGAAAAGCCCTACCAGAAGGTTGCAGAAGTTGGACTGAATTTGCTCATATTCGGCAGAAGAAAAAAGTTTAATTGAGCATACCACGAAACGGCAATTATTTTAGTAACAACCTGAGGTAGTAATGGGTACTTAAAAACAAGCAAGTGCAAAATTTTCGCCTCGAATTCCCAACACTCGCTTGCAAACAAGTTGTTGTTTTAATCAACTCGACTCATCTATGCTTGCAACGACTCGGTTTTTTTCGAATGTGAATCAGCTTGCTATAAGAAAACCGGAAATAACGTGTGAGAGTTGGCAGCTGGAAACGGTTACACATTGTGGTTGTACTAAATTTTATGTGGTTAAGAGAGTACTCTATATACCTTCGACGCCGCTAGAACTGCCAGCAAATTTGAAACCAGGAAGAAAGTGTCAGAAATGAGGAACTTTCGTGTTAAAACCTTCATTACTTGAAAAGCTATGAGGAAATCCTAAAAAATCACCTTGATGAAACGGCTGATAAGCTCTTATGTAATTCGTTTCCCGTATTTACAAGTTTTTGCATTGTTCTATCTAAGGAAATGTCAAATTTTTGTACAACCGGAAAGAGCTTCAACATGGTCCCTGAATTTCTCTTGTTTATTGACATCGTTCTCTTGAATTTATAGGTATGGCCAACAACTCTGTGTCATGTGATCAATAAGGATTCACCGTTGTACGAGTACACTGCCAATTCACTTCTTTCCGCACAATTCGAAATCATTTGTCTTCTGGAAGGTATAGTGGAATCCACAGGGATGACAGCACAAGCGAAAACGAGTTATTTGCCTTGCGAAATCCTCTGGGGCCATCGGTGGGTCTGTCTACACATCTACATATTTCCTAACTTTTTTGTTTGTTTTTTTTCTGACACTTACGTGAATTTGCAGACACTTGGCATTTTTCACAGCGAAATGATATTACATTGCAATTTAATTGAAGGCATTTTTTAGGTTTCGGAAGTTGGTGACCTATCAACGTAGCAATGGTTCTTACCAGATCGACTATAATCTTTTCAACAGTACTTACGCAGTAAAAACGCCTCACTGCAGTGCAATGGAGCATTACGCGCAGGACTGCAGTGTAAGTAATTGAAAATTAAATTTGTTTCTGTCACTAAACTTGCTCCGCAGGTAGGGGCAAAAAATAGGGGATACAGCGGAGGGAAAAAAACTATGAAGGCCTGTTAATTACTGCTTTGCCTTGGAAAAGTACTGCATGTAATGTAATGTTCAGACATAGCACGGCGTTATTTATGGTAGCTTAATCTTCTTTCTCGCCAATTTTGCCACTGGAGAAAAGACCTACTTCCATTTCAAATAAAAATATGTTGGTGCAAAAGTTCTGTTATTATTTCCTCTTCGACTCCAATTCGCTCATTTATCAGAGTATGTATACAGTGCGTTTCGTAAGTATAGACGCACCCCAGAAAGATAACCTCACTTTTCCTGAGCTCTTTGGAAATTGTGAAGGCCTTTCAACTACGAACCTTCCGTAGCAAGGGAGTTTCCTCTGTGAAAACGCTGGTTTTTGAAAGTGCGTGTAGTTATGAAACGACTCCTATGAGGGAGAAGGCTGAATCTACTCATCTTTTTTCCATAACTTCATTTAAAACTAAGAAAACTACGGTTTTTGGACACGCCGATTCAAGTGACACTCGTAGTTTTTATCAGCAGGTTACGTGGAACTCTGTAACAGTGTTTTCTGAGTTGCGAGATTCCACATAACATAACGACGCACATATGCATCGTTTCTAGACGAAGCGGGTTTCAAGACTGGCCTTTAAACATGACTTCAACCATTTTTTGCGTTCAGAGCAGTATGCCACATGTTGGCGTTCAAAGAATCGCAGGTTAGCGAGCTTCCAAGAAAGAGCTAAGCTCTTTCAATGTGTACTACATGTATGTGTATGAAATGCCTATGATTTCTCACGGTTAATTAATGCCTCAGCGAACTTAGCCACTTGTGAGTGCATTCGTAGGGCTTCCGAATTACACTTACTTTGTCCCTAAAATGAATTAACAAGCACAATCTCATCAAATGCGTTCGCGTATTCCTGTAATAATTTTCGAAACCAAATAGACAAATCAAAGAGGGGCTGAGTTTTTTTTTGTCTTATGCTTCTAGTAAGTTATCTGTCCTTTTTTGTCCGAGAATGTGTAGAGAAAATTGAACCATTTTTTTCAATGTCGCTATGAATATTTTTGATCACATTGCTACGATTATCCCATCCCCCGCCGCTCTCCCCCGTCTCCTTCCCCCTCGTCCTGAAAAGATAGTTCAGTTTTAATCTAACTCCCCTCAACATCTGAATGAGCTCAGTGAGTTGATGCCTATGGGTGGGGAAATAAAAGCAGAATAGTCAGTCCATTACTAGAGCAGAATTCCTTTATTTTGTCCTACGTAGAAAACTATGTAACTCTGTGATCTCAAAGAGAATTCTTCACTTGTCCAAATAACCATACCATGCTAGAATATCAGAAGTGATAGGATGGTTACTCATCTTTTGATTCTTTCCATGTTTATGTTTTCACGATAAAGTTGTTATATAGTTTAAGTAAGTTGCTTTCAGCCAAAGGACTATTTCTGTCATGACAGTCAAGAACATAAGTTGGAGGATAGCCGATCATGGGAATCCAGTCCAGCTCCGTCACCTTCGCCTTTCAGCTATCCAGCAAGCCCACTTCCGCCTCATCACCTTTATTCTTCAAGCTCGTGCAATAATAACAATAATAATAATAGAAATAGCGAGGTTAGTTGCCATTTTTAATTCTGAATTTTTCCACTTCTTGAAAAATGTATCGTAGCACGTTCCTAATGGGTTTCTTTAACCTATAAACTACCGGATCTAACAAATTCATAGTGATTGAATGAGCAAAAGTAGATTGTTACTTGTGACATCGGGTTTTCAGAAATAAGAGTAGTAGGGGAGTTACAGTTGGGTTAATTTTAACTAGGAGGTTGTCTCTTCCCAGAATATAGAGTTCTGGGGACAATGAGACGTCCGTCTATCCCCTAGGATCCGCTCTAGATGTAAAGATGAACCAATAGGAATGTTTAATCTCAGCAACATCTAAGTCCATCTAATTCAGTTCGTAAGAAACATCCAGTCCCTCTCAAAAACTGCACGAACTTATTGCCCAACCCTAAAAAGAAAAAACCTAAAAAGAAATTTTGAATATAAAATGAAAAGTTCAGCCTGGTGAACAGGTAGTACTACTGTAATTTCTGAGCGAAATTAGTCCAAATGAATAAAGAAAAGCAATAAAAAGGAAAGAGTAACACAAAAAAAAAAGAATTCTGTCTCGTCTGACGCGGCAATATCTCCATTCATTTTGTCCTGAGACGTTTTGAAGTGGTTCTCTGTTAAGGTCCGTATATGCCCTTGTTAGAGGGCTCCCTGGGGCTGAAAACCATTTTCTCTGAACACAAAATCGGCACTCATAGGTGGTCCGACGTTCGAAAGACCCTGTTCACCTAGTTGGTCGTCTTCAATTTACATGTCATTATGCGCGGAATAGATGAATAGATTTTTACTCGTGGATATCACAGAGAGACCATCAGTTGACCGCAGTAAACCTTCCATTTACTATTCTGAGTAGAAAAATCCAATTTTTTATAGTGATAAAGCTTTGGAATCTGGTTGTGTCAGATTTCCTCGCAACCGCCAAACATCCGCGGAAGTTTTGGTAGCATTTTAATGTTAGTGCATTAAGGAAGCCCTTCTAATAACCCCACCAACGATCGTGGTCCAATGCCCATCCGCATGCTCATCGCCGAACCACACAACTCGACGATCGTTCGACAACCGTTCAACGCTGATCTCGTCGCTTTCGGAGAACTGTCGAACGGGGTGAGTATTCTCAGCAACTGCTAATTTCTCAGTCTATTATCGCATTCAGAAGCAGTTTGTCCACTCGTCCTAGTACTGCTCTGTCAGACCTCGAGGAGGAGTGTTCGGATCACGGATCGCCAACGAATAGTCCGGATACGCGCAGTACGGTTGAGGTGTCCACGTGACCCACGCTCATTCACCGTTGTCATACATGAAACGCTCACATATCATTGCTATCCGCACTCCATTAATAGTTCCATAGTTATTTTATATTCTAAGAATTTCCATAGACAAACGTTCTACGACACACTTTCCTTGTTGATCTGTCGTCTTATGGACTTTTGTGATTCACTCAGACTCCTAGTTCATGTTGAACATTTCCAAGATTTTCTGCGTCTAGCAGTCTAAGAAACAGGTCTAGTCTTGTGCTCATCAGTGATAAAACCACGGAACAGATCCACTTGTCATACATATTTTGGATTGTTATGTTCGTCATTGTATTGTAATTTCCAGTAAGCTCGTACATGTGCTTGGTGGGCAGCTACATGGTCCTTATTGTCCTTAAACATTCACCATTATGGGCATTATAAGAGCTGAATTTGTAAGAACTGTGCTCAGACCTCCCAGGTTCTGGTCAAAATGATCTACCGATTCCACCAGTCATTTAACCACCTTTGACCTCTCACCACCCTGTGATGGCGGTCCATCCGAACGTTATTCGAGCCATGTTCCTTTCTCTTTAACTAGTATTTTTCCACTGATTATGAGTATTTTTCTTCAAAACTTTTTTTTTGTAAAATGTCCATAACCACATCGATTGATTGGCCGGATTCAAGAACCTACCTCACGGCCGGTACCTACAAACGATCTCTTTGTCTGATTATCACCGTCAAATGTACTTTATTAGAAATGCAATCCAACATTTACTGTATAGTTTTGTATATTTGCGGGCTTCTTGGTGAGTTACCGTATACATAGATGTTGTCGTATGTTATTTAAGAGATAATTTGTGATAAATTTATCACATAGTAATAGTACGTATGCACAACTGGATGTGAAATTTATGCCACTCTTCCATAGCAGAACTGCTGTAGGTTCTGAAAATCTTGCGTATTGGGCGTGAGTCAAATATGAGGATTTTAAACGTTTAAATAGCCAATATCTGGTAGATTGTACACTTTGGACCGAATAACATAATCGAGTGAAAAGGTTCGAACAAGCATTTCAATCCGAATAAATCGCAATTCGATTGTTCGAAAGAAGCTCATTTTTGAACGTATTCGAAGTTCGGCTATTCAAAAAAGTTCGTCTTAGAAATTATTCGAAGTTCGAACATTCAAAAACGGTGTACTTTCGAATCAACTTGAAATTCGAATATTCGAGACTAGTCTGCTTTTGAATTCGTTCAAATTTCGATCCCATTTCGCCCCAAATAGTCGAGTAATTTCGAGTCTTCGAAAAAATCATGTGTCCGCAGAGTTTTTCTTTCCTATATAGCTTCCAGACTTCGCTCAATGATGTCGGACAGTCCGTAATGATCGATCGATTTCGGATTCAATTTCCGAACTTGTTAGATTAATCGAATGTTGAAAAACCGAATAGGTTCGGAAATTTTAGGAAAAAGGAAAATTGAGTCAATTTGAAATTCAATTTTCCGGAAAAAGTAAAGGAACCAGTAAGTTAGAAATTAGATTATTCAGAAAAAAAATTTTGAATGTTCCTCACTTAGTATATTGATTCTTGACTAGGATAGTGCTCTAAGTTACGATTAAGATTTAAGGAATGCATCATTTTATGACTGCACCGATGTTAATTACTAAGTGAAAGCCGTCTTATGTGAATATTTTGCAATTTTTACTTAACCTTACTATTACTTACAAGTTTCTAGTCCTCTTGCATTTCACGTCCTTTATTGTTCCTGATATCGACTAGAAATTACAAATTTTCATTAGTGAAAATTGTGATAAATATGTTTCGTAACTCCAGTTCCCAAGTAATTTCAGCCGGAAATTCATAAGTAACATCCTCTCAGATGAAATTGGCAGCGGATATTTTCGCTGAATCAAAACTTTGATTTTTTGTTTTTAGCAATTTCACTTAATCTGTGAGTCATTAATTTAGTGAGTAGCTACCGTCTGGAGTGAATTTTCTGGAAAAAGAATTCTTAGCGTTAAACGGCATGTAGAAGAAAAGAGAGCAGGAGTACAGCTCGTCTTTTTTTTTTCAAACGAATATCTAATCTATTAGTTATAGATGGAAAGTACTTTCATCTTTTTCTTTTTCTTTGTGACAAATTTGTATTGTTTGCAATTGGGCAACGTTTGGGCCCAGATCTAGGAAAAACCAGTTAGCCTCAAGGTCCTTTCTTCTTAAGCAGTAAATCCATGCTGATCAGCAACGTTTTTCCAGGCTAGATCTTGTCGCAAAGATAAGCTCAGAGTAGAACCCCCCCCCCCTCATCTAATAGTTTTTTTTTGTCCTACGCAAGAAATCCAGAGAAGTCAGAGAGCACTAGACCTCCTCAGATGAACCTAAGAGATAAAGTGCACCTCCGTGTGGTGGGAGTTGATCCCACGTACCTCTAACATGCCATAAATCCACGACGAGTCACTAAATCAAGATGTGAGAAATCGAGGATAATTTCAGTTTGGACACATGACCTATGTTATGGATATGTTGCGTGACATCCTGTGTTGTGAGACATTATCAGCAAGATATAATTAATGGCTAGAAAGTCTCACATGTTTTAAAATTGTTGCAGGTATCTCGGCTTGAAAGACGTTCAGCGCCAAGTGTTATTTTACTGGTAGTCACATGGGATGGTACTAGGACGTTGGTTTTACGGAATGACTAACAAACTGCGAATTACCAACACCGGAACAACGATAGTAATCCGTGGACGGCTCTAACTCATCCGTGCATGTGTCAAAACACGTTGAAGTAACAGTCAATTCAATCAAAACATCGCTTATCGTGTGGAGTTAAGTCGACACCGCCATTAGGCCGCATCCGATGCGCTTCTTCCGGACACCGTCGCGTGCGCCCCACCCGACGAAACCCATCTCGTCGACTTCAGTCGTACCTCATCTGGTGCAGACGGTGACAACTCTGACACCTCACCATTACGACGACGTTCGTGTTCGGAGTACGCGCGCAGCTTATGACATCAGGACGGAGTCGTGGTGTGATGCCGATGGTGAATAGGTGAGCTGCAGCATCAACGTTTTTGTTGGTTCTCTTGCGCATTGGAATTCTTTCCTATTTCTTATGCGCTTCTGAGGACCTCGTGCATAACTGAGATTACCCTGGGTGGTAGTGTTGACATCACGTAACTTTACCCACTATCAACATGGACGTCATCACGTTTACCCTTGATAATCTTAGTGATGCATCCAGATACCAGTCTAACTACCAATGAATAGGCATTTTCTCTCTTCCACTTTTGCTCCTTCTTTATTGTGGAATATTGTAATGATCTTTTCATGTGGAGAGTGCGTTTTGATAGTAAGCTTTGTTTTTTTGTCTCTTGCCCGAGAAAAGAAAAGCTTCCCAAATTCTCCACTCCTCCCGACATCACACTTTTCTTGAACAAGCTATTGTATCGTGCATCCTTTCTTCCTATGGTATTCTTACAAATTCCCACTAATCATTCTCCTAAGCTTCTGGGCAATAGAATCACCTACTACTACTGAATTACTGAAAATCTACTGAATTCATTAGTAATTCTTCGCTGATGAATGAGATGCTCTTGGATTCTTTTGCACATCTTCACTGAATTTGAGGTCTACTCCAAAGGGTTTATATCTTACAATCTTTCTAACTTGCATGATATATGTGTACTTTCTTCGTTATATTCATAGTTACCCTTGGGGGAGGGGGAGGGGGGGGGGGAGTTTTTATTGCTGGACCGTGGTGAACTCTTGAAGTTTTCCCGAGTCTTCCTTTTGGAAACGTGCTTTTTTAACAAGAACGATGGCGTTGTTCCTTTTCATTCTGTGTTTATGTATTTCTGCGTGGGATTATCACTTGTAACTAACTGATGACCCTAAATTCAGTTCAGAAGAATGACTCCTCTAAAATGTTATAAGTTTTCATTTGCATTCGCTTTAAACAGCTGATCGTACCTCAGCAACTGGCTCTTCAGCCGCCTTTTGATGTCTCTATGCAGATATTCCTCTTTCCTATGAGGTGTTTTGTGGGAATCTCTAGGAAATTTCAATCTGAATTCCATATTGTTTCACTTTCGAACTGCTTTCTGAGAAGTATTTACTAAGCGAATACATCGTTTCGACTGTGGCTGTGGATTTAGCTTATTTGGGAATTGCTGAGAAGAAACAAAAAAAGCATGGAAATCGAAAATAGGTGATATAGACCCATTGGAAAAGCATGTTCTAGATTATACGTCAATTTTCTGTTCACCTTCTCCTTATCTTTTGCCCCTTAAACATTTGCTATGATGTGTTGCATACGTAAACACTCAATTCTCTATTTCTATCGAAATTTCCTCGCATTTCGCCACTCAAGTAGAATAAATTTGCCTTGATTTTCCTTTAATTAAAGGATGTGTGGTCGGAAGTCGTCAGTATCTTTCGCAATTTCTCTAACTTTTGAGCTTAAGCGGAAATCATTGATGATCCCATGATGTCCTACGATGTTTTGAGGAATAAATACCGGAAGTGTTTTTCCCTGGTAATGAAACTGGTGCGTATATACACGTGACGATAATTTTCTCTGATGTTATCCACTTGTGGTGCAGGTGACCTTAAGAAATGTAGCTCATGCCACGGAAAAAGTAGCATGGTAGAGGGAAATAAATATCTATGAGGGTAGTGAATCTACGTAAGTGAGCCACCTTATCCCTTTAGTCCTTGAATTCTTTGATCACCGTTTAGAGTCCACCTCAAACAGCAGAGGAAATTTCGCTTGACGGAATGGAATTAGGCTATTGGCATTATTGCATGCACGCCTAACATTAAGTCGGTCCGAAAGTCTTGCATCAAAATTTTTCTTTCGATCCAGAATTTCCGGTCTTGAATTGGAATTCTTCGGCGATAGAATGAGATAGAATGTTCTACTGCTTCTCAACTATAAAAACTGGCTTGAGAGGTTCCATCCATGCATATTAATGTCATGATTGTTTGAAAAAAGTGTTAAATTTGGTATAAGACTTTCGGACCAACCTTCGAGAGCAACTCCAGTAGAAGGTTCTCTTCTACATTTGATGGTTATACTGCAGTGTTTTGCATAGCAGTGACGCAATTATTACCATGATCACTGAAAAATCGCGTCGGCTCATCATTCTTCGTGGCTCTACAAAGAGGTACTGAAAAGAGCTGGTCAGAATGTTCAAGCGGCATTTGAAAGAGGAGGAAAAACCCTTTCAGAAAGTTATACGAGTTGGGTTGAAATTGTTCGAATTCCCATAAAGAGAAGAGTTTATTTGTGCATGCCCCAAAACGGCAATTATTTTCGCACCAACCTAATATTAAGGCTCAAAGTGCAGTTTGTCCTACTGCTATGGTTGGTAGCGGATTCGACGCAACTGATGAGCACAACGGTGAAGCTGAACAGCGAGCGCTTGGCTGGATCTGGAGGTGTCGTGCGAATCGGCCATCTACAACCAAACAACCCCAACATTGCTCATGAACCGGAGATTCTCAAAATGTGCGCCAGAGACCTGAAGGAGAGGAAGATCCTGCCTATTAACTACACTCTAACGTCAGTTTTACTTTATCTAAAATTGTTTTTTAGTGAGTGTAGACAAGAATCCGACCTGAAGCCAATTTATGTTCAGGGTTATTACAATGGAAAGCTGTAATAAGTTCTCAGGAGTCGAACATGCAGCTTATCTACACTACATAAAGAATGCAACCATTTACTTCGGCCCGGGATGTAACAACGGTGAGTTGATTGTTCATTGTGATTTTGCTGTTCTGTTTTATGACTGTTTCGTTATCTGAAAAATAGCCACCAAATCTTCTAGCTGCCAAAGCAATACGACAAAAGTTCGAAGATCTTTTTTCACAGTTCTTGTGAATGATGTGAACTCTTCTTGTGAACCACTCCTAGTTCGTTCATCAATAGATGAATAACCCTAAAGTCAAGACTTCTACAGTGTAGTTACTCATGAAGTTCTTTTCTTTTTTGTTCGAAGCCAGTTTTCATATTGAAGACACCTGACCGATTTATTCAGCCACTATTTTAGATGATTTATAATATGGAAGAGGGAAAATGGAATATAAAACTCTAGTGGAATGATCACGACCAAGTATTTTTATTAATTCAATTAATAATTTAGGAGTCACTACAAAAACTTTGATTTATTGATGGAGGAAAAACGATAGAGCTCTTCTTATACATATTCCCTTCAGGCCCGTACTTCGCTCTCTTTCTGAACATTCAAATGTTCGATCTATTCGCAACTTAATATTTGAAGCAACTCTTTATTGGTTTAAAATTACGCTTTTAGGGCATCCAAATAACTCTTTTGAAACTCTTCCAAGACCTGAAACCGTTCATTTGAGCAAACAGATTGTCCTTCAACGGTATTGCATGCAGAGACTCCTAACAAGGACCGCTCCGCGCGCCCGCAGCGCTTGGCCAGGAATGAGTTTGCGTATTAGATGTCTGTAAACGCGAACATCTAATGCGTTATTCGCCTCTAACTGTGACTTCATTAAACCTACCACTGTAAATGTTCCTGCAGTGATAAATTTAACGGAGAAAACGAGGTGAAGTGGCTTAGAGCTAGTGGACAAACGACATTTTAATGATGACTAAATTCAAGTATGATAACACTTTTTTCTGCTGTTAATGACTTAATGACTGAGAACTAGATGCGCTGCTATGATTCTAGAAGCAACCGGGCAGAGAAAGTGCTGGAATAGTAGTGATTATGAAATAATAAACAAGAATGGTTATGATTTAATTATGAGAAAAGCAATAGATCGAGACATGCTTGTTTTGGAGGAGGGCTTTGATTGCTCAGCTGCTCTGGCATAGACCAGGCACCAAAGTGAATAATAGAAATATCGGGTGAAAACGTAGGAGATTCATGGTCCCCTTGTGAGAACTAGAAGCTCTCAGGCAAAGTTTGTGTTGAGCCTCCAAAACCACGAATTTCCCAAGAATTACCTGTAAAATGACTGGGGAAACTAGTCGAGCTTGTTGGACCTCAAAACTTCACGAACCTCCAGTGAGATGTGGCATAACGGGTCACAGAAAGCCCGTAATATTATCGTTATTACTTTATTATGTGGTTTTTCATGTACATTCAAGAGATACAGAAGGAAAAGAAAGAGAGGAATAAAAACACGAACACGAGAATCATGAGTTAAACAGTGACATCTTCATGTTGAGCATCCGCAAGATACCTGTTGACGCATTTTCTAACTCACTTAGTATACATTTGAATTGGAAAGAATTGTGATTCTCACCTACTTGGAGAGATTCACGTGAATTGTAGGCAACTGTGGAGGTTTCTCTTATCGTAGGGTTGACATAAGAAATCCAATGAGTCTTGCAGAGATGCTCGTCATCGGAAGGCTAGCCCCTCGCTGGAACGTTCCCATCATCGCGCACATGTCTGGAGATGATGCCCTCAGCGACCGTTCCGTCTTTCCCACTCTTGGATCCGTAGCACTAACATCTGCAAGTGAAATGGCTCGAGCCACGCTCACATTCCTACAGCTGAACAACTGGGATGAGGTATGAGATGAAGAGATTCGCGCACGTTACACACTAGCCTCACTTGAATATGTGCAGGTCGGCTTCGTTCGCACGTCCGTGAACTACGACCGACTTTCGATGCAATCCCTGAGGAACCTCCTCAAGAAGCGAGAAATCAAATTGAACATAGAGATTGAGTTTGATCCATTCGCCTCTGCCGAGGAAATTATCACCTCTGGAAAACTAAAGCTGCTAAAGAGTAGCGCAAGAAGTACGTTTTTTTAAATAATATCATTTTATAACATATAACATAGCCGGCCCTATTTACAATATTCTCTAGCCGAGTTGTAGAAATATACCACTACTAATTATAACCAAACAAGGTTTCTGGATTCAGTCATAATCGTCGAAATGGGCATGGATATTCATACGGCAACGAACTTCATGCTTGCTGTACATCGTTCCGACATGAAAACCGAAGAATATGTCTACATCATCCCATGGCTTGCTCACGTGAGTTAACCTTTTCATCGAATCCGAAGAGTAGGTATGACGGCGAAAGTTGCTCGCTACGAAGTTCACGCTGTAGCAATTGTTCACTATGTATTTTCTTATTTTGCGTGTTGACCTGCAGCACATGAGTTGCTGCATTCGAAGACACTGCCCCACCTCAGAATCATTTTCGAAATCTCCATATGAAGAGAATTTCCAGGAGCTGCTGATCACAACGATGAACAAGATTTCGTACAAAACCACCGAAAAACCCGTTTCCATGCTCCGATTCTCGGAGAGCTTGTGGGCGGAGCCATGGGTGAGGGTGTGTATCATCGTGAGGGAAAACGGGGCGTGGTACAGTTCTGCGATTGGTTCGTTCAAACCCTCCTCCCGCCCCAAACGGTTGACTCGTTCTTTCCGCGCGCGATTCCACTGACAATGCAAAATTTGAATGCGATAGAGGACGAATTAATCGTGGAGGGCGGAAAGGCTCTGCCTCGTTTTCCCTCACGATGATACACAGCCCATGGGCGAGATCAAGGCAGGAAGACGAGCATTTTAAACAGTGCTCTCTGTGGACCGCACATTCTAGGGAAGATCTTACCTTTCGTGAGAATTCCTCATCATATGACCCCATAGAGGGTAAGAAGTGCACTCCTTATGGGACCAGCGAAGGTGTGCTTAGTTTAGAGAGATTGTGATTCCGCCTTGACACCACCCACACGCTCTCCGAAAGTTGGATTTCTTTTCGGAGGCTTTGCGCGAAATCACGCCTGAGATTCTTTTCAGGTGAAAATATTTTTTAAAAAAACTATCTCGTGGTGAGGCGGTGCTTTCAAGTGTCGATAGAGCAGTTGTGCATGGGGAGAAGATTTTCTGAAGGTTGTAGTGGGTGCTTCTCTGAATTCTATGTTGCATGAGTACCAGTTTGAAGTGACGTATGATCCCTGCTTGGTAACCATGACGCGCAACCGTGTGATCATGAAAAGATGTGGATTTTAATGAAGTCCCCCCCCCCCACACGGCTCACTATTTCGTGAATGCTTACTTCGGAGAGAATTTTCTCAGAGTAGTACAGAGAGCATGTTTTGATTGAAGGAGAGGGAAACTTGGGTAAACAGATGGCAGATTTTAACCAGGATTTCGTAGAGGTAGAGGCTTGTGTGAAAAGGTTACGCAGTAGGGAGAGATGTGGAGAGGAACACGATCCAATGAGTTAGAGGTAGTAGTGCTGCAACTTCAACAAATCAGTTTTCATTATGAGATTCAGCTATAGTAAGCTGAGGAGCATCAGCCTCCACTTTTACTGAACAGGATCACTTCAGAAAAAGAAAGAAATTAAAACCTTAAACAAAAGTGAATGGAAGAAATCAATGTCTCTGATTGGCTTTGGTTTTTTTACGTAATAACCCCAGTACACTAATACCTTGTAAATACCGAGATTCCTTGTTGATGTCTGCCTTGTCGACTGTTTGGGAGCGAGCCGAATATCATCAGAATTGAACATACGTTTTCAGATGAACGACCACTATCCGTGGGAAGCGACGACAGTTGACAAACAAGAAGTGAAAGCGGCATTCGAAAATGTTATTATAATCACAGCTCACGGATATGACAAGAAATTCTTCGATGAATTTCAGCTGAAGTTCAGTCAAGCAACCGGAATATTGAGTAGTCACGTAAGTCCGACGTATAATAAAATTTTCTGTGTGATCCCGAAAATTTTTGCATTTCTACTATAGATGTGACCGAATCGAATAAATTCGATGAAATTTCCAAATATTAGAATATTCATTTTCGATTATTCAAAAGAGTGAGCATATTCGGACCATTCGTTCATTCTAGCTGTTCAAATTAGAGCGGTACGAATTACTCGTTCACTCGACCGTCTGAAAAGTGGCAGATTCGAAATACCCGTTTGTTCGACTTGGGAACACTTGACAGTCGAATAATAATGGTGTGATACAGAATTAGAGAAGATGAATCAGGATCAGACTCGCATTCTTTAGAAATTTCAGCCTAGGCCTCTCTTCCGGGGGTTATTCGATCCTCTGATCACGAAAATCTCGCTTATTTTCTACCTTAGCGCCGTTTTCGTATGCTTACGCGGGGAGTGATGTAGGAGAGTGAAATAAAACGCAATCTTCGACAAAGAAATGGAAGTAATGGCATGCCAGATGCTGTAGTCTGACTAACGTTCGTGGCGTTACAGTACAAAGTGGCTACGATTCTCATGTTTATGACATTCATTAACCCTTTCATCAATTAGTGAGGAAATTTCGAGGATTCTCTGAGCAGAAATGCGGAAAAGTGCCTGATCAGACTGCCATTTCCTTGCCAGGCTTGACATTTTCTCTTTGTTTCTTACTATGACCTCACCACATCCTTACAGAACGTGAATAGGATAGGAAATAAGTGCGATTTTCGTGATCAGCGAATCGAATAACCCTCTAAAGTGAGGTCTAGGCTAGAATTTCTAAAGAATCCGAGTCCGATTCTGATTCACCTTCTATAATTCTGTTAGTGTGATGGCTAATATAGAGAACCAAACCCATCCACTAACAAGGTCGTGCCTCAAAGGCTCATCGCGATCCCCAACAATTCCCGCAAATCGCCTGATGAGATCCTACTATGTCTCGAGGCCCTACCTTTGTAGGTGCGAGTAAGAAATGTTGATAATGACGGCCAGGAGCGAAAATTTTGGAAGCTGTGGTATTGAAATTGTATAACACCGAATATTCGATTCGAATTATTCATTCCGTGATTTCAAAAAGCCGGTTATTCGAGTGATTCATTCATTGGGGCAGCCAAGAAAGTCCTGCATTCGTTCGTTCGTTCATTCGTTTATTCGCACATGTAAAGAAAAAAAAACAGCCTTTTCGAACGAATGCAGGACTTTCTTGGATGCCCGAATGAATGAATGATTCAAAAAAAAACCGACTTTGAAAGCACCAAATGAATAATTAGATTTGAATATTCGGTGCAATACCAGGTTTTTTTGAATCGTTCAAAAATTCGAATATTTCAAAAATCATCGAGTATTCCAATTTATAATTTCTACCTGAGAGGAGGTGATTCTAATTCATTAAAAGGCTGAAACAATGTGGTTTTTCCTTTTTTAGTACGCCACCCTATCTTACATGTCTCTGTACGATGCGCTGTTTCTCTACGGTCTGGCTCTGCGTGATGCCTATGAGGACCTTGGTGGATACGATGTTCACCAGAATGGTTCCTTTATCTGGTCCAAAATGACAAACAGACAGTTTATCGGTAAACCAGTTGTTCGGCTGCATGATTTCCTGGATATATCCCTGCACGAGGTTTAGCATCATTTCAGGAGCCACTGGCCAAGTACTCATGAATAACAAAGCAATTCGAGTACCCAGCTACGCCACCTACCATACCACCAACGGAACACTTCGAATTGTCGTCGAATTGGAAGCAAAAAATGCCGATAGAGCAATCTGTGAAAAGAATCCAGAGCAGTGCTCTGAGCATGTTAGTATCCAGAACTACTAGTAGTAGTTCGTAGTAACTAAATTTTCACACTTCGTCGTAAAACTAATAGCCAAGACTGTCCAGGTAGCCCACGAAGTGATACAGTTCTACTGGTCTTCATCCACTGGACAATTGCCAAAAGCCGTGCCACCTTGTGGATACACAGGATCCTTATGTGACTATACCACATACTTCATTCTCCTTGGTATAACTGCTTTTCTCGTCACCATCGCACCTCTCTCTTACTTTGTGTACATTAAACAGTAAGTTGAAGCCTCCTAACTATACAGTAGGATCGCTGCCATGCTCGTATTCCAGAAAAGAGAGGCTGCTTTATGACATGACATGGCGTATTCCACGGGATAGTGTGCGACTTATGGACAGCAATAAATCGGTTCGAAAATTACTAAGCTTTTTGAAAACATTTTATGGATTTTGTAAGTGTGTATTTTTTTCCAGAGATCTGAGCACTCTCTCGCAAGCAAATCGCAGAGCTCTGGTTCTTTTTCTGGAAGTTTGGGATCGAAACAGCTGATTTCGGCAAAGCAGGCCACATCAAATGGGGTGCGACTTGCAATAAAGAGATTTCAACAGATGAGAAACATCACATTCCCAAAATCGGAGCTAAAATTGTTGAAAGAGGTGCTGTTGACCAGGACATTTTATGAATTGCTGGAAAATTTTTTTATTTATTTTAGTTGAAACTCACTGAAAATGAGAATCTCAACAAGTTCTACGGTATCTGCTTCAACCAACAGAACGAATTCATCGTGTTGTGGTTGTTCTGTACCCGTGGAAGTCTCGAGGTGAGTGTTTCGCTATGTTTGTTCTTTCTCATTACCCCACACAATAGCTGAATACCAATTTTGTCTTGGTTTATGAAGAAAGATGATTCACTTGGTAATTTTTCGCAATAGAATACATCGTTGGCCCTTATTTCTTGGCCACTAACTAACAGCGGTCAAAGAGTCATTTTTTTTTCGCGATTTCTTCTACTAGTATTTTCCAAATTTTTCAGGATATTCTGTTCAACGAGGAGCTCAAACTAGGAAGAAATTTCCAGGTCGCATTTGCGAAAGATGTAGTCAAGGTAGGTGGTCGGTAATTCTTCTTTAACGCATTGCGGACAATGTGATGCAGACGGTGCATCACGCCCTTCCGTCCCCGTTGACCACATGATGCACATGGTGCATCACGCCAGTCCCGTGCGTCGAAAACTGCACCTTTTCCGACGACCCTTTCAGGCAACTACATTATTCAATACAGAGAACAAAACAGCAGATGGGCCCGGTCAGGGCTCTTACTTTAGCAGAAGCCTCAGATGAAGTACGTCTTGGAACTGAATTCATGTCACAACGTTCTAATTGTTTAGGAAAGTATCAGTGAAATACGGAATAATAGACGATCTTTACGTTACCAGCAACAAAAAATACAAAGTCTCGAAAAACGCGAAGTATAATAAGGATAAAGTGGTCGGCGTTAATCAATCCCGTCACGAGGGATGCGCCACACATTCGACTTCATCTGAGTATCGTAGAGGCGTTGAATGCGTATGTGCCCTGTACAATGACTTGCGGGGGCACCCGATGTACCAAGTCAGTGCTTCATCCTCCCAGACTCCTCTGGTAGCAATTTACCGACCCCGGAGGGATGGAAGGCTTGGTTGGCCTCGGGCGGGATCGAACCATCGATCGTGTGCGTGCGCGGCGAGCCTCTTACCACTGCGCCACACGCTCCCGTATATTGTTCATATTTGAAAAAACCGTTCCCCTGTGGCCATGTGATGCACGTGGTGCATCACGCCGCGCGGCCAAAAAAAATATTGATTGGCCACGCGCACTCACCATGCGAAAATGTGCTCGGTCCGCAATGTGTTAAATGAAATGTGTACATGGTATGAATACAGTACCGACATGGGAGCACTTGCTTTGTATAGGGGATATACAAGGCGATATACAGCACACAGTTTGCAGAAAAATTCAAGAGAAAACGTGCTTTGTTTGTTGGATTTCGGAATATCCGAGACAAAACTCTTTTTCAAGGAGGCAATACTAAGTCTAAATTCGCCAATGAAATGCAGTAATATTGAATATCCGATATGCCAGAGATTGATTCCGCAAAGATAGTAATTTAACTATAATATAAATATCTATTACCTCAGCGGAAAACAATACAGTGGACCCAGTTTTGGAAGAAAATGCTTAGATAGAAAGTTTCTCATAGGTTCATACTAGATTCGTTCGCATAATACATCTGGATAGCCAATTTCTATGCCTAACACCTCGTCAGCCAATGTTAGACGTTATTTCTCGTGAATTGAGCTACACCTTTGCTTACAATCAAAATTTCTAATAAACAAGGAGATCCTATTGTGGCTCAAGCCTTGTGCCTCCTCCGTGCTTCAGAAGGACATACAAGCTTATACAGCTTTGCACTAATTTTTGCTCTTTTTCCTCGTAAAAAAATGAAGTCCAAATTCTGCCATTTCAGGGTCTTTCCTTTCTTCACAATTCCCCATTGCTTATTCATGGTCTGCTATGTCTACAAAATTGTCTTGTGGATTCAAACTGGACTGTGAAGTTGACGAATTTCGGTACAGAAGCGATCATCTCTGAGAAACTGTACCATAATGAGATTAAAATGATCGTGGAAGAAGGAGAAGATGAGTCCGATCGTTTGGCTGATAGAAGTGAGTGCTGAGATTCATCAGTTTTATGCATAATGATGCTGAAGAATAGTGAAAGCTTCAGTGAACATGTTTCCACCTATCCAAAAAGGATGTTAGGAAAAAAATCGAGGAGTCTATATGTATGTCAATGCAAAGTGCTTGTTACAATCATTTTCACTGTATCATCGGAAATACCGAGTTTCATGGATATTACAACAAAAAAAAAGGGTGGAAATTGAGGCAACGGATGAAAATGTAACCAAATCGCTAATTTTGAGCGAACATTAGCATGTAATCTATGCCAAAAGCAGAGGAGTATGCGAGCAAATATTATTAATTGTTGTGGATAACTCCATAAAAAAGGATCTTGACGTAGAGAACATGAAGCGGAAACCTTCAAGATGATTCGTAAATTTAAATAGGAAATATTTCTGAATAACTTGGAAGAACTAGGAAGTACACAGATATAAGCTAGTGTAAAGTTTTTATCGTTTTTGTCTGGATCTTTGTATTCAGTTAACTTCTATTAGAATCCTTCTTTTATGGAAACAATTCTTAAACTCTGGATTGTTAAAGAAGTGGAGCCAGCAAGAGGGTTGAATTTGCAATCATTTAAAGGCAGCACTCACGGAAATTTTTGACCTCGTGATTTCGGTACAATTCGGGGTAATCGGGTGCGCTTAACACTGTTATAATGCTGGAAACAGTGAAAACCGTCGAAATCCCTTTTTCCTGGAACCCTCAGTTCATCGATTTCGAGCAGGTTGGGCCGAGTTGCGCGATCTGCTCGTTGTGGATCGATCCAAAAAAAGTCAATACCGCTGCCTTTTTTGTCAGCTGTTTTGCGGGCGAAAGAGGTTTTTGGCCATGTTTTGCTGCGTTCCTAAAGTTTATTGAAGAAAACAAACTTTGGAGAAGATATTCTGACCAGTCAAGATGTAGAAGAATCACCAATGAATTCTAAAACAAACTCTGAGCAGTGAAAAAATTCGAAAACGCGACACCGGTGAAGATCAACCATACAAGTAACTAAACCAACATATTTCTTGTGAAGTAACAGGTAAAAAGTTTATCATGCTAAGTATTGCAAAAAGGAAGGTTAAAGACCAAGAAATAGCTTTACAATAACAAGGAAAAAATGGCTAACCACCAAATCAGCTGGCAGCAACGACCCGTTGCCGCCACAACTCGATCGAACAACCCCACGCTGATCCTGCTGATCCAGGATCTTGGACATTTCACTAATTATATCTCAGAAACGGTTGAGTTTCCGTGCTACTTTCTTCGCCAAATTGTTAGAACTACTGCTAAGGCTCAGAAACGATCAAAACCTCGCACATGAAAATTTCCGTGGGTGCTGCCTTTAAGTATGCTACGTCTTCCAGCAGTCATCCCACGTGGACTACTCCTGGAGCGAGACCTGTTTGTAGTGAATTCTCCCAAATAACATCAAATATGTAGTTTAACTCTGGCTAAAATCAATGATAATTTCTGGCAATTATCATTTGATTATTAAAAGTTTTAAGATGTGGGTCATGTTAAAAAAAGAAACAGACAGTTCCGACAGAATAGCAAATCTTGTTTGTTCATTTTTTACTAGAGATGAGTTATTATAAAAATAGCAATACCCTCAAAATTCCAGAATACGTTCAACAAGCTCCCGAAATTATCCGTGAGCTGGTGACTCGAAAAACAATGCCACCAGGCACTCAACCTGCTGATATCTACTCTCTTGGAATGGTGCTCTATCAAATTCTGTTCCGAGTTCAGCCTTTCCATGAAAGAGGCAAAAGCATAGCGAGTAAGCGTTAATATTCGAAAAAAAACCTTTGGAATAGTCAGATTTCGTTGTTCTGCAGAACTGATGGAGATGATATCAATGTCAAACGACGACGATCAACTGATTCGTCCTACATTCCCGTCCTCCCAGGGAACAGAAAGTTATAATCTTCAGGCGCGTTTCTTTCCGATGAACTAGTAAAACAAATATTATGCATTCAGTTGAATTCCAGCTGCTATCCTGTATTGAGGCTTGCTGGCTAGAGCTTCCAGAAATGCGGCCACATGTGAAGAAAGTAAGAACAATGGTCAACGCGAATCTTCGCTCGACGTGAGTTTCAATTTAAAAAATCGCCATAATTCCTGATTTTCCGGATATCAAACGGTTACTTGTGTTTATTTAAGCGGAAAGGGATCACTTGTGGATCAAATGATGAAGATGATGGAAGAGTACACGAGCAACTTGGAAAATATGGTTCGCGACCGTACTGCTCTACTTGAAGAGGCACAAAAACAAGCGGATCGACTATTGAATAGCATGCTACCCAAGTAATGAGTTTATCCAGAAATTCTTTGTGAGAAGCAATTAAATTAGGAAATTTCACTGAATTCATTAACAACTAATAATTTAAGTTCGCACGCTTGGATAAATTGCTCTTCAAATAATAAGTTTCAGTACAGGTACTGTATTGCCTGTGGATCTCCCTTCCGAAGCTTTCCCTTATGCATAGACGCACAGATTTGCACACATCAGGCTGTGCAAATCGGCTGCATCTGTTCATAACTGATCGCTTAGTAGTTTCTAGTTTTTTAAATGTATGTACAATCCCGGCCACATGAGGAAACAAACCAAAATTTTAGCTGAAAATCACGTCTAAAATATTAGGTATTAATATGAGTCCTTGCGCTTTTTTTCGGATGCACTTTTCCACTAATCAGTTAACTTTTAGGTACATTTCATATACGATTCGAAAGGGCTAATCATGCTCTATGAGAATGTTGCAAAACCTTTTCCTTAACCCGACAGCTTGCTAGAGTTTTAGGCCTGCGAAGTGGAGCAACGAGTTAATAAAAAAAACAGTGCAACCGACAGCCACCTATCCTATCAGTCAGTTGGGGCTCGAGAAGCCATCAAAACTGGCCATGTGACCTGAACTATGCATGAAAGTCTTGTTGAAATGACTGGTCATCAGAAATTTTCTAAGATCAAAGAAGACATATTTGGTCTCGATGACACCAGCCACTTCAACCGAACAAATTTTTTACATGAAGACCTGGGAATTGCTCCAAAGGAAAGTATTGTTTGGATGGACATCGTACTTCTCAGAATTACCAAATGACTGAGATGATTCTGCTAAAGGAATCTAATCGCGAGGCTCTAGTCATCTTACCCCATGGTGACACGAGACCCCAACTTTCATAAATAGTCTAACTGCCGCTGCAGCATTCCTACTGATGATTTTCTTCAGCGTTTATATTCTGCAGAGCTTACACGTTCAAACAGTATGCGATGCTTTCTGCTCCCTACCGCTACATGGAGGAAATTAGGTTTCCCCCGAATTGGCGTCCTTCTTCTCAAGCCTGAAGATTAGGTAATCCAATAGTTTTGTGGAAACAGCTGATGATAGTATTGTAGAGGAGGGAAGCCACTTTCAGAAGGTATAGAGCATGCTAGAGAAAAATCGCAATGGAGCAGAAAAAATCGCAACTAAGAAAAGTGCAAGGACCTATGTTAACACCTAATACATCGAAACATATTTTATACACCTGGCGCTGCATAATTCAGATCTGTTGCCGAAGATCTCAAGGTTGGAAAACCCGTTCTACCTCAGCTGTATTCGTGTGCTACTGTGCTCTTCTCAGATATTCGAGGTATGCTTGCAATAGCCTTTACACGGCCGTACAACTTTCAAGTATTTATTTATCTATTCATTTATTTATTCGCAGATGTGGAACCAAATTCACGTGCGTATATGCACACAATGTTTCAAAGTCGGTAAATACAATAAAATTGCCGTAATATGAATAACAGATATCGGCACTTTCTCACAGTTATAATGTAGTCTATACATATTAGTAGTACAAACTATTAATTGCACAAATCCACCAGATATTGAGGAACCTCCAAAAGCACGAACCTTTTTTGGCAACTTTTCGAATGTTTTCACTGATACACGAGGAGAATTGTCCTTATTAACTTTCCTGATCAAAAGTGGAACTCCCATTGAAAAAATCTAATACCTGACCTGTGTTCTGGCAACAGGGATTCTTATTTTCATACCCCAGCCCTGGTTCTTGGTGTGGCATAAGTAAAGAAAGGAGCAGAATCGATGCCACATTTGCCTGTCATGATTTTAAATGCCATCACAAGGTTGTTAATCCCTCTTCTATTGCGCTCTCAGACAATTTTTCGGAAGGACCGCAGCAGAAAACCGGAAGGAACGCAGCAAAAAACATTCTGCTGCGGTTCTTCCGGTTTCCTGCTGCGGTCCTTCCGAATCTTTCTCCACACAAATCTATTCTGCTGCGGTCTTTCCTAACCACTCCAGCGAGATTCGGAAGGACCGCAGCAGGAAACATTCTGCTGCGGTCCTTCCGAAAATTTTTATCTCTGCGTCTCTCGCTTCTTAACCACATGAGCGCGATCTCTTTCTGCTGCGGTCCTTCCGACAATTTGTCTGAGCTAGCTTCGTAGCCTGTATTCTTTGCGTCTATCACTGGCATTCGGAATTCGATAATAAATTGGGTTGCTACATCACATTGTCAGCTTACGCGTGAAGTTATTCTGTACACTTTCAAGGAGATCTACATATATCTTTTTGCCTGTGAGAGGAAAACACCGTTGTACCGCATTCCACAACTGGAAGAGAAATGATATTGGAATATGATCCGAATCGTTGGCTTCTTCAAACAGGAGAAATTGCGAAATGGCGGATTCTCACCCAAACTTGCAATTCTTCTTCGACTCGAATTAGCCAATGACTCTATACGAGTTGTGCATCCTTAATATCCTTAACAAAACAACGAAGAAAGAGAATATGATGTAAAAGGAGAGAACATCGCGAATGCGTAAAGAAGCGGCTTCCTAGAGAAAATGAAGACAGTATAGCAACTCTCCTGCTGGTCATGCGTTCACGGACACTTACCCCGCGTAGCGCCAGGCCGTTTTGCCATTTTTGAACCTGGGAAGAAATCCCCAAACTTGGTTTGAAAGATACGAAGATCGAAAGATCTTATCAATCATCCTAGACCAAACCAGAACTGTCCTTCGTTGGAAAGGACTGGGAATAGCGGCTTTCTTCACATTCTCTTAGGTGCGCAGGTGGTGATCGTCCGATCATCTTGGTCATACATATGCAGGCCGTTCGAAACAGGAAGAAGGGGGAAGTTACGATCCTGAAACGACAATCGTAGCCAGACATCGTTCACTAATATCCAAATACGTCATATGTTTTTTTTTTGCTGGCATATTTTCCATGGTAAAAGAGAGCAGGTGGTTAGGGTTTCAGAGGCAGTAGAGTTATTCGGTTCCTTATACAATGAGTTGATCGCTTACTTTACCATGATTTGTGTCTGATTATCATTTTATATGGTGGACCGTGAATGTGACAGTGTGGAAGAACGCTCACAATGAATTTGTCCAGCTTTATTGAAAAAAAAAACGCATAAGAATTGCAATATTCACATAGTTCCTACTGTGTTTCTATTCATAGCATTGCTCGGATCAAATGTTAATGTCATTGTCCAGAGAAGAATAATTATGCATAGCGATAGGAATACTCAGGGATAATGAACGTCACTGCTGATTCTAGCGCTTTAACAAAGCTTGAGTGTTAATATAATAGTTTCCTTCAGGATTCACAAGAATATCTTCAACGTCGACACCACTGCAGGTTGTCACCTTCTTGAACGACATGTTCTCTGGATTCGATGCGATCATTGCGAAGCACGATGCTTATAAGGTATATTACCTGGCTTGGTGAGATTTTGATTGTAGGAGTTGTAAGTTTACGCGTAGCTTTTCCTAGAGTTTTAGCAATTTACTTTATGAAAGAAATGATTTAAATGTTTATTTGAAAAAAAAGTGGACATGCCCACAGGAAAGTATTCGTTTTCCTAATGATCATTCTAATTATAGTGGTTTTTCAAAGGTTGAAACGATTGGCGATGCCTATATGATCGTCTCTGGAGTTCCAAATGAAAACGGGAACAATCATGTACAGCACATTGCTGACATCGCTCTGAAGATGAGATCGGTTGGTTCAATTCGCAATGCCTTCCAGAAAGAATTTTCGCCCATTTTTATGTGATGAGTATCACATTTTAAGTTCGTCTCCAACTTCAAGCTGGCACATCGCCCTGATGAGGTGATGATGGTGCGTATTGGATTCCACAGCGGTAGCGTAGCAGCTGGCGTTGTTGGTCTGGCTGCTCCAAGGTATTTTTATTTCCGGATAAATAGGCTGCTTTCCGCTGTATTTGAAGCAGTGGCGCTACGGCTTGAGTTACAACTTAGGTATTGTCTCTTCGGTGACACTGTAAACATGGCATCCAGAATGGAGAGCACAGGAGTTGCCAATAAGATCCAAGTAGGAATGACATTGCTTTGTTTAGTTTGTATATAAGTTTCTGGTATTAATCTAAACAGCAAATTGTCACAGATTTCGGAGCAGGCGCATAATCTGCTTCATTGCTTCTTCCAGCAATTCATCGTCGTTGAACGAGGAAAAATTGAGGTTAAGGTAAGGTCGTCTTTTGCTTTCTTGCCCGTTATATTTACATTCATTCGTGTAAATTAAGGGAAAAGGCGAGTGCACTACGTTCTACCTCGAAGGAAAAACTGTTCAGAAAAATCGATAAAGAAGGATTATTGTGGAAGCAGTCAAGGGGCTTCAAGAGCAAATGCAGTTTTTCATGTATTTTATGTGTAAGCAAAAATTTTCTTTCATTATGCTGAGATCTCTGTGTTATGTGAATCAAATGTATGTATAGCATTGGGTAGTACAACTAGATCTTCATAGTATTCCAGTAATACGCTTAGTTCTGCATTTTTTCATCGCATTTATTTGTGACTTGTGATATTGCATGGAAAAAGTTGTCGTGACTGGATTTCTCCCAACTCCATTTGGTTATTGCTGAATGCCTCGACATTGCTCGTAATGTTGCTCTGCACCCGCACTAGAAACGTTATAAAATGTTGCTTTCGAAAATGTGATCGAAATATACATAGCAAATATCATGTACTGCAGTTGTGTAATCTGTAAAGTATTATATCTGATTCAGCAATGTCATAGAATTTGGAATAAATTGTTAGACAAAACTGAGAAGTCTTGCGCATGCCACATGAGAAGATGTCAAACCTCTTTTACCCCATCTCAAAAACTTCCTCCCAACTTGCATGCAGCATAGTTTTTGTGTTTATTACGCTGTTTAAAAAAGGCCGTAGACAGCATACTATAGATATTTGCAAAAACACGGTACCAGCTGGGATCTGATCCCCTGACCCCCCACGACGGCTACCAAACGCTCTGCCCACTCGGCTATGGCTGTACACTGAGTCTCCGCGCGAAGCAATATATATCATCTGTGTGCCACCCATTCTCACCGTGATTTATTCAGAAATTCATGCGAAACATTGCCGAATGCCTTCCTGGACTAACCGAAGGAGATCGCAGGGGACGTTCCAAGCAATGAACCCCAAACGCTGCAATACCTAAAGGCATCACCCACCGAAATTTTGCTGTCACAGGCTTTGCCATATTCCTCCTAGGTTTAGCGCTATAGTGAAAGCGGATGTTGTGTTCAATTTTGTCAAATCCTACAATAAAGGAAGTTTTCGCTGCTTAGACTTTCCACAGAATGACCGAGTTGCCAGAACTTAAAAATTGGAAGGAGGTGGGATTAAAAACAAGTGCTCTCATAAGGAAAGAGAGTGATTGTAAACGAGAACACCCGTTCATTTTATACTTCAACTCATCATGTTGGAACTCCTGGAGCAAATCTGCTCTCTTTATATCTTGAGAATACTGATAGCTACGACGGTGCAACTTTCGTAGAATTGTTGCGACACTGCTAAGTATCCAAAGTGAGCAAATCCTCTGTCACAAAGATTTCCGCGCTGCCTTTGATTCTGGATCTCAAACTGAGTGGAACCAGCGCAGGAACAGATTGCAATCTGTCACACTAACCATTGAGCCATCTGGGCTACTTTTTCTACTGGTGATTGTTAGATAGCTGTAGCGGCCGTGGGCATTGTACTATAAGTATTTGCAAAACGAAGGCACCGAGTGAGGTCTGATCTCCTGACCTCTACAACGGTGACCAAGAGCCCGACCCACTGAGCTACGAGTACACATGTTAGAAGTCCGTGCAATGCAACATATTCAATATGTGTCCACTGTTACCGTGATCTATTTCGGAAATTTATGCAAAAGTTGCCGTATGCCCTTTTGGACTACCCGAAGAAGATTGTGGGGAACGTTCCAAGCAGTGAACCCCAACCATTGACATACTTAATTCTTTATCTCCAACGATATGTCGTTTTCTTTCAAACTAGTACAAACAATTTCTTGAATATTTCCTCAGTGTTCTTAAAGTTTTCTGCATAATCTTTATACTCCACATGTGGACCATCACTCATCCTGACAAAACTGTGAACGGTTTCACTGGAAGGACAGAATGTGCTTATCCATTGATACTGTCTGGCCAACCACAAAGAGATGGTGCTTCTTATAACAAAAAGTCCTGAAAAAACAATTCTATCGATTTTCTTCGGTTGCAAACACTTGAAAGGGTCAGGAAGGATAAATTTTTCTAGTCATCTTCATTAAAACCAAGAATAACGATATATAGAAAAATTCAAGTTTCGGAGGTTTCTGATCCTTAATTTTAATCCCTGTTTAGCAGCGAGAAAGGAGACTCTACGTCATCCTTATGTTAAGCTTTCATCATCCTATCTATAACGATTAAAAAGCAACGAGTTAGAGACTCACTGCATCCACAAGGCTAGAATAATCTATGTATGGAGGAATCCAGGCACGGCTGGCAAGCATCAGACCATCTCGTGGTCTTACCGCCCATATCCTTCTGCTTGTCCTCGTATAGCCCTGAAATGACTCTCAGAAAGCTTCCAAGTAGAAGAAAATACTATATTTACAGGCGAACCTGCGAGATTTCGGGATTTGCGCGTTTCTGAGGCTCGGAAGAAGACGAACTGGGCACGAATGCTCTTCCAGAAACCATTAAAACCTGGCGAGGAATCAACAGAGATGTTCCCTGGAAGCAATCAAATGGGCAAGTTTGGGCAACTAGGCAAGGTGCACCAACTTGTATTCGGCATTAGATACTGAATAATTAATAAATTTCCAGGAAGGAATTTAAAGGAGTGTTCAACTTATGGAATGCTCCTAGAATTCGCACGAAATAACCGACAAAACTTCAAATGACACAGGAGCGATGGAACGCTTACATGGTCAACGGCAGGGATCGAACCATACATCGTGTGAGCGACAACGAAACCTCTGGCCACTGCGCTATGCGGAGAGAACACTTATATAACTAATATTTAAAAAATGTGGGAACCTACCCTATAGTCATTGATTACTCTGCGATGTCCATCTGCACCAAGGGTATTGATGATTGTTAGAGCAAGAATCGTGAACATTAGCATCCTCCTATGCTGCATATCGAGCGGGTCCTGACTTTTCTAATCATTGAATCATTGATAGATCCAGCAAGATGACAATAAAAACGAAAACATCACCAGCGACAACAAGAAATAACTTTCACAAAAAACCTATCAGTTAATATTTTCTGAAAATGGGAAGCAACATCCTTTGCAACACAGGAATTATTGGCATCCGTTTTCTTGATTCGAAGGACTTCTATGAGGAGCTGGAAGAATATGGCCTAAATGAAAGAAGAGCTGAGATGAGGAACATCGTATGGTACAAAAGCGCCTTATTTGCTTTCGTTTCTTGTAGAAGAGGTATATTTTATCTACCGGAATGCTTTGAATAAATGAGAATGCTGCGATAGCATCTGAGTGATGGATACACAACAATTAATCTTGTTTCCCTGTTGCTTTAGATGTTCTTCCGACACTGCTTCTATTTTCGAATGATCATGTAATAGAGTATAGTAAAGCAAACCAAATTATATAGCCGCCGGTTCGAAAACTCGACGAAGCCATTGCCAGCTTCTCTGGAATTGACGTCAAGTAATATAATAATAGTAATACATCCTCCTATATAAAGTCTGGCAAGGGTCCAGATTTTTCTGGCGTCAGACCACGACAGTCCTGCGAAATCTTTTGTGCAGTACAGTGCATAGAAAATGGTGGAGGGAGAGATACTCAGACATCATACGAAATACGGAGCAGGACAGCTACTGCTGTTCACAGGAGAAGTCATCATAACGAAGGTGTTATGCCTGTGCTTGTAACACCACAGAAGCCGGTAATTGGCAAGAATTGATTATGAAGAATTTCCCATGTTGAACAACATGAGTGCACCCGTTTGAGATACGGTGCACGTTATCCTGGGATGGATCGAAATCGATGTGTCAGTATTGGGAAGCCGCGAAGCCCCTCCACACAGGAGGTGGCCCGCTCCGCCACAAGGCAACCAACCACCTGGGCTGGGATTCATGAAACGATAACCAAGCAAACACAGGCTAACAAACCAACTTTCGTCGTCTGTGTCTCTTAGCTCTATGTAGTCAGTATGATAACCAATCAGGCTAGCCATCCGTAGTTTGCTTGGTTATCGTTTCATGAATCCCAGCCCTGGACACTCCAGCCTGGGCCAGGAGGAGACCATGTTCTAGCTGCCAATAGACAACCACCAGGCCACTCTAGCCCGAAGGAGCCAGGAAGAGGGCGCCAGGTTCCGGCTGCAAGAGTGCTCGAGAAAGGTGCGTACAAGCGTACAAGAAGTCTGGAGTTGGTCAGGTGGCCAGTCTGGTGGAATACACGCAATTCATAAGAGGAATTTCATATTCAAACTCAATTAATCACTACTTTCGCTTCTATTTCAATTTCCTATGGATTTCGTAGGCGCGAAACTTTTGCAGATGCCTCAAGTGGCTGCCCCCCCCCCCCCACTTTCTAGCGACCCAGAGGGGCGCTAGTCC
This sequence comes from Ancylostoma caninum, assembly GCA_037903475.1. Lineage (NCBI taxonomy): Eukaryota > Metazoa > Nematoda > Chromadorea > Rhabditida > Ancylostomatidae > Ancylostoma > Ancylostoma caninum. The sequence continues at coordinate 4,130,482 of JBAJFG010000492.1, read as the reverse complement.
AATTAAAGTATGGGAAAACTAGCTGATAATCTCCGGACCCGGGTGAGAGCTCATTATTGAGAGCTGGGATTCATGAAACGTTAAGCAAGCGAACCAACGGTGGTTAGAATGATTGGTATCATGATGAACTCCACCAAAGATGTGAGAAGTATATTGGTTGAAGGATTTTATTAACCGGACCTAATAAATACATAATTTCACATTGAAACCACGTTTTCAAATAGAATACACGCATTTTAAATACATGAGTATTTAATAGAAATATACATATTTCTACAAGGTTAATAGTATTTTTAAAAAAAAATGACCAACAACGAAACTCTTCGAGGAAGATGTTTGTGGAATGATCACAGCTGTGCATCTAGGCCGGATGCTAATCTTCTAATAAGAAGTCTAAACTCAGATTTGAATAGTAGATGAGATAAGCTGCTTATGTACCCAGGAATTCGTATATTGTACCAACAAGCATCCATGTCATCGTAATCATGGATTACAAAGAGACACTATCTTAGCAGCCGTCAACGGAGCAGAGATTTCAATGAAATCACCAAGTCCCAAATCCTGGCGACGAGCAGTGATCGCGTAGCGCAGCGAGGAGAAGGAGGTCACACCCAACATCAACGGTGGTTCCCCTACGCCCTAAAAATCCATAAATTTGGAGGTAAGTAATCAACGACTTCTTAAAAATTGGCGTCGAAGTAATACCTTGGATGAATAAACTTGCTCAGCAAATGTATTAGACTCTTTGAGGAGTTTTACGCGAAACCTGGAAAATTATTGCTGATTGTGGAGGCAGAGAACAGTGACAGTAATACGAATTTGTCAAAACAAAATTGAACTCAGGGATGGAAGGGCCCTACAAATATAAAGGGTGCGGCTTATGTTCTCGGAGAAGAAATTTTGATTTCATATTTGTGACCAAAGGATCTCAGAGGACCGCGAGGCCCAGTGGGCCTAACATTTGGGTCTCCCATCCCAGGTACTTCCTGCACCTAATGTCTCTACAAGCTTCAAGACGGGAGTGCGGGGCTCCGAATAGAGAACCACTTTTGACAATGGGCAGGAAGCTGTTCCCCAGTTCTTATGGAAATAATGCTTAGCCGCCAAACGTATCCTCTCTAAATCCTACAGAATCCCTCTATCCTTCAAAACTCCCGTTGATCCATTTCTCGGGTAAAATCGCTGTCAAATACATCGTGGCCTTTTTACGAAATTCGGCAATGTAAATGGCTTGTAATGATTCTAAAACTAATCAGATTGGGCATCAGTCGTAATATGTTTTTAATTTTCCTAATTAACGTTATCGTGATAAAAATCGCTTTGGTTGGATCGTTTTCACATGAGATATAAAGAAAAGTCCTTACCCGTGAACATAGGCCGCACCCTGTACAACGGTATGTATCGTTATACATATAGATGGTATATAACATATCTCTAACAATACTACAGAGTTTGAGGGAAACCTTCAAGAAATATATCGTTCATCTCTGAGTATAGAAAAAAAACTAATGACAATAAGGAAACAAATTTTCTAGATCTTCACATTGTTGTTGAAAATCAAAGCTTTAGATACTGTCTCTACAATATACTTGCAACCGAATCGAATAATTATTCGGTTATTTGAATAAATTATTCGAATCGAATCATTCGAAAATTCGAATATTCGAAATTTTCGTTTTTCGAATATAGTCGAAATTCGAATATTCGAAAAAGTCAACTTTCAAATATATTCGATTATTCGAATATTCGAAACCCCCATTATTCGAATGCGTCACCCGAATATTCGATATTCTAATCACACGAAATGGATCGGAGACGTTTGCATTGTGCTGGCTTAGTTTTGTATCGGAAGAAGGCATCCTAGTGTACAGAGTAGTCCTACGGCGATTTCCTTTTGGGCAACACCTTTTAGTCATCCATTGCGCTCTCAATGAAGAGTTTGGAGAGAATTATTGGATGTTGACATAAGTCCTTGCGCTTTCTTTCGGTCGCAATTTTCTCCCGTACCATTACCATTCTTCCACAAAGTGCTTACAATCGTACGAGAGCGCTTTTCTTTTTCTGCAATTCTGTCATCATGAGGTCTTCCGAAAATGTTAACTTACCAAGTTTTCACGCTTAGGGAGGAAAATGCCAAGTTGAAAAGAGACATCGTTTTCTCTCTAAATTTAATAGGAACAGAAAGCATGCGATGCTGCGCCAACGCGTAGGTTCGCTGGAACTTAAACGTGGAGGAACACTATGAGCCAAATTCTCGGAATGCAGCTTTGATGATCTTGGCCGAGTGGCACCAGAGGTTACCAACGGGTAGGATTTTTGAGCCGATCCGATCGGATTTTCTGAGTGGACAGCTTACTCCATTTGAATAGTGCCTCTGAGAAGTGCGGTGCCCGTCTAGACCATGCATTTCCTCTCAAGTTATCCCCACGCCTTCATGGAAGAAATTTGGCTGATCGTGATGGCATCTTCGAGACAAATATGTGGAGAAAAATATGTCTTTTGGTATGAGGCAGCCAATGAGTGACTTTTCAAACACAACTAGTATAATTAGTTTGAGGAGTTTTGGTGGTCTTTTGAACTTTCTTACTGAATGCTAGGAGAATAGTGTCGATAAAGCTGTTTTTCGTGCACTCAACGCTCCACCTCGTAGTGCCGAACCTCAAGCAAATTGTTTAGCAAGAATCGGTTGTAACATTCTTGTAGAGCAAGACTAGCGCTTTCGAATCGTTATGTCTCATAGCCAAAAGGTGAAAAAAAAAAACAGTTAGCGTCGATGGCAGTGCGTTTTTCGCGGATATGGCATGTCGCGCAGCCGCGTCGCCCGCGCTGGAGTCGCTACTATAGTGGTAAATCAGAGTATTAATGATAGTTTTTCAATCACATCTGATGTTAACTATCAAGAAAACTGGGCCGCGTGCTTTCCGAGTGCGCGAAAAACGCACCGCCATCGACGCTCACTCTGAGTGGTGAAAACTGCAACTGAAAAAAAGCGCAAAGTCTCACAGCAACACCCAATACTTTGCTTTTGCTTATCTTGATACTCAATTCTTTTTCAAAATTTAATTTTTGATTCGTTTTCTGGATTCATTTGCTTGGATTAGTTGAAGCCACTTGAAATTTTGGTTCTTGAGTTGATTTGTTTGGATTACATGATGGTCTCTTGCCGGTTTTTGCGATAATAAATTTGAAGGTGGCAGCAAAAGGTGTTACGGATTGCTAGAGCCTCGAGTCTACCTATCATTTCAATTCAGGACCTTCATTCGAATGATTTATTCGAATAATTTATTCGAATAATTATTCGAAATTCGAATATTCGAAAAACCCGATTTTCGAATATATTCGAAAATTCGAATATTCGAAAAACCCGATTTTCGAATATATTCGAAAATTCGAATATTCGAAATTTCCGTTTTTCGAACATATCCGAAATTCGAATATTCGAAAAACCCGATTTTCGAATATATTCGAAAATTCGAATATTCGAAATTTCCGTTTTTCGAACATATCCGAAATTCGAATATTCGAAAAAGTCAATTTTCGTATATATTCGATTATTCGAATATTCGAAATTTTCTCAAAAATGTGCAAGTATACTCTACGACAAAGCTGATGACTATAATTTTGCTGTTATTGAATACCAAAACTTCAACTCGAACATGCCACGGCGTATAATAATGAACAGATTTGCAGCATAGGTCATTAGGACAGGTAGGACATGCTCCAGGTACGAGTACTTCAAGAATAAAATAACACAACTATGCTGCATAAGCATAACAAATGAATGGGCGCCTTTAAGCGTAACCAAACTTTGTGCAGTACTCTTGGAGATAGACCATTCCTATCACGTAAATATGGGCTAAATAATGCAGTACATCTCCCCCTTATTCATGAAATAAAAATGCGCTTGAGAGATATACAAACATAACCAAGCAGTGGCGCTCTTTTTCAAATAATTAAGTCACATGCACAGGTCATATTTAAGGAAGCATCTCGCTGTCTCATTCACTCCTTACATATACTCGTCATCTATCACTTGCTCTCTCACCTATATCTCGATAGTAACAATTACTAAGATCTTTTGAAGCTTCCTTGGGAACTACTGATGAAAGGGTCTTTGACCAGGGGCGCCAAGGAGGCTACAGTTGCGGTCTAGTTCAAGCCCCGAAACCGGTCAGTGTAAAAAAATTAAGAGCTCAAGATCGCTGTGCTCTCACTTCCTTAGCTTCTGTGCATCAGCCCTTTCATCAATCTTAGTCAATCAGTTCTTTATTGTCTGCGCTTCAATCATTGGTGTAGCACCACCCTACTCGTAGGAATAACTGCGATAGAATCAGTATATTATTACATACTATATATATATATATATATATATATATATTATACTATATATAATTTACGTACTACAGGGAGCTCCAAACGGCAGCGCGGAAGGGGCGGGAACGTGGCGCGGCTCTCTTGGGAAGAGACACAGAGGTTGTGCATGCGGTTTCGGTTGCCTGCTTCTACCACCAACAGACAATCCGAGTGCCACGCCACGCCTCGGCCCTGCCCTTTGACGACCGTTTAGAGTTCCCTTTATGTATTCTGTATTATATATCTATTATGCTAATTGATATTGTACTGGACCACATTACACTACTCTAGATTTCATTACTGTCTAATGAGAATCCTACAATCATGAAACAAAGAATCAGATACAATCACCTTCTCGGGGTCATTGTTGGTGTCGGAATCTTATACTTGTACAACGAATCTTGTACCAGTTTTCCGTTCTTGTCCCAAGTGAGCTCTTCACATGTCATATTTCCATAGCACTAAATTTGCAGAAATAAAAATTATAACAATGTTGAGGAACCAACATGACATGAACCTGCATGAAAGCCCCTTCTATTTGACCGATGTCTACAGCAGGATTGAGACTCCGTCCAACATCCAAAACAATATCCACAGAAAGAAGCTGAAGCAAATTTAACTTTATTTGGAAATAGCAAATTCAGCTTTGCAAAAAACCTCATTTATGAGAAAACCAATCGCAAGCGGATCCACTTTACACCTAAACCAATTAGCAGTGAGCCAGCCCCTTTACTCTTGTCACGTGGCTCACCTTATGTTCGCCAGTTCGACAGTCAATTTCTGAAAGCACACAAGCGGCACCAGTTGTATGATATGCTGGAGACTCTTCTGGGATCCCATATTGTTGTCGTTCAATGCTGAACAGGGAGAAATGCTCAAAAAGAGACAGAGGAAAATTTTGACGAAGCTCATTAATACTGCCATGTTGTCCTGTGGACATATTAGGTTGTCAGACGAGTTCCCGCGTTTTTTTTTTCAAGAAGTTTTTCAAGTTTTATGAGAAGGAAGACTCGGAGATATCTTAGAGACACTAGATATGGATGACAGACGATCGGGACAGTTCTTCTATTGCAGGCAAGGTCAGCCACTGCAGTTAGTTTTGGCGCACATCGTTTTTTCTAAGCCCTCTGGAGGAGAACTTAGCTAACTTTGAGCGGTCTTGTCAGCTGTAACAAACTCTCCGTACTGGCAGGGCGCGAACGTTTTGGGCAGAAACACTCGCTTCTCGACAAAAGCGGAGGGAAGAATAATATTTTTGGTACTAAACTGTACTGTTTTTGGTACTTCTTTTAGCAATGGGTAATAGTTGGGTAAAATCAAGTTATTGGGTTGGGGAACAAGTTCGTTTGGTTTTTTTAAACTTGTTTTTTCATGTTTTTTCATGGTGATTTGAACCCTGCATTACTTGCCGTCATTGTCCGTTTTGTAGCTATTGATTCGCTCTTTGCAACCATTGCAACCTCATTCTTCAGTTCTCGCTTTAGCTTGCTTTCTACAGCATGAATTATGACTACCCAAGTCAACAAAATTGAAACTCATCGCAACCGAATATCATTCAATTTCAATCGTGGATCAGATGTGGCTCAATTGGCTAGAGATATCAAACACGTTTGGAGAGGAACCTTTACTGCCGAAAAGACAACATAGAACTGGTGAACCCACTTCAGACAGGGCAAATCTGGCTTTGAAGTTGCTTCTCGTTCTGGGCGTCCAGCTCGTGGAACATAAAGGCGATTATCCGCTAAGGTTGCTTTGGATGTAAGGAGTAATTACTAATGATGCTAACTCTCAACAATACGTGAGGTTAGCTAACGCATTCCGTGGAAAACTCAAAAATGCACGATCAGAGCTGATCATCCACATTAGGTATGCTCGATTTCTCCGCGCAAATTTCACCAAAACGACTAGCAAAAACAAGAATGTAGGGGATTTTTACTACTACCGGCTCTACAGGTCTAGTGCAGTCATACATAGCTTATTTTGTTCACTTTCCTATTGATTTCATTAACTTTATCCATGATGCGGTTGCGGGCTACAAATTGAGTTATCTCAAACAAAGCAATTTTTCGTAGACATGGAGCTGACAAGCTGTCCTGCCTTTGGCAGCATTAATGAAAGAGGGCACGAGCTATGCAACGCATTCAGCATGGTTGTCATTCTTTGTAAAAAGAAGTGGTTTCTAGGCTCATAAAAAACCGAACGAACTTATTCCCTAACCCAATATTCTCCTGAAACGTGAGCATATAGAGGAAGAAAAGCACTCGTGAATGACTGAACATTTGCACTATCACAAGAAACGAGAGGGAACACTAATAAATTTCAGAAAAATGCGGGAACTTATTGGACGACATAGTTTTAACCATAGAACAGCTGCCTTTTGCTCACCGAATGTGTTCCGACGCTTGCAATGGCACTTTCTTATGGAAAGCCTTCATAATGGCTTTCTCCCAGACTTTTTCCTCTTCAAGGATAGGGCCTATTCCCTTAAGAAGTCTGTCGCAGCAAGCCTAAAACATTGGAATAGCAATGATGCGCTATAGACGCAAGCTCCGCCAAAACTCTGGATAAAAGGAGTGCGCAAGTAGCGTGCAAAGCTCACCTGCACGGCTTTTCCATGAATGTCTGCGTTTTGACTCCCGCCTGTTTCAGGAGCATTGCACGTCTTATCTGTGCCAGATTCAATTATTGTGATCATAGACAAGGGAAGCTGAAAATAGTGACTTTAACAAACATTAAAATAGCAGAAATTGTTGGATCATGTCCGGTGTATCAGAGTTAAAAACTTGCTATTAGGTTGTTGCGAAATTAATTGCCGAAGTAGACGCACCAGTTCAAAGTGTTTTAACTCGGCTCAAACACATTTTTTTTCATCGCTTCAGCAACCAAAGTTAAGTCAATAGATCCTCCCCGACAATTCTACGAGGACTGCATGCCTCCACTACTAAAACCGAGATCACAAGGATCCGCAAACTTTTGAAAGGCGATTTCAGCACGCTCCAGATCAGCAATCTGCTGCTGTCGCAAGATTGCATCTGGAGCTCGGAAAAAAGATTAATGGTCTGAGGAATGAGGTCAATGAGTGAGAGCCTTGATGCCTTACTACATCAGTTTTGTCGTGTGAATTTTGGAGAGTGAGGCTTAACGTCACTTTGGAAAAGGGGGAAATCAGTTTTTGTTCGCCACTGCCGACCACATCTATAGCAGATTGCTGGTATCAACTCGAAATTACAATACCAGGACAATGAGTTAGTGCTTGAATGGGTTGGAGAAGACTGCAGTGGATCACACTCTTACAGCATCACCACACTCCTGACACAACCTCCTTAGTGCGAAGACTTGATTTAGAAAAAGTTGGAGATGGGAGGAAGTGTCTACCGAAACGGATTCACGTTTCTTTTTATCGTACAGGGTCCGAGCTCCATTGATAGCTGTTACGCGGTGTAGAAATGGGTAGTTTTTGAGGCGAGAAATTAAGTTAGAAAAGATGACACAGCGGGTGAGACGCTGGTCATCTGTCAGATCGTGGAGTGTTCACTTCCGTACCTTTCTTGTCATGTCGATTGAAGTCAATGTTTTGAAACTGTAGCATAGTGAGCCCCCATCCCTGCCCTCAAAGTCCAAATGGTTGGACCCGGATTAGGTTCCACGACTCTTCTCAATGCTTGATCGTCAGAGAACAACCTGTGGTCACGACCGTGGTTGCTTTGAGGATCAAAATCGACGGAAGAAAAATTTGCGACTGAATAGCTCACTGCCCATTTGGAAGGCGATTCGAAGCCAAAACAAATGCAAGATTACCGCAAGCATCCGACAAAGTGATCGAGTTTGAAGTCATGAACCATAATCACCCGAAAATCACGTCGGCTCATGATTTGTTCGCGACTTCACAAAAACCCTCAGAAAAGAGCTAGCCAGAATATTCATGCAGCATTCGGTAGAGGAGGAAAAGCCCTATCAGGAGGTCACATAAATTGGGCTGAAGTTGCTCAAATTGGGCAGAAGAGAAAGGTTCAAGTGAGCATACCCCAAAACGGCAATTAATTCCACAACAACCTGATATTTTACTCGGAAATTATCGATCATCCCACGCTACCGTGGTCACATCGATTGAATATGCCATACCTTGTTGTTAATTCAACTACTGAAAGTGAGAAATAGCAAGAGTTAAAAAGAAAGAGAAGGAGGACCATTACTTCAGATTTTCCTTGGTTTGTTCCAGACTACATATATGTTGATTCAAGTTTCATTAAATGTACCGTGCCACCACAGAATCTCTTCTGAATATTTCTGATGGAGAGGATCTACAGGGGCAGCTGATCACAATGGTGTACGTAATTCCACGCAAGACTACCGAAAAACCCATTTTCTAGTCCCATCTGGGCGGAGCCAGGCGGGGACTACAGGGTTGCTGCACCATGCACTCCTTTGTTGGTCACACACGCAACGCATCTCCTCTCCTGTTAGAGAGTGGGTGATGCGGGACTACCACGAGGAACCTTCCTGACCTTCCTCAGAAAGTGCCCTCCCGAAAGTGCATCATTCAGAAAACTCGTCTTCGCGCTTTAGCTCCGCCACCGGCTCCTCCGACAAGCTCCCCAAAAGTTGGGGACCTCGACAGTTTTGCAACAAATACGTGCATAAATGTGATCAGCAGCTCCTTGAGGTTCACCTCATGTGGAAATCTCAAAGATTCTAAGGTAGAACACTCTCTTTGACATACGTGCTTGCTTTTATAAGTATGTACCAGTGGCGGACGCAGAAAGTGGGCGTGAGGGGGAGAGCGTGGGAAAAAAGTGGGTTTCCGCTGTTTTGGGGACCCAGATGGAAAACAGAATTGACGAAAATATTAATTATAGTAATAAATAAAAATTATATCAAAAGTAATAATAAAAACAAACAACTAAAAACAAACTAATACAAGATTTTTATTTGCAATGTGAAGTAATTTCGAAAGCGCTTCCCCCTTGCGTCCGCCACTGGTATGTACGTATGTATTTAAGCATTCCCGAGTGCAACCCTGCATTCTGCTAAAAGTAATGAGCTTCCACCCACATTTAATGCACGGGATGCAACTTGAAGACACTTTGTATTGAGTCCCTGACCCATTTCAACACCGCCGATCGATAATGCAACTGTTCCATCCAAGTAGATCTGCACTAGAGCCGAAGCCTGAAATAAATTCGAGAAAAATTAGGATTAGATAACTCCAAGAACTAGTAAGTACGAGGTGACTCTCAGTGAGCTCAACTCAACGGGGACTTGGTTGGGAGAAATAATTAAAAGTGCCTAATACCAAAGAACGGTACATTGGACCAAAAATTACAGTCAATGGACACATACTACCCAGGTGAGCAGTGTCAAGCTTTAGATTTTTTTTTGAACTTGACAATAAATAACAAAGCGTGAGTTTCAAGACGACTGTAGTCATTTCAGAGAATCATCGACTATCCTAGATCAAAGACTAACCATTCTTTTCGGAAAAGATTGGGAACTGCAGAGTCTTCTACGTATGTACCATCCTACTGCGAGCTTACGCACACGGGTGGTAAGCGGCAAATGACTAAAAATTACCATGGCCGGAAACACATCACCTATTCACCTGTTGACCCATAGGTGATTTTGTTCCAAATTCTTGCGCATTACGTCAATTTAATTTTAAAAATACTGTTATGGTTCAATCGGAAAATGATGAGATTGTTCATGTTGAAGTGGAGTGGCGCAATGACAAGAGGCACAGTTGGCGCGCACATGGAGAAGAGTTTGATCCTGAAGCAGAGCCAGGGAGAAGGATGGATGGGCAGCTTTCTTCCAGGCCACCGCACGGCTGCAGGTATTCTGGAATGTCTCTCAGCAGCTGGACAATCTGCTCCGGAAAAGACCCTATGTTCTGGGTAAGCCCTATACATATTTCCCAGCTTTCCAGTAGCAAACAACCAATCACGAGTGTGATGGTCACAGACACAGGGGAAACCATGCTCTTATCGTCTACACTCTCTCTTCTTGCGTAGGATATTGCACCGCTGGAGAACAGATCTCAACTCATGAAAATGATCAGCCAAGGAGCAAAAGGGACAAGAATCTTACTTCTCATTAATTGCCAGTAAGTGTGTGTGTGTGTGTGTGTGTGTGTGTGTGTGTGTGTGTGTGTGTGTGTGTGTGTGTGTGTGTGTGTGTGTGTGTGTGTGTGTGTGTGTGTGTGTGTGTGTGTGTGCGCTTAACCGAAAGTTTTTTACACACCAGTTGAAATGAGTGATACTGGTCTGTGATTACAAGACCGTATGAAAGCGAATGGTCGGGTACGATGCCGTTAGAAGTAAAAGGATGAGAAAGACGGACGAACAGTGGCAGGATTAGGGTTAAGCCGGCACGGGCGTTGGCGAAATGATAGGGAACGGGCTGCTGCTATGGAAGCGATGCGTTGACGTCCAGTAGTAGAGGAACGTCGCTGGATGGATCCACAACTGCTTGTGCGGCGCCGGCGCTCAGAAGTGGGGAAGGTGTCACCGCATGGTCCACATCAGGAAAAGTGGTGCTCCAGCGCCGAGTGATCGAGAAGATGTCGCTGGACGGGTCCACGTCAGCGAGAGTGGTGCGCCGGTGTTGTACGTAATATTCTGCCCGTGTAATATTCTGCCCACCCTGGAAGATATTCCGAGATACGTTCTCCAACCACGACCAGAGCTTGCTGCGCACCTCGAGTCCTCTCACTCTCTGAGTCTCCGATTACTAACGCTTCGCTGTACTGCCTCCACTCACCACCCCCCTGTCTATGCTCTAGCTCCTCGCGGCCGCCGCCACGCAGGTGGGGAACATATCTCATGTAATCCTTCGGAATTCTCATCTCGCGATAGCAACTTTGCTCAATACATGCTTAACTGCTTTCCTATTCACCATTGCACGTTAATCTTTGTTAGCTGACTACCAAGGGGTGCGAAATACCACGGAACGTTCCAGTTTTAGGAAAATGGTTCAATGGCCAGCTTTGATCGGATCGGAAGTAATCAGAATGGAAAGGGAAGAAAAATTTGTCCATCCAGATCCTGCGCACTTCTGTTTTCACTTTGAATTTGTGCTCTTCTTCTTTGCTTGACTTTCCTCTTATCCTATTCATAGTGATAGTTAAGATGTGTACGTATCAGTGGCGGGCGCAGAAAGTGGGGAAAAAAAGGGGGGGGGGAGGGGGAGTGGGTGGGAAAAAACTGCGGCGGTAAGTCCAACAAGGTGGGTAGAATTTCGCAGGTGCTACATTCTGGGCAGTATTTTATACGGGCAGAATATTATATACGGCCTGAGAATACGGCGTTAGCCGGATGATCAAGCTGGTTACTATAGGTAGAAAATCCCACTACTCATATGAAATCTATCATTTCGTAACAACAATTACCTGCTCGTACGGTCCAGCATGCGTTAGACCCATTCGTGTTGTTCCCATAGCTATGCCTCTCTTTATATTTACGGAATTTCTAGAAGTTCAAAAGTGTTAAAAGGCTTTAACGTCCGTTTTGTACAGTATAGCTACCAAAACACTACCTACATACTTGTTAAACTCGTCCACTTCTTCACGCTGCCTGTTAAAATTGCTCAACTTCAGACATTCTCTCCAGCAGTCCAACAGATTGTCGTTCAGTATTTCGTTGCCCAGCAAGCATCTGCTGCCGGATGGATTGAAGTTCATTTCTCGGATCTACAACATGTGAGTAATTGCTTAGTTTTGAATACTGTTTACATTGTGTTAATAAAGGAAACTTTGGGCAATTGTTAACGCTGGAACGACCGTTATTGGTGGAAGCTTCTTGCTGGTTGCTGTGGTTGGATATCAGCGCAAATTAACATCATTTATTTATTTATTCATTTAAATACACTCAAAGGAACACCAAAAACGAAAAAAAACCCACAACGGAAACAGTGAACGGAGGTCAGAATTCTATTTTCTCATCCCGATTAAACGGCTATTTTTCAGGTGACGATTCCATCTCATGGTGGGTCATAAGACCGCATTCTACTACGTAAGGCGAAGTTCCTCTACCAATATCCCTTGTATTACTAGTGCTTTTTTATTTAATTCATTCATTTCACCCACCGAAAAAGGTATGCGAAAAATTATAGACACTTTCAAAAAGTGAAAAATATCAACCAAGTACCAAACGTAAAGCAACTGTTGGGTAGTTTAAAACAAAAAAGGAGAAATTGAAATGGGACTTAACATATTCTTGTGAATAGTAAATTTTCATACGAAAAACTCTGGCTCACCTCCTCGACCCTCCCGCTTACAGTGTGCGCTACGTGATGCAGTATGCAGTCCATTGCAAAGTATGCTTGAGGAATTCCGAAACCTCTCAAATATGATAATTTACTACAATTCCCGAATAGCCGTTAGTGGAATGAGAAAGTTAAAAGCGTTCGGAAATTCTGCTGTTCTGAAAGATGATACCACTGACCGGAATGACGTGTTGCTCGTCTTGTTTGTTTTCAACGTATAGCCTTCGGCTCTCATCACCGGAATCCGGAAACATGTGTCAGACATTGCCGTTGAAAGGAATGTGACCCAAAAGTAAATAAGAAATAAAAAAACCAAGCCTAGCACTGGAGAGGAGATACACTCCACGTAAAGTGTAGCGCCTTGCGTCGCTGTCGCTTAAGCGACATTGATTTTCATGTCTATCGACTAGTAGACCGCGCCGCACCGACATCGGCGACGCACCGTTCACAATCGATAGGCATCAAAATCGCTCTTTACTACGGATGCAGGGCGTACAGTTCATGTCGAGTACAGCAGCAGCCCAAGATTGGACAATGCCATTCCTCACCATTCCTGACATATCTTTACTAAATCCTCCGTCAAGGTAAACGCGAAGATGAGCACATTTCAACAGACCACTGGGGTCAATGCCGACTCTGAACGTTTTGCATGAATTCTTCAGAATACTTCTTCATCACAGGCAGTGAGGTGAAGTGACCTACTTGTATTTTACCATAGTTGGATGACGCTTCCCTGTACTCAGCATATCCTCAGTTCTGCTCATCACAACACTCACAGGTCTTTTTAGAGCATTCGCGGCCACTGCAGCACAGACAGCTGGAGGCAAACTTTGAGTGCATTTTCCTCCAAATGCTCCACCTACTCGTTTAACCTAAACGAGTACTATACTGTTTACTCCTAGTAAATCTAAAGGAACTACTGATTTTTTTTTGCATTTTGATTGGCTTGCGTGTCATAAAGGCCATTCACGTCTTCTTTTCGTAGCGCTAAAATTACTACTATAACGTCTGGTTCTGCCAATAATATTTTATTTATTTATTCGTGACACAGTTGGTATGCTTAGAAAAACAATCATCTCCGAAAAGTATAACACAACTGTGAAGTGAGACTAAAAGTTGATTACCTGTCAGAAAAGGTCTATCTAAGCCAAAATTTATTGGTGACAACAGAAACAGTGGTAAAAGTACCCTTAGGCAAGACGACAGCTGGTCATGTTAAGATTACTATTTCTCGAAGAAGCCAAGCCATTTGTGTCACAGATTTTGTACATCTATGGAACTAATGCATGAAACTACCAGATATTTCTACACTAATAATAATAAGCGATCATTCGGGTATGGCTTCATAACTCTGAGCCACTACATCACCTAGAACAAGTAGTTTCTAACGGAGGAAAACAAATCCTGATGCTATCGTTGGTTGCTAACAACTAGAACGAAAAATGATCTCCGTGGAAGTAATCAGATTCCTTCGAAAGGGTTCGAACTGGTTTTCCTACAGCCGGATATTTTGAAATCTTGATGAGACCCTATTCTGTATTTTAATCGCGACTGAAACGTGTGCTGCCCTGAACAGTAATAATAGGAAGTAAGGAAAAAAAGAATAATGAATATAAAAAGTGACGAATAGATAGCAAGAAGTAGTGTTCGGATGTAGAGTTAAACATCAAGTAAGGATTTATACCTTCATAAAATTTTACGCTCTTTTTCTATGCTCATTCGACTAAGTGGTCTCACGTAATCACAGCTCTTTTGTCAGCTTAATCATTCACCACTATTTATTTCGCTGAGCCCTCGGAAGAGTATGCTACTCCTCCTGCATCAATAAATTTCAATCCAGAAAACACCAACCCTAACTATAACTTTGTGAGCAGGAATACCAAGTGCTGCCGAAGTGTGGAACTGCACTAAAGCGGGAGATTGAGTCGAAGCGTGTATGATCCTGTATAGTAACCATAACTAGGCGTAAATATGATAATCTATAATCATAGTGTGAACAGCAATAACGTGTCACCTTGCACTGTTGAAGCTTCTTTTCTGGATTTACCAGAAGAGAAGTCGGAAAAGTGCATCGCCTCACAGTAATTAACGGTAATAACCAGCACTTACCACTCATCGTCTTCCCCAGGTATAGCAATACAACTCTGCGTCTCCATATACGAGTGCTCCTGTCCACCAAACCGTGTTGTTCCTGAATTATTAGGTATTTTTTCTGTGGGTCAGAAAAATGTTCGAGGAATATTTTAGGTCCTTTCTGGAGATAAAAAAGACTAAGAAATCTGAAATTAACTATGTAAATCCTTGCTTCAAATCTCAGCCTCTACAGCCCCAACTAGGAAATCTACAAATTTATACTTAACTACGACGTAAGAACAGTAATAGAAACCTTCGAGCACAATTTCACTTTTCGCTAATGCTTCATTGACCACATTTTGCTCCACACCAAATATCAACGGATCTGCGAGATAGGATTTTTGTTGGATAGCATCCTAAACGAAAGTTGTCCGTCGGGAAGAATAAAATTCAGACTGAGCGTGTATCGTATTTTCTTTAAAAAGTAGGAATACATAGGATTAACCTCCATTTTAAGAATAGCTGGCAATTCCAGGTGGTACTTAACATTGACGAGCTTCGCAGCCCGACGAGCTGTGTTCACGTCCTTCGCCACTATCATGCCAATAACTTGGCCTATTGCTTTGACCTAGAAAGGAGACATGAGAATAATTCAAGTGCTCGTAGCATTAAAATTCATACATGAGGAAATATTAACTGTTGAAAACATCGAAATTACATCAACAAGATCGTTTCAGAAAGTCTCAGCGAAAAAAAGATGTACAAAAATACGTAAATCCACACCATACATGTTTTGCTGAGCAGGACTCCAACCTTGGGAATTCTATACAGGATTTCACAAAGGCTCAACTACTGCTATAACTCATTGTTGATAACAGACATTTAGCTGGCCCGATTGTTAGTATTACTATTGTAATTGGCAGTTATGTTGGAAACTAGACACCTACAATGGGTCTAATTATTCTTCATGAGCTTTGGTTTTTATAAAAAAAAGGACCCTTGTGGCTTGGAATAGCTCAGTCCTGTTAAATTATATTATACTATATTATATTATTCTTATATTTATGTTTACTATATATTAAATTTTCCATGACAGTGAACCATGTGTCTCTGACCAAAGTAGGGGAAGGACCGATACTTGCTCGTTACAGGTTTTGTCAAGCCCATCGCGGTTCAACATATATAAGGTACTACTTCTAGAGGGAAATATTTTCTCACATCTACATCCTAGACAGAAAAGAGTGAAATAAAATGAGTTTCGAAAAGTAGAACTCGGGCTCACTTCAATAGACTATGTGCCATTCGATAAAGCCAGAAAGCCTCTTCAGAAATGCAGATTTAATTTAAGATATCCGAATCCAGGGTCTTCCACATTTCTGCTGGTAATCTGCTGGCAAAAGTTGCAAGATCACAGAACTTATCGGCGAGAAACTCAAATTTCACAGGTTGGAAAATAATGTGGGCGTGGTCACACTACACACTCCCTTGCAGATTTGTTGTGAAAAAATCATGGAAAGTGCTTTTGCATCGGTGATTTCTAGTGAATCATTTTATAGTTAATTGTGCAGTCCATCCGAAACTATGAGGCAGATGAGGCCGGAGTAAAACCTATCTAGTAGAGATGGCCCCGCCGAATTGGCAGCATACGCCGATTCGATCAGCCAATATCAAGATATTTCATTGCTCTTTCAAAATACGAATTTATATTCCTTTCGTCCACTTTACCACCTTTCCTACCATTACCTTCCATTCAGTGGGTTTCTTCATTAATTTTGTTCCAAACAGGTGATGGATTAAGCGTAGTCAAGTCGGCCGCGCCGCGCGCGTCGCCCCTATATTTCTCACCGGACTAACCTGCCCCATCGTTTCGGAAGGACTGTTCATCAACTGCATGAGTTCAACAACATAAAGAACACAGATAGTAACCATGAACTCATGTCCGGGTATTCGAGGATGGTACACTGGAGTGAAAAGAAGAGAAAGTGTAGTAATGGACAGCTAGACACTTTTCATAAAATTGTGTAGGACTCTTCTACTCCTCCCTAGCAGCTTAAACTCCATTGTGGAGTATTATTTCAACTTCTAATATACATTACTATTCGTTGCCAATGTCGAGACCTGCTCACCTCATCACCAGAAAATATCGGCGTGTCATCTGCTCCCCACACGTTGCACGGAAGGGAACCGGGATTGTTTGTACCTCCAGCTGGAATATCCTGAACAAAAATGTCACATTTAACAACAATTCCCATATATCTATTCATTTCTAGAAGATGTCCCACCTTTATACTAATAAACCCATAAACCCCTTCTTCTTTTAGAGCCAATGAGGTGTCAATATCAGAAATTTTTGCATGCGCTTGTGTAGACAAAACAAATGCAGCGTGGCCGAGATCTATAAGAGAACGAATTTTAGCACAAAATGTCCTACATTAATTCAACACTTCTGGATTACCTTTCACTTTCAAGTCACCAACGAATGCTGCTTCTCCAGTGGTGTATCTATCAGACGACTGTGTGGCTAATGGACGACCACACGCATCGGATTCCCCGCGAGACCATTCCTGCAGAAAAGTGAGCCAAAATGGTGTTCGCCAGAAGACTCGACTTGAGCAAGCTCTACCGTAAATAGCTGCAGTGTCTCTATGGGCGTTTCCTCTCGTGGATCTGAGTCCTTCTTTGGTTGCTGCGCCTGTTCAATGAGCTGCATTAATGCTGCATGCGCCAGGCTCCTTCTATAGTTGAAATCGGGCATTTCAGAGAAACGAACAATGTCTTCATTGAGCGCTTCCAGCAGTTCGTTGGTGTGTTTTGATAAGGAGTCGTAATATCTGCAAAATATCCAAAATTCCTTTTCAGAAATGGAAAATGGAGAAAAATATTGATAAGGAAAGATAAGGAGAAGAGAAAATGAAGTAAATTATAAAAGGGAATGTATCAAGTGCCTGCAAAAGCTCTGGCGCTGTTGGCTGTAGTTCAGATTCTAAAATAGTTTTGCTCCTTGCGTTTGTGATATCCTACAAAGCTCTTCATGTGTGCTGGTAGCTTGAAACATCTGCTATCTATCTATGCCCCTTTTCGTTCGAACCTACGTGGGTATCATCTTCGAAATTCCAGGTGCTCCAGGGCTTCCAAGAATTCAACATGGAGTTCAGGCGCAGAAAATTTTTCCATGAGCGCGACATCAATTCAATCTACACAAAGGCATCAGGAAAGGGCAGATTGAATCAGACCTAGTGAAAAGTGAGCAAGACATTAAGGGGAAGTTAGTCAACCATGTTTCGTCTCTTGAAGCACATGGGTAAGAAGAGGAAGATGGGAAAATGGAGATTCAAAATGAGAAGGCGTTTAGAAAATTGCAGGGTTTCCGGACTGTGAACTCCTTTGCTACTAATACATGGCGCGTAGTTTCTATTCTGTTGGAGACTCGCGAAGAGTACGACTTTCTCCAGAAAATGCGTCTCCTGGAGTGAGTTATTCAGAAAGTTACGTCGCTCCGCCCTAGCTCCGCCCACATGCTCCTTAAAAGTTGGGACTCGGAATCGGGGCTTCTTGGTAGTTTTGCATGGAATCAGGTATGTCGATGTGATCACCAGCTCCTGGAGATTCTTTTCGCATAGGAACCTAAAAAAGAATTTGAGGTGGGACGGTCCCATTAAAGCAGAAACATGAAGAATGGTGGATCAGCAAGACCCATGAACTAACTTCCATGTAATATCGGTTATTTCCCAAAACATCACACCAATAAAATTTCACGCCTTTTTTATGTATAACACCTCGTACCATTACACCTAAGCCAGAAACATAAAGACTTGTGCGTAAAACTTGGAAGGAATTCAATGTCGCCTCACAGCAGTTTAAATTACATACGATTTTCTCACTGCCAAATCGATGACGAAGTACATTATGTGTGAAACATTTCGATTTTCTCAGGATAGCGACGAGTGACGTCTGATCTCCGGAACTCACATTGGATAAAAGGCATTTCTGTAAGCCATCCAAAAAAATCCAACTTCTGCTATACATGTAACAACTACTGAAGCGATACTGCCAACTTCTGAGAGTAAATCCTGTATATTAAATTATCTTTATAATGGATCCACAAGACTATTCCTTAACCAGTTCCATAATACTCGCTTTGCTCGGTTACTTCATCCAGAAAAGTAACTTGCACTAGGAACATGTGTTAAGACAGTCGTTTCCACGCACATCTGCTGATTTTTCTAGCTCCTCCCCCTATAAACAGCAGCTCACCAACGTCTGGCACGCCATGGATGCTCTTGGACATTTCTCATCGACCCCATGTGCTGTTACTTCCAGAACAAAGCACATTTTCATTTATTGCTCAGATCCGCGGCGGATTTATGGCCCTTGGTGATCCAGACAGTGCATGGAATTATTCAAGGAATCGTCTTGAATTCAAAACTTCGTGCAATGCTTTCATGGATTCTCTGTAGACTACATAGAAAAGTAACTTGCACTAGGAGCATGTGCTAAGACAGTCGTTCCCACGCATTTTCTACATTTGTAGCAATAATCTGTTGAGATTTCGAGACAGAGGTAGCGATAATGTTCATCTGTTTCTTTCGATTTCTAGCCCACATTTATCAGTAAGTACTGGTGATATTCCAGTAAACCGTGGAATGACCAATACGAAAAGGAAATGTAAAAATAGGTAGAAACTGCCTGTTTTTTTTCCTCAAAAATTTACGCAAAATGTTTTCTTTCCAGCTTTTTTTCTGGTGAGAATTACAAATAAGCTACTTCTTCTTCCAATTCGGTAGGAAAAACACAAAAATGTCCGCAAACGCTTAGTGTACGTAAGGAAAAATGAGTAGAATGACTCTGAAGATCAGCCTATGCTCAAAATTCAAAATTCGCGCGCACATGACTAATGGTGTACACACATAGTTTATACGGATGTCGTTAACTGCTAGGATTCATCCCCAAGTTTAAACTAATCGAGCAGTTCAGTGTAGCGGAAGTTCAAGAACTGTTTATGTCCTAGGATAAGTAAGATATGTTTTCCCTTGAATGTCAGCTAAGAGGATCTGTTGAAAATCCGTACAAAGCGCTCTATCCATGGTCAGTGCCAACGTGAAACATGATAGGCATGCGAAATCATCGACGTAGCCTGCCGCTTTGCGATTGTCCCGTTTGCAGAGTCATCACGGAATTCTGTCTCGATTCCTTTCACGGCTCCGACAACATTTTCCCCACCGATGTTACTTACGAAACTTCAATGATATTGGCTTGTCCTGCACTAACCAGTTTGTTTTTGAATTATGTCAAAAGTTATCACATAAAAACGATTCGTACATTGTTGAGTCCGTTCGAAGAGCATCATCTTTTAAACTTTGCCGGTTATAGTCAGCTAACATTCGCCCGTAAGGTCGCTGACTCCATGAATCTGGGGGAATCCGGCTTCGAACGGTCAACAATACTTTAACCATTTATTTCATGATCAATCGAATGTTTTACCATCCCTTTTTTACGCGGTATCCCCATTTTTTCTTATTGATATTATAAACAAATAAATGGATAAATAAATAAATAAACGAGGCATAAGATTCGTTGGTTCGAAAGTCTTGCATCTAATTTTACACTTTTTCAAACATTCGTAACATTATTGTTCATGAATAACTTGATCTGTCAATTTTCATAATTGAGAAGCAGCGGAGCATTCTACCACGTTCTTTTGCCAAGAATTTCAATTCAAGACCAAGGAATTCTGAATTGATAGATAAATATTGGTATGAAACTTTCGGACCAACCTAATAATAATGCCTAACAGTTTAACAAATCCCCTCCAGGGATTTTTTTTTTGTACTTCTTCTGAGTCTCATTATTCTTTTTCGCTGTCCCGCTTTGCATGTCAAAATTCGATGTAGCAAGGATGCTACAACTAATCCTATTTTTGTCATACATATAAGTACTTGGTTGGAGAGATTACTGTCAACAGCTAACCTCTAACGAACTCCTCCCTACTTTCTCATCTTTTCTATTCTTTTCTAAACTTTTCTAATCCATCGTCAAGACGCTGTCTCAAGGATGTTCTGTACATTCATCCATTTGCACGCGAAATACGCATTTATTAAAGTTAGAATCTCATGACATTCAGTAAGTGTTCATTATATTAGAAAATGCTTACCATATGTACCTCCTCTCCTCTCTATGTAGAGAGTATTCTTGCAAAACCGGAAACAAGAAGACTAGAAAACATTCAATAGCTTTGCAAAAAGTGCAGACGAAACCTCGCCCACACCCAAACATTCTGAACTCCTTTTTCCTTCGCCTTCAACGTTCTAACCAGTAGCGCAAACTATGCAAATTTCCACTCCTACAATGGTCGATTATATTCCGGGAGTACAATTATGTATTCGATGCTGCTATCCAGCTAAAAAATTATCGAATACATGTTCAGCAGCATATTATTTATTTAAGTAGTGTATTGAAAACATCTATTAGATTCGTTGAATGGAGTTCATTTCTGCACCTGGCCCTGTAAAAAAAGGTCGTACGCTCAGCATGACAAAAATGCATATATCTGCTGTTAGCTGACCACTATTCGTGTGATGAGAATATAAACAAAGAAAAATCGATTAAAAGAGAAGTATAAAAAAATCACTGCTACTACTACTACTATAGAACTATTTATTAAAAGGGAAAATAAAGAATTGAACGAGTGAAAATGTATTTTGAAGAATTCTGGTAGTGAATTTTTCGAATGGTTCTCGTAATAAATAACAGGAGACAAAGTGAATAAATTTTCGCACGATAACCTTTCCAGCTGCTTTTCGTTTGTGGTGAACTTTCTATTTTAAAATGATTTCTTATTTATGACATTATGCTTGAAATGCTCCTTCATTATCCCTAGAAAGTTTAAGCAATGACTTTATATGACACTGTCAACACTAATATGTTTTCTTCAAAATATCCGCGAAAGTCAAAGGCATGCGCCCTACTCTTCGAAAAAAATTCTAATTTATTCCGAGAATTTGTTGCAAGAAACATTTGTTCTGCTTGACCTCGGCGGGTCACCAGCTGCTTCCCGAATAAACAACGTCCCAGAGAGTGGCACGATCTCACCGCCGTTTCCACATTATTTCAATTTCGTAACGTTTTGGATGGAATTCAAAACATTTTAAACAAAGTTCAACATTTTTCCAATAAACATGATGTTGATT
Organism: Ancylostoma caninum; assembly: GCA_037903475.1. NCBI lineage: Eukaryota > Metazoa > Nematoda > Chromadorea > Rhabditida > Ancylostomatidae > Ancylostoma > Ancylostoma caninum. The sequence continues at coordinate 4,108,610 of JBAJFG010000492.1, read as the reverse complement.
TGCTAGTCATTATTGCCCTATACGTTCAACATTAGTAATAACTTAGTATTTCAAAACATTATTCATATTGCCAAGTCTGATAATTCTTTGCGTTGAGTTTCGCTAGGAAGAACATACCAGAAACTCTGTCGTTATCCAGTAAACGACGCCACCTCACCAACCTCACCGACTCCAAGTACACCCTCACTTCGAGCAGTCAATGGACAACGAAGCATCGGCTATTACACTTGGGCTTTAGCAGTTCGCGGCAGGCAGGCGGTCAGCGACCGTCCGCCAGTACATCGAGCACGTTGACACCGTCGTTTTCTCACCTATATCTTCTTCCAATATCACTCTCTATTCTTGACTCTTCACTAGTACTAGTATTCCTGACAGTACTCCTCTTGTTATTCTCGTTCCTACGTGCTCTAGCTTGGTGTCAGTAGCAGTACATCATTTCAGGGTTATCAGTGGCACTGCTGCTCCGGAAAGTGCAAAAATGACAGAACCCGAGCAACGACGAGGATGTGAGTTACCACTAACAATAATTTGTGAATAATATGGATACTCACGGTTCGGAAGATGCCTAGGATAACATACAGTGTTCTTTTAAAAAATGTGTAGATTACAAAACTTGCTGTGTCCCCTCAAAGATTTTCCTCAAAGACCTCATTTTTTTTATCAAGAAAGTCACATGAAATTTCCAGGAACACTTTTTTTCTGGAAGAGCTTCCTGAATCATTTCAGTCCTACGTGAGCAGTGTAAAGCCTTCAAAATGTATGGGCCTCGCTCAAGGCTAGGATTCATAAACAGAGCACAACCAAGTTAGCAAACGAAGGCCAGCATCCATCATTGAGATTATCAAGGGTAAAAGTGTCGACGACCTGTTAATGAAGGGCAGGTTTGTGTGGTGTTAACAAGTTTACCGAGGGTAATCACAGTGATGCATGCGGGCCTAACTTTCAAGTGCAACATCTACTATGCCGTTTATCGTTTGGTGAATCGCTGTCCAGGATGTCCCTATGACGTTGAGACTTGAACATCTAGTATAACATGGTCCCGGCTATTTCATAAAAGTAATCCTAGTTGTTCCATTGACAGTAATACCAACACTAAAGCTGTCAGTACGAAAATGCTAGTTAGAAAATTTGTGAGCACATCGTGGACATCATGATTAGACCCTCTTCATTACCTGCCCCAAAGGCAATACATTTTCTCAGCGATTGTCTCAAATTTCGAAGCAAATCAGGATGGTGCGGGCTAAAGTATGCTGTCATTAACTATTATTAGCTGTCAACATTAAATGCTGTTCAAGAACGTTCGTATTCATGGTTAGCTTTATGAGCACGAATCGATGTCAGTTGCTGCGGTAGAAAGCCGAGCTGTTTGTGTGAACTTTTTGTAGCGAACGGATCGGTTTTTTCTCGGAATGGGCACGTGCAATCTAGCATGCGCCACGATACGCATTCAATACACAATCATTTTCTTGAATAACCTGTACAACCTAACAGTGAGATACATCTAAAATGCAAAATATGCGCCTCGTTAGTTTGAAGGCTGAGACTATGTGGGTGCTCCTCGAGTTCGGATCAGCGATGCCTAACGTGCACTGACATCGTGAAATAGTCGAGGCTCTGGCGATGGCTACTAGTCTTGATAGCGGCCTGCAGAAAACGTACCCAAATGGCTTAGCCCAGACTTCGTAGGTGGTCCCACGTCGAAGAGCGGTCTCATCTCTATGCGCCTGAGTCATTGAAAGCCCTTACTTCATAGGTGGTCTCCAGGTGGAGGAACGGTCCCACCGATACTCGCTCAAATACTCTAGAAGTCCAGAACTCGTAACTTCTCTAATTGGGGGAGGTCTTTTGAATATGTGTTGAAATTCCCTGAAAGTTCAGAATTCGTTGGCGGTCTTCAGGGAGGGTGGGGAGCGACCTCATCGTTATGCGCCAAAATTTTTTGAAAGTTCTCACTTCACGGGCGGTCCCAAAGTGGTAGCAGCGGCCTCCTCTATGCTCAAACTGTTTGAAAGTTCTAATTTTGCAGGTGGTTCTTACAGAAGAGAGAGCGGCCTTCTAAACATGGGCCCAAATCGTTTGAAAGGTCAGATTTCATGGGAGGTCCCCGATATGAGAAGAGGTTTTGTCGAAATCCGCTCAATTTTTAACGTGCTGGCTCCATGGGTGGGCCCCAGCAGGAGGAGAGTCTCATCGAAATCCTTTCAAACCGCCTAAAATTCCTGAATCTGTGGGTGGAAGGGGATTTCCAAATATGTGTTCAAATCGTATGAAAGCCCGGACTTTACAGGTGGTCCCTAGGTTGGGGTGTGGTGCAAATATTGAAAACCTGCGAACTTATGAGGAAACAGTGAGAGTTTTTCAGAATTTAGCTAAAGTTTCGAAAATCAAAAACCGAAAGATAACGAATGACTTATTTCAGTGTGCAACATTCGTTTCATTGTGGTCTGCTCCATCGTAGCCGCAGTAGGAATTTTTCTAGTAAGTTGCATAAAATCAATCTATTTCCATTCTTTAGTTCTGAGAATTTCGAATATTGCTCGAGTTTCCTCTTTTTTCAAGCGTGAGTCTTTCAATTTTCAGGGAGTGCAGTATTCGGGACAAAATGTTGAACAAATTGTGGTATCTGTACAGCAGAAGCTTAGAGGTGAGCAGAAAATTTTCACATTCAAAGAACCATGGATAGTTTCTCAATGACGTGTTTATCAGCTTAATGTAGCCCTAATAGCTTATTGTTAATGTTGTTTGTATTGTTTTTTTAAACGAACGTACAAGTTACTGCTCTAGGAATAATGTGGTTGCGGGTTGTGAATGTAAGTAATCTGGGTGAGATATCGACCAATCACAGAATATTCGTGGGCAGTATGTTCTGGTTAGCGGTTTTAACAAGTTTCGCAGTGTTTAACACAAAAAATCACCACAATGGCGGAATATTCTTTCGATTGTCGCCAAAGGTCAGCTTTTATTGGAGATGAAATAAATTTTTCGATGGACAACTTTACCAATTTCGGCCCTAAAATTGATTACTTTTCCAATTCTATTAGAAAATTCGGGACAAATTTTATCCTTATAACCTACTGAACTACTTAGTTTTGGAGAGGAATAAGCTCCTTATTGCAGATTATGGAGTTCCGATTGGCCAGCACATCCAAGAAGAAAAGGCAGAACAGAAACACCACCAACAACAGCAGCATGAGACGCCGCAGCAGACGCAAGTTGACGAAAGAGAGCGGATGAGACAGCAACAACTTCGGGAGCAACAAGAAAGGAAACGGCAGCAACAGCAACAAGAGCAGGAAAGAGCAAGACAGCGAGAAGAAGAAGAGAGGAGACGGAAACTCCACGAAGAAGAGCTAGAAAGACAGAGAAAGGAACGGGAACGACTGGAACAAGAGCGCCTGAAGCAGCAGCAGCAACGAGAAGAAGAGGAAAAGCAACGTATGCAAAAACTTAAGGAAGAAGAGGAAAGAAGGAGGCAACAACAGCTAAAGGAACAGCAGGAAAGGCTTAGGCAGCAACAAGAACAACAGAAACGAGAAGAGGAGGAGAGAATGAGACAACAGAAATTAAAGGAAGAAGAGGAGAAAAAGAAACTGGAACAGCAGAAGCAGGAGGAGGAGCGAATGAAGCAGCAACAGCAGCAAGCTGAACAAGAAAGGCTGAAGAAAGAGCAAGAACAACGAGAACAGCAAGAAAAACAACGTATTGAAGAGGAAAAACAGAAACAGCAACAACAGCAGCAGCAACAACAACAAGAACAACAACAGGCCCAATCAGCAGCAAATAACCAGGCTCAGGAACAAAAATAAGGTAGAAATTTTCATTATAATAATTTTTCCTAGTTTGTGCAGTTCTCTCCTATTTAAAAAAATATGGGAGAAAAGGGGCGGAGCCTCAATTCTCGATGTATTTTACCAGGAGGGATAGCGTGGTTCATAGGGTCCGTACCATACTTACACATTTATTTGAACGTTCGACTGTCGAAAATCTCGAATATTCGGATCACCGAATTAATTCGAGAATGAGAAAGAACACTCTCAAATATTCGTCAGGGCTCAGAAAATGAGGTTTATGAATATGCAAACTTTCGAAAGGTTTTGCTTATTTGGATGGTTCATCCAAACGAGCGATTTTGTTCGAATGAATGTGCAAATATAGTTCATACAGCATATTTAACGTAATTGGAAAGATGTGAGATCTAAGGAGAGGTTTTGGTTAGTGCCAAGCAGATAGTAGCCGACAGACCGCCCACCTTCTTGGCATAAGGCTCTGTCTTTACCCTCTGGCCCTCGTTTAGGTGGCAACATTTTGTCTAACTTTCACTTTTTTCGAGATCTTTGAAATACATGCATAGCTTTGGCTACTACAGAGTGAATATTTTACATAACAAGTGTGAAATCACTATTCTTCGCAAACATTTCCTTTTGCAGGAACGAAAAAGATGGATCCGTGTGGATGAAGCTGCCCGAACTCTCAACGATCGGAAACTCACTTTAGGACTATACGTTCATAATTATTGCTGGATTTTCTAATTGTTTTGACTAGTATTATATTTCTGGAATGGGTTTTGCTCTGGAACACCTCAGAGCTTCAAGAGGAAGGACAACTTATTTTATAACTTGTTTCTTATGTGAGACTATATCAGCTTAACTCCTTCTATCAACGATTTTTTCTAACGCTTTTCTTTCTTTTGGAAAAAATTCTTCAAATTTTCTCACCATTTTCTAGGAAAGAACTTTCAATATGTGTCATTTCTTTGTCACAATCGCACTTTTCCAAATGTGATACGTTTGAGAATAAAATTGCTCACTTGCCACACAGTCGTTTCGAGAGTTTTCCGGCTAGGACCGCCCTTGATCCGAACGAAAACGCGACTCGCGCTGATTCTACTTTCTCCTTCACATGCAGTGCGGCGACACAGTTGACTATCGTCGAATCTGCTCCAGGGCGTGCTCCTTGTTTGAAAGTGAACAGTTGCAGTCCCTGCTAAAAAGTTGCGTTTATAGAGTCTCGCAAAGGGGGCGTGTCTTAGCCACCCTGTCACTGGATGGGCGGAGACTTCGCGAGCTCTAATTGGTCAGCGACGTTTCAGTGCGTATCAGATGGAAAGAACTAAATTAGAATAATTGCTGGAGGGCCTTTACATGACAGCCTTCCTGGTTGAAGTACTACCATAAAATTTTATGGAACAATATTGACTCCACACCTGGTGAAAAGCGTTTCAGGGTAGTTTTGTCATAGTAACGTTTTTGTTTTACCAAAAGGAGTGCTCCATTCCACATAATCTGAACCAGCGATGATATCTAATTTTTAGACATCTTACTGAAGAAAATGGTGCCTTTCATATGAGAAAAAAAACCGATCACCTCTGATCGTGGGAACTTCATGGCGATCACAAATTGAGATCTGCCCAGCTTAGCTCGTCCATTTTCGTCCACCAGTTCGGAAATGCGTCGAATCTCATGGACACCCTTGGTGTCCCGAATTGTGAGGCTTGGATTAAGTGCTAGAAATAGTGATGATATGTCACTAGAACCGGTGAAGAAAGCGCCGACCCAACTCTGAAATCGCCTTTGTAAAGACGAAATACCTTCCGAGAAATTTCTTCTTAAGAACTTACTGCCAGATTCATAACTTGTAGTGATGAGTACTTGTCAAAAAGCTGTCCAATTGGCTTACTGATCGCTGGTTCACAGTACTGATCCACTAGATTCACAAGGTCTGATATGGACAAACTGGCCCCCAGCGAAATATCCTTGTCAAAGGCTAACACTTGGTCCAAAGTGCTTAGGCGGTGTGTGCTTAGCCATTTTGGTTTGCCGCAATCCACAGAAGTAGATGTTGCTGGAAAATTAAAAATAATAATGAAAAGAGAGAAGGAAAATGAAATTGTTCTTCCATACTCAATCTTGTGATCAGGCCGGATGAAATGATTCTCGTCTCCGGATTTGATTCCAGGTAATGCTCGAATTTCTGGAAATCCTGGGGTGCGTATAATTCCACTCGTGGACCTCTCAAGAAGATGTCAGTATTTTCGGCATTCATCTGAATAGAATGAGAAGCACTTCTATGAAGTCTATATGTTGTTTTGCAACGTACTCACAATGAACTGCGGAGGGAAGAGTATTTCCTGGGATTCGTCGAATTTCGGAAAATCATCAAAAGTGACAAGCTTTACGCGATCCAGATCAGTGGACTGCTTACATGGACATTTCCCCTAAACAATAATAAAAACTTTAGAATAAGAGTTTACCGTAGGCAGAATAAAAATCAAGGTGGTTACATACAATTGAACGACGACATATACTACAACTAGTACATCATGGAATTTGTATATGCCTTTGAATGAACGCTCATTTCAGATGTGTCCCTTACCACTTCGTTTTCTCCTATTAAAATGATTTGTTGATCATGGTTTCTTTTCTTTTTCAAGGAAAAAAGATAGAAAGAAGCTTGAAAAAGAAACAGAATGAAAATACAGATGAGAGTTTCACTAAAAGAAAGTGATCTTGTGTGTGAACTCCGTAGCTAGGACCGCTGTTTCCAAAAAACCTTCCATGGCACAGGCTCAGTCATACAAAATTTTCCGTCACAACGTTTTGCAACAAAGACTATTTTCAATATTTACCTAGAAAATTGGATGGAATTGTGATAATTTTAGCGGATTAAAGCTCGGAAGTGCTGCGCAAGCAAACGCCTCACCTAGAAAAAGCACTACATAGTACTGCACTTGTCAGTTAAATTGAATATGTATGTAAGAGTAAGTGTGCAAGGATAAATAACCAAATGTGTAAATGTAAATGTGTGCCTGCTCCCGATGAAACCAGAAAAAGATTGGATAGAAATCAGTAAAAGGTAAAAAAAGCGTCTGTTCGCAGGAAAGACCATCTAAAACGTCAGAAAAAAAGCATCGTCTTTGAACAAACCAATTATGTGAGAAGTGAGAGAAAAAAGGGTGGAGAAGAGTAAACTCGGTGCAAACAAACGTTGCCAACTTCAATGTTATTTACATGTGTAGATAACATTAAAGATTTAGATATTATTTATTCAATTATGTGTGTAGATGTAAATATATTTTATTTACTTCATACATCATGAAGGTGTGCCAAAAAAAGTCGGTAACAACTTGTCCAAAAAAAACAGAATAGAGGTTATCAAACTCAACAAGCGAAGAAAAAATTAAAAAAGAAAAACTTGAAAAACAGAGGCGAAGACTCGGTAGTACCAATATTTGAGTGAAAGCGACCGCAAAGGATTGATCTAACCACTACATAATGGATTCGGGTAGCTTCTTCAAAAAAAAAGGAGCTTAAAGATAAAAGATGACGCTTGGCTGTGCAACGATTGGAACAAATAACACAAATAAAATAGGTGCTGGGGGCTAAATAATAGAAGGAATGCTGCTTTGTTTAGGTTTTTTTCAAGTCTAAGCAAATATTTTATGACCTCATGTGCCACCAAAGGGAAGGTTTTTCCCAACGTCCCGATAAGCGTCAAGAATTTCCATCGCTTAAGGAAAACACACACACATACCGTGTCATTAATTCCATTGCAGCAACCACTCTCTGAGAACGACTGCAGGGCTTCCACGATAGGGCGATAGCCAGTACAGCGGCAAAGATTTCCTTGAAAATAATTTTACTCTGGACGAGAAACGTATCCACGTGTGTTCTTCTGTCGTTAATCACGTCAATCACAAATTTCACTTATTTCTGGTGAGAAAGGTGACGTGAAAGGGAGTAGGAGGTAACAGCGCTCTCCACTCATCCCCTATGACAGCAAATTCAACACAATTCTAGCCAATAAGGAGCGTGTGCAGCCACGCCCACTTTTGCAACCCGAAACTATAATAGATTCAAGCTTGCTCACCCTTAATGGCTTGATTGATTTCTCGAACAGATGGATTGGGATTATTCCTCAACAAAGCATAAGCAGACATGACAAAGCCTGGCGCACAAAATCCACCTGAAACCGAGATAAATAAGGAACCTTAGAAATCTTAGGCACACAATTAAAAGCAGCGTCCCACCTCAAAATCGTTTTTGAAATTTCAACGTGAAAAGATTCTACAGGAGCTGGTTATCGCAATGGTATACCTGATTCTATGCAAGATTGCTGAAAAACCCCATTTTCGAGCCCCAATTTTTAAGGAGCCTTCGGGCGTAGCTGGGGGCGGAGCTAAGTAACTTTCCGAATTGTTCACTCCAGGAAATGCACCTTCTGGAGAAATTCGTCCCCTTCGCGAGTGTTCCTCATCAACTCCTTGACGGAATAGCAACTGCGCTCCATTTGCAGCGAGCAAGAAAGTAGGTTGGGTGGAAACCCTGCAATCCCGCATTGGCTCCGAAGCCGAGGCGGAATTGCAGGATTCTTGGACCGTGAACTCCTTTGTTAGTCAGATATGGAAGACAGTTTCTATACTGTTATGGAGTTGATGAGGAACTCTCACAAGAGATGCGGATTTCCTCACGAGGTACGCTTCCTGGAGCGAATTATTCGGAAAGATACTTCGCTCCGCCCCCGGCCCCGCCCAAGGGCTCCCTAGAAATTGGGGCTCAGAAATGCGGGTTTTCAGAAGTCTTGGAATCACGTATACCGTTCTGATCAGCAGCTCCTGGAGATTCTTTCTACGTTGAAATCTCAAAAACGATCTTGGAGGGGGGCTGCCTTTAAGTAGTAAATTTCTCCAGAGTAATTAATTACTCACACTGTGTTCCATGGCCACGAGCAATACGCTCCTGTATTGGATGTAGCTTCTTCGTGTTTCCTATTCCCTCCACTGTCAGAATCAATCGATGATGTGCCATGTACAAGGGGTAAAGGCATGCGTTTACTGCAGTATACCTTGAACAGTAGGATTATTCTGAAGCTGGGGTGACATTTTTGAGAATAATCAGTGAAAATGCCTACAATTTAAATAAGGCGAAGAGACATACATACTATTCGGAGAAAATATGAAATAGATAGTGAAACTGTTGTCTATTTTCCTTATAATGTCACAGAAAAAATAGTCATCATTTTGTAATTCCATTAAAAATCAGTAGTGGCTATTAGATATACAGGAGTAGTTATTAGTGAAAGGGGTGCTAAATTGAAATGACAGAAGAAATAGTAATAGAGATTCTTTTTCGAATGTCAATCATCGTGAGGGAAAAGAGATGTAACCAAGCGACTCTGATTGGTGCATTCCAGCCGCCCGCCACGCCCTCCTGCTTAAACTCGTATGGTACAAATAAACAAATAAATTCATTATGGAGACAACGCCGCCCGAATTCAAACAGGTGGGCGTGACGGGCGACCCGAATGTGCCAATCAGAGTCATCTGGTTACGCCCCTTTTACCCTCGTGATGACACAAACCCTTCTTTCTCACATTTCGGGTTCGGAGGCTAAGAACTAGACCCGGTGTGTGACTTTCGTGCTAGCCTGGATCTCATGACCCTTTGGTCAATGTCTTCTTAGGAAGCTTCAAAAGGATGCAATGGTGCATGCAGGAGGACAAGAGGAGTAAGCGTGAAGTATGCATATGTGATAGAGAGATGCGCAAGTGTGAGGAAATATTGAATTCACCGCAAAAAAAGCATCATTTCCCATTTGGTCCTATGGAAAAACGTGCAGAGAACATTTTAAAACGCAAAGAGTAGGTATAAAGAAACAAAGCAATGAAAACAAACAACCAAAAAAAAGGATAACAATGAATAAATAGAACAACAACAATATAAACACAAGATAAACAGGGAATACAAATAGAATAACGCAGCGAAAATAATGATAACAATAGCAATGACAAGAATAATAGAGAAAAAAACAAAAAAGATGTGGAAATACCTTGCTTTCTTCAAAGTAGGATCCCAGGTGCCAATCGTCACCGTACATGCGCCGCAAGCTCCTTCTTCACATCCCAGTTTTGTGCCGGTCAGACCCACTAAATAAATGGCCTTCCTGCACGTGCATCAACCAAATATGTACAGGAAAATTTTATAGTTTTCGTATTCTATAAGCATGAAAATGACTTTCGAAGAAGAAAACATCACAAAACAATGTGCAAAAGGTGAAAGCCTACATTCACACCGTAAGAAGTAAGCCAGGTTCGTCTCTGGATCAACATTCTCCGCTTTGACATATTTTCCGTTAACGTTGAGATGGATCGTTGTGCACTCCATGGTGCAAGCTACAACGAAGAACTGCAAACAATACCACAGGAGAATCATTAGAAGTACTAGGATAACGGAGCGTGGGAAAGAAAAAAAAAGAATCGCCCATGCACAAGTTTCATACATAAATTATTTCTGAAGCTTTCACTCTTCAAGCTCAGAGAATTCAAGGAAAGAAAGAATCCTGAGCATGTATAGTGCGTTTCACCGAGGAACATAGTTGTGAAGATATCAGAGAAAGAGCGAACGCGAAAAATAGTGTAGCATTCGGAGAGGCAGGCGAGAAATGCAAATCATAGGCATAAATACTCAACTATCGTCGTTTTTGAAACGGACTATATGACGTCACAACGTTGGCGAAAATCAGAATTCACAAGCTCCATATAAAAAGAATTCATGTACAAAACCTCTGAAGGTATTTTAATTTCGATCAGTAATGTGAATTCAGTTATGTAAATGACTACTGATTTATTAAATTTACTTTCTAATTCTGAAAGATAATGTTTGACATATTTTCAGGCACAGTAGGCATGACTATCGCCGCAACTAATTACTTAAAACAGGCGAAGCCTGATATCCAAGAAAAATCTATTGAATGGTTACTGAGAACTAGTAATGCCTGAAGTAATCAGAAGACAATAAAATCATAACATTGGCTGATAACTTCTATCAGACCTTGGAAATTAGGTATTACAGAATAATTCAGGTAGAAAATACAAATTAACTCAATGCTCACTTTCAATCAAAGTTTGCCAGCCAACGCCCAGTCGGAGAAGTTCACCGTTTTCTGAGATCCAGACAGCGAATAATGGAATAATGGGAGAGGACTCAAGAGTGACAAAGGAAAACAGGAGGGTTAGAAATAACAATAATTTTCGTTGTGTTGAGGATGCATTCACTAGAAAGAATACGGAATTTTTTCGGCATGTGGAGGAGATTTCTGTAAATCAAATAGATCAACTCGAAGGGATGCTATAGGGAAAAAGGTGCACAGCGTTTTCTTAGAGATGCAGATGATAATTTCTTTGGAAAAAAAGATTGTGAATTTCTCTTGTCATAACACGCTTACTACATTGTGCACGTTCGTAGTTTCATATGAGATGAACTTGAATTTAGCCCCCTCATCAATATCCGGAACACAAAGGGAGCAAATCAATTGATGAATGCTTGAACGAAAAATCTAGGAGGATAGAGAATGGAAGTCCATAAAGTCGAAATTTCCAGGAGAAAAAACGGTGAAGATGGCTCCACAGAGGAAAAACCGGAGCGAAATCAAGGACTTTCAAAGGACGTCACAAATGTCAAGGACGTGACAAGTAGACCAGCACTAGGGATTTCCTTCGATTTTTCTTAAAGGCAGCGTCCCACCTCAAGATCGTTTTTGAGATTCCAACGCGGTGATCACAACTGTATACATGATTCTATGCAAGATTGCTGAGAGACCCCATTTCCGAGCTTCAATTTTTAAGGAGCCTTTGGGCGGAGCTAAGAAACTTTCCGAATAATTCGCTCCAGGAAGCGTACCTCCTGAAGAAATTCTAATTCCGCGTCAGAATTCCCCATCAACCTCGTAACAAAATAGAAACTGCGCTTCATTCGCGGTTAGCAAGGGAGCACGTTGGGCGGAATACCTAAAATCCCGCATTGGTTTTGGAGCCAAGGTGGAATTGTAGGGTTTCCGAACCGTGTTCTCCTTCGCTAGTCATACACTGAAGACAGTTTCTGTTCTGCTAAGGAGTTGATGAAGAACTATCACGAGGAATACAAATTCCCTCAGGAGGTGCGCTTCCTGGAGTGAATTATTCGGAAAGTTTCTTACCTCTGCCCCCGACTCCGCCCAAAGGCTCCTTAAGAATTGGGGCTCGTAAATGGGGTTTTTCAACAGTCTTGCATGGAATCATGTATACGTTGTGATTACCAGCTCCTGGAGATTCTTTTAACATTGAAATCTCGAAAACGATCTTGAGATGGGACGCTGCCTTTAAGAGCTAAGTAATCTGCACGAATCAGGACATCTCAAATCTCGGATTTTTTTTTCAAAACGTTCTACGAAATCTACTAGCAAACACAAAGAAGACAAAGAAAGGCTAAGACTTCGTCCGAAAAATCTTCGAAAGTTTCATAAAGAGTAGAAATTCAGTAAAAAACAACTCAAGAAATTAGGAACTTCTCTGAATGGTTTACTTATTGAAGATAGGTCAGTATAACTAGTAGTAGTTAATGTTGATTCTCATGCTTATCTCGCCTCCAGTGGGGGTATTCCTCTCTCTAGACATCGGGAGAAGGTGTGCATGAAGTTCTAAAAGAATACTGAGTTGAGTCAGCAAAAAGAGGAAAAGCATGGGATCAGCGAAGGAAAAAAAACAGAAAGGAAGAAGTATCTTGGACAAAAGTGATACGTTGTGAAGTGAGAAAACCATTCTAATGATAATATTTCTGTAGAATGAACTCAATAAAAGCAGAGGTTTATCTATACACTATTCTGGTATTTGCGTAACGGTGCATTCTTCAGCAAGAAAACGACTTTTTCGGACACTGGAAAAATTTTCCGTGATTTTAATAAATCATAGAAACTCGTAAGATTGGCGCAGAAAAAAGTGTGTTGAGGATGACATGAAAAACTGTTTCTGGATGGATGGAACAAGGTAACAGTTGTGAGCAACTAACTCTTTGCTTTCAACCAATTTGACTACTTTCTCTATAAGAATTTTCAGTAACAACTCTGGAGTTTTTATTGATTTATTCATTTATTTAGTACGTTACAGTGAAAGCGCTAGATAAGAGCAAACATAACAAGTCAGTTAGAAAAAAAAAGAACATAAAAGAGAAGAAGAAAAAACACAACTTTAGAGAACGGATGCTCAACGTGCCTGAGAAATTTTTCCAACATGCGACAGCGGAAACTTCCTGATTTCGGCTATCTACGCAATCAAACCATTATGTTGTTACTCAGGAAAGGCCTATTCAGATAGAAAGAGCTGTTTAATCCAGATAGAGAAACCAGAGCTAAATCCAAAAGCAAGTATCCTCATCAGCCGGCTGTAATGACCTGTATCGTCACGTTTACGACTGAGAAATCTCAAGAACTTTAAAATTCCAAATTTGCGCTCTGGAAGAATGCTTTGTTATTATCGTTGAATCCAGGTCGATTTCTGAGACGAGTCACCAGACTGGCAGCAATTGAATGTTGACCGAAGCGATAAGATAGCTCTCCGCTTGAAGCGAGCAGAGAGCAGAAAAAAAAATAACAACGAAGTATTCACGAGCTTGCCTCAACCAAAAATATGACAATATTGAATAAAAAACAATTCCAAGGGGTATTTTCTGCTGAGTTCAACAAATAAATTCTCGACAGTATTAGCTTCTGACAATTCTTTCGTAACAAGTGAAGAGAATTCTATGGCAGCACAATTAAAACCAAATAGGAGAAAATTGAAATGTTTACCAGCGCTGATTCTTAGGTTTTTTATAACCGTCCCGTCCAACTCGACACGATGGAAGGGGGATCGCATAGTCCATCTTTGAAATGAGACTGGATTCCGGCTTGTCCGAGGGTGCAATATTTACCCTTTCAATTAATTGTGTCGACAAATATTTTCAAAATATACAAAATATGATTCAAAATAACTTTGTAACCAAACCTAATCGAAACACTCAAAGGTTTGGATAACCTTCCCCGGAATGGTTCCTTACGTACATAGAATGGGCATTAAAAGCCACAATTAAGTCGTGAATAGACTTAATTGTGGCTCATAGTGCCAATTCCCATCCCAAGAGACTTCATAATCAAGCTTTTGGAGGAAGGCATGGTGAAAGTTACCTTTGGCCTTTTTTCCAACCTCTTTCAAGAGACTATGTGAAGTAATGCCGAGTTTGGCGCTGACTATGATAGACCACTACTATTTTAGATATTCTAGTAGTACACATTAAAGCCTGGCTAGCGATTTTGCTTTGCATTAAAACAATTTACGAATATTTAGAAAGAAGTGGAAAGTCTATGTAATATCGGATCGAGGCAGCAGAAATATTGGAAGAGAACTCAGCTCGATCATTTCCTTATCCCACATCCTTAACTCACTTATTAGTGATCACTAAGTACCTAATGATCGACCAACTTTGGGTGAGCCATAAACATCAAATTTTGCAGGAGAAAAAAATATGCAAACAGTTGAAAGTATAGAGAGTTATTAATTCAGGTCACCTAGTCACTGAATTTCTTTGTGGAATGTTTAAGAACAATCCAGATTTTTTTTTGAAAAACGACAGCAGCCTTGTTGACTAGTGCACGGATAATCTCTGAGATACATGTGATAATATTCACTTTCAAATAAGTCAAAAATTAGAACCTTTCGAAAAGTGAGGATCCCTTCAGCACTTGGGATACGAAATAAGGACTACAGAGCTTTCTGATCATGGAATATCTATTTTTTCGGACTGGCTTCTGAATTATTCGCTGAATGATTTGAATTCATGGAATTTTTGCTCGATTAATTTGCTACTGGCCGCCTATTCATAGTAGGTTTAATTCTCAAATAATATATTAATAGATTCAATTTTAAAAGTTCGAAAACTTTTAGGTGGGTTTCAATGTGCCTGCAAATGAAAGACGGACTGTACGCGAAGACGAACGGTGATATGATTCGGTCGCAGTCAATGCATTACTAAATAAGGAACTGGTTTCGAATTACGAGTCACAGAGCACGAGCATTACATCCCCTCCGCGTGACCTCGACCAGGTATGTATTTAGGTGCTAGTTGTCTAAAAATGAACACTGCACTCTGAAAGCGAAAACAAGCTTAGCAGTGATCTCTCAAAACAGATGATATCGATGTTTTCATCATGAAAAACAGAAAATTGTTTCTCGTTTTCACAATGTGCGGTCACGATAATCGAATCATTGGAATCGATTGCATTCCCAAGAGAAATCACTAAGGAAAGTTTACTTTTGTCATTTACTTTTGTCTTTTTTTATTGTGTGAAATGCCTACGTATCCTGGACTGGTCAGGATTCTGGCAAACTATTAGGACTTCAACGCCTGCGAGAACTGCTCCTGTATTCATGAAAGCTCCGGGAAGGTTGGGATCTGCCGGCTTTCCTAAGGTGGACGAGTTTTCCGGGCTATAATGGGTGTCCTTCGTAAAAATGATTCGTCTCAGTCAGGAATGAAAGATAGTGATAGATACTGCGAGCTATAACATATTTTGCTGAAGAAACTTGCCTACCCTGGATAAGTGGCAAGGTTAAAACGTTTCCGGGAACCTTCATGAATATGAGAAATGGTCCCCAGGATGAGATTTGTATGTGTGACTAGTACCAGACAGAGAAGTGGTGGCTCTTGACACTATCAAAAGTCTCCTGTCAAATATGACGCCGTGATTCGTAATCTGTCCTGGCTTCAGGTGGATTTAGGAAGATGTTCCAAAAAAAAACCAGAAAAAGCGTGAGTGGGGGATAGAGAAGGAGAGAAGTGCTTCCTTCTAAAAAAATAGAAGAAACGAGAACATTTACCACAAAGTATATGATTGGTACATAAAATGAGCACTCTTTTCGCAAAATCCACATCTTGCAGTACAAGACAGTTAGGTTCCAATGCCCATGATCCCAAACTAACACATACTTCTGAATATGAAAAACACACAGGTAATACGCAATTATTTATTGGATTTACTTAATAAATAAACGACATATGTATGTACAAACACGTCGCTCTCTCTCTTAAACAGAGAAACTACAACTTCAGTGAGTTGCACTGACATGAAAAGTTCAACGAATCACAGTCTGACATAGACGTATTCAAATAAATTAACAATTATGCGAGTGAGGACATGAGCTCATCAGTTTGGAAGAGGTATTTACTGAGGTCAACATCGTCGTCTGATGTTGAATTCGTCGCTTGCTCTGGTTCCGCATCGGATACATTCGAACCTAGAAAAACATCAGCGTCACAGGTTTCCCACACAGGTTCTCTTTAATAGGACATTCCAAAAAAAGTGGGCGGGACTCGTGCAGCCTACGATTGGCTGTAGGTCATTATGGAGGCAAGCGAGGCAATCAGCAACAGCCAATCACGACACAGATAATTTTTCAAAATAGTTATTCAGTTTGCCAAAAGAAACACCAGTTTGAAAAATATTTGAAGTTTACCTATGTCAACAAAGTAAAGCTCATCATCGATCACTGGCATGGGTTGGTGTTCGGCCTCGTTGAACTTCGACGATTCATCTTGCTTACAGGATCCCTACAAGTACAAATTGATCAGCTTAGTGTCCCTAGGATTGAATGAGCCTTATATGTACCTTATCATCCTTATTGCTGAAGTCCATGCTTAAAGTATATCCAACTTTGCACTGGCACGTGATTGTCTTCTCACTGCAGTAGCTGTTCTCCACCTCACATCTAAACCCAGCACGCTTTGTGGTGGTCTTTTTTTTTTCAGGATAACCAGGAAACTAACCGTTTCTCCTCAACCAACGTCTCGAGGCAGTATCCACCAATGGTTCCATTTTTCCTTTCATCAACAGAGTCCATGAATATTACAGTAGTGGGATCGTAACATCTGATAAATGCGTAGATGAATAAGAAAACGTTTAGAAATCCTGGGCACCAACCTTCCAGCAATATTGGCAAATCCTTCCGGGCATCCTTCAACACATCTTCCTCCATGTACCAAAGGTTTAGCTGCTGGACACACGCAATAGCCGCTGTCACAAGTGGCATTCGGCTCTCGTGCAGCGCACTGTTCATCGGATAGGCAGCCCTTTTGTCCAGCGAAAAGAACTGGAAGTAAAAATTGAGGTTAGAATATGAAGAAAATGAGGAGGAAATAAAAACCACGAGATGAAATTCCTCAGTTGTAGAAAAAAAGGCGTCCATCATGCCATATAAACTTTTGAAGTAATCCTTTCCGGCGTTTTTTTTTTAATCTTTTGTGTTCCATGTTTCTCACAATACGCAGAATAATTAATAAAATCCTGAGACAAAAAAAGACTGTTCTGGACTCTTTTTAATGGAACCGTCCGGAAACAGATTAATTTCACTGTTCATCAAGAAAGCACCGTTTTCGAGTCAAACATGAACATATTTATCTAAATTAATTTCAATTTTTAGAAATAATTCCTCGAATTCTAACCCTAAATTCAGTGTACACATAACCATCTTCGTGTGGTGACATGGTGACACCTATACCTAGAAACGGTGGTGCGTCCGAGACCTGAGATTGGCCAGTTGCACGAATTGACCAATCACGAGACATACGCTTTTCCTTCCCAGGGGCTCCGCTCCGGCCCCCCCCCCCCCATCTTTTTTTTCCACAGACGACTTTTCGAAGGTTAAGCAAATGTGGAATATGTAATGGATCATCATAGATGCTGCTCAAATTCAATACCGCCGTTTTTTTTTCAGGAAAAAGTTGTTCTCTGTCAGATCCCAAGTAATGTGGCAAACTATGGCTGGACAAGAGGGCGGAGGTGCACTCCTAGCACTAGCTCCAAAGTTCTGGTTGATTTTTTAATGAGACCATTTTCAATGTGGAGCACTCACCTTTCAAGCATTTCCCTTCAATAAGGAAGAATCCTGGTGGACACTCGACTATTGGATCGCCTGTGGTCGATTCTGCGAGTGTGGCTTGTGTAGACGATGTTTCTGGCCGACTAGGGCCGGTCAGTATAGGAGAAGCTGAGCAACACTGGAAGCGATTCTCCTGAAAAAGCAAAACTATCACGGTAAACATCGTAGCTTCAGGTGCAAGTTGGTAATCTTACCCTCTCGGCAAACACACAAACGAATCCATTAGGGCAGGGTTGTTCAGCACACATGACAACGCTACGATCAGCTCGTACCAAAGCACGTGACCCAAGTGGACATCCAGTAACAGGATGTTGAGCCATTCCCCACTGGCCAGCACTGCTTGATCCCGCAAAATATGGATTTCCTCCCAGGTTGCGATTACCATTTGCATACTGGCTCAACACGTCCTGAATCACTTGTGAAGCCAGGTCTGTGCGGGCACCCATCGAAACAGCCGGAACACCAGGTTGCTGGTTAACTGCATAGCCAGTCATCCCTGGTAGCTGCCTGCTTGGAGGATATCCTGGCAATCCCCCAGACATCTGGTTATTGAGGTAGCCGTTCACATTCTGTATCGGGTAGCCAGTGTTGCCGTTGTTGTTAAAGTTGAAATTCTGTGGATTTCCAGTAACATGGAGGTTGGCGGAAAGCCCAGGTGGCAGAATCTGAACAGTCGCAAGTTCGGGATGAAGTCACTCGATGGAAGGTTGCTTTACACCAACCTGCTCTGGATTCACTCCAGGAATTGGGTCAGCAATTACCATCGGTGGCATCGTGGGAGGTAATGGACCACCAGGGAAAGTTTGCGTCATGCCCGCGTATGGATTGGACGGTGCAGGCATTGACATTTCATTACCTAAGCATAGAATGAGATGAATTATTTGGCACAGCAGTAAGATTCTCCAATTTCGTTAAACAAACCATCCTAAATGGAAGAGGCAATTAATTTGAACCATGCGATCAATAATGTAGTTGCGATCAATAATGTTTTTTTCGACAAAACTGATCCAAGCAGTTTGCGTAGCAACTACGACAGAAAGAAAAAACAATAAAGCATTTAGGATAAACGTAGCCGATCTCTTCACAATAAATTCCAGCGCAACGAAAAGGTTGGAAAGTAAAAGATAGACCGGACAAGCGATCAAACATATCCACTAATTACAGGAAGCTCCAAATGTCCGCAGTCAAGAGGGGCGTGGCCACGGCGCGGCTGTTTGACCAGACGCAGGCGCTCTCTACGCTGCTTCTGGCTTCTCTGACTCTGCAGACAACCGGTGGCAGCACGCAGATGCGTGTGTCTCTGCCTAAAGCCGCGACGTGGCCATGCCCCCTTGACTGCGGACATTTGGAGCTTCCTGCACATTATTGATCGGACATGACGGCGACCATTTTTAGAATCGAGTACATAACTAATGCGAACAATCACAGTAAACTATAAAAAAGGTGACTTAATTAAGTTACTGAGTTCCCTTACCGATGCGCTTCATTGGAGCAGCAGCGGCTGACGGATCTGGAAGACTAAATCCAATACCAGGTGTGTCCATTGGTGCGCAACAATAGGAATCCTGAACAGAAGAACGGCGAGAAATCCAAGAGATATGCAGGGAGTGGTGTACGTTTCTAACCTGCTTCATAGCCGAATAAATGCATACATACGGTGCAGTTGTTGGGCAAGGATTCAACTGCATATGGCAAGTTGGAGGATATCCTTCTCTCGAGACATAAGGAATCTGGTTTGGTGGACAGTACCCTTAAGAATGAGATTTTAGCCAGGTACACTGGATAAGCTCCTAAGTTACCTTTGAATTGATCGCCAAGATTTCCCTGTGAGCAACAGATGTACTGTCCAGGATAGTCAGATTCCATGCAATTATACCCAATCGGGCAAGTGTCTCTCAATGGTGAGCAGAACTGCCTTTGATTTAGTCCTAAATGACGGGCGAAATCAGGATATTAGCAGTTCTGTAGACATTTTCAACTATATTGTGCCGATTACCTGGATCAACAAAAGCAGATCCACGCAAGCACTGTGGAGGCGCTTGCGAGACAGGGACGCTTGAGGAGCAGCAGAGGTGATACTGAGGGTTCATCGAGGCGATGCAAGCGTACCCGTGTGGACATCTGGATTACTTATTCAAAACAATGTGAAAAGCCCACTAGATATTAATATTCCTTCAAATAATTTCGAAGTTTTGCATCCACAGCATTCTTTCCACAAATAACTCACTTTGTGCTGCCAACAGGACAAGCTAGTGGACGACCACCATATTCAAACGCGTTCGATCCCACAGGACAACGGATCGTCTCAGGATCGCCACAGCACACGGCCTGCCCGGTCGAGGAAAACTCACATCTGAATTTGATAGAAGCATAGGCTTTATGGAAAAGAGAAGTTAGTTATGCAGGATGCACTTACTTGTATCCAGGTGGACAGTTATCCTGAGAGAAACTGCATTCGAACACTACTCCACCATTACCAAATGGGCGGTCACCGCTTCTGCATTTTGGCTGGGCAAAGGGTCGAGCCATCGCCTAAATTGTGACGCGTTCTATCGGCAATAACAACGGACAAAGCGACATGGGAAAGTGGGCAGAGCACAGAAATGTGTGTGTCCGGACAAGAATCACTATGGTAGAATCACTATAGCAGAAGTGAGTATTTGGATCAAGCAAAAATCATGTAGAAGCGAAAACAAGTGCTGACCCCATTCATTCCATCTACAGGCTTTACCTGTGGTTGATAGAGTTGACAGCAGATTGAGACGGTTGGTATAGAAGAAGTCATACATCGCGAATCTCGTGGACATCCTCCAAGGTCACTTTGGCAGATTTGCACCTGAGAAACACTTATTTAAACTATATTAGTGCTCATGGAAATTCACCACTAAATACGGAATTGGGTTACGAACTTTGCATGGTTTGGGGATTAGACGCTAAATTCCGTCTGTACTCTATACTTAGGACCGAACAATTCATTAGATATATTCAAATTCGAACATTCGACTCTGGAAAGTGTGAAATTTCAGACCTCCGGGTACGATAGTGAGTCACAACTCTCAAAGAATGACAACAAGGGATCTAGGGCTTTCTCTTCTATGAACATCTGATTCTCCTTGTATCGGATTATGAATTTATAATCAAAATAACCCTGGTATTCAATTTTCATTCAGTCCTAAGTGTAGTGTGTTCTTTTTGCTCTCATAGTTTCTCTGATAGTTAAACGCAGAATCTGCAGCCGTGAGGAGAATACAGACGGTGAGAGAGAGATGCACCATCCGTGCCCCATCAGCGTCGCTCTAGTCAGTAGCTGACGATGCCAGGAAAGAAAAACATCAAGGAAATTGTTTGAGGATGAAAAAAGATCTAGAGAAGCGTCCACTGATCTGGATTTGCTAGCATGCGCCAAACCACAGCATCATATGAGAATGGAAATATTGATATTGAAAGGAATGTGCGGATACGCAGACAGTTACAGTGCCAGGATGCAGACGGTGCGGCGCGGATTAGAAGGTCCGAATTACTGAAGCTTCCTATGTAAAGAGTTACCTGAGCTCCAGACACAAACACAGGCACATACTGCTTCATGGAACACTTGGGTGGTCCGGTACGACAGCAGGTTCCGTGTTCGTAGCCAGCATCACGGAAGCAGAGGTAATTACGCGGACAATCACCTGAATTTGAACCTTTCGAATAAAGGAAAGAATAGTGGTTGACAAGGTACTCACCAACTGCATTAACCGTGCATGTTTGTCCATTTGTGGTCAACTGGGCGGGGCATGGGGAAATGCTAAAAGCCATAACGCGTTGAGCAGTAAAATCGAAATCATAAAAATTTAGAACATTAGAAATGAACAAACACATCAAAATTAGGATTAAAACTCATTATTACAGATATTACTAACCCTCTAAGCAAGAAGCCTATCGCTAAATAGCAACGAAACAAGGAAACAGTAAAGGAACTACACAACTTCGTGGCGGGACCACACATAAAGATCCCCGCAACTGGTTTGTCAGTGGGCGGAGCAAACTGCAGTTCTCCGCGCGGTTCACCACGTGTACGAAAACCCCTCAAATATTTCTGCTAAAGTATTACTTGCAGTCCCCAACCTCTTAATAAGAGCTGCAAGGGTATCCGGTTCCTTCCTGGTGCTCCCAAATCCTGAGGATGGACGTCGACTAGCGGAATGGCCAATGGAGCAGCACATGTGGAAGCCAGGTACGGAGCTGTAACGTGATGTGAATTCTTCAGCAACTGGTAATGTTATCGAGTAATTAAGGCTCATACCTTGACTCGACACACGCATTGCCAGCTGGACATTCATCTGCGTCGATATTGCACGCAACAACAGAGGTGGATCCTGAAAGGAAAGATCGTGTAGAAACACTAGTTAGTTGAGCAGTGAAAATTAATCAAACCTGGAATAACATAGGGTTTTCTGTTATCCGGGCACGAAGTGACCGTCTGACAGCAAATTGGCTGGTTTGTCGTGGATCGAACACACGAGGCTGACAGTGGACACGTGCCCACAACGTTCAGAGTACACGCCTGGATGAGTAGTAGGTCAAAATTCGAAAACAGCCGTCAAAATAATCCATATTGCCCATGGTGGCAACGTGGATTTACCTTGACGACGGTCTCTCCGTCTTCAATTAATGGAGACATTCCTCGAGGGCACGATCCGGACAGTGGCGAACTGACACAAGCTGAGGTACAGGCTTTTTTGGAGGTGAATCGGTTGGCAGATCCTCCGCATCCTGAAAAAGAGAGAGATCATGAACGGACGATGTGATCGTTATGAATCTCCCTCGAGCTCTTCCGGAAATGTATGGAAGAAAAATTCATATGATTGTGCCAATTTGAGCAAGTTTCACTCCTTTAAGCAACGCAAACACGGTAGGAGATCCTAGATTGTGATCTACACACTTGATTCCAAGAATTAAAGATCTCCCTGCTTTATAAATTATTAATAAGCTGTCATTTAGATCCAAAGGGAACATGCATCATTGAGACTACCTAGGGTAAACGTGATGACACCGCTTAAGTTTACCCGTCGTTAACAAAGGCGTCAACACATTTACCCTGGGTAACCTCAATGATGTATCCAGGCACAAGTTACTGTTACAGTCCATCCGCAGCTATTCTGTTCTAAAAAGCAACTCCCACAACCCCCATTAAACTATTCTCACAATTCTGGATGATTTTACTAGCATCCGCAGCAAATCAGTTTTCATTCAATCCCAGATTGTCCTCTGTATTTTAACACTGAGCCAATCGTAGAGATGTTCCAAGATTTGGTACTTACCATTACAACGTCACTATACAAGTCCGCTTCAAAAACGACTATTTCTCGCATTCTCTTCCTCTAATATCTCCTCAGCTACATATGTTCCCCAGGCAGATTCTCTATTATTAAATTTTACGTATTTCACTCAAACATTCAACGTCAATAGCCTTTTCCTATTACACTTGAATGGGTGTGGAGCGCTGTACCTGCAGCGGGCGGCGCGGCTGGGCACTGTGATTGGCTGATTGGACAGAACGGTTAATCACAGAGCCCTCCTGCACCGCACTTCCCGGGTAGAACGCTCTATATCTTATGAGATTTTGGAAATATGCGGCAGGTGACGTGGCAGATAGTGAAGTATGGCCCCTGTTCGGACTCGTCCTGTCGTGATTGGCTGATAAACTCGAATATAGCGCAGGAACGCAGGGCATGTTGAACGGTGCCATTGAAGCTCAGTGCCTTGATCCAGAAATCCTGCTCAAATTGTATGAATATTCACCAAGAAATACAAAAATCACCTACCGTTATATGCGAACTGAGTGCATTTCTTCTGTGACTGATCATAGTACCACATAGTCCGTAACGGTGATCCAGAACAGACATTGCCTCTGCTCATCGCAGCAGAACAAGCTGTGTCTGAACAACATGGTGGTTATTCAGGAATATCGATGATATCCTAGTGGAGATGATTTTTTATACTATGCGATTAAAGTGTCGGTAATTTGCTCACTAGCTGTTGGACAGCAGAAGTGTTCCGGATTACATACGTATCCTCCTGGACATGGAACAGTGGCAGAACAGCGTTGAGGTTGTTGATTGGGATCCATGAGAGCTGCGGCCCCACCGCAAACTATAGGAAAATGACTTTTTGAATTGATCCAGTAACATATAAGGAAGACTGTATGATTAGACACATGAAGCGACTTTAATTAAGCGGGCGGTATCTGATTGGCTGTGAGGTGCAAAGCAACCCGCTCGTGATTGGTCAATTCATTCAAGCTGAGAAGGATACGAAACTGCTCTGTACTGTTAACATCTAGAATATTTCCATAAAATTTATTCAGAATTGGCATTACAGTTACACCTGAGTGGTATAAGATCAGATTTCAAGCAAGTTAACGAGATTCAAAGTAAAACCTGGACATAAGCAATAACTTTTGAAATATTAATTAGACTAGTTCCGACTAAATTGTGGAAATCCTCCTCCTACTAATATACTTACCAGTATCAGCAGCATTCAAGCAGTGATCATGGCAGCTTTGCATGCTAGGGAAGTTATTACCATTGCCGTTGCAGCCGTAATACTGGAATGCCTGACACTTCCTGGAAATGACTCGTCACTCATTCAAACAGATCTGTACAGAAATACTGCAGTTGACTAGTATTACCTTGTGTTTGGATTGAAGTAGAATCGTTGAATGGTTACCGCTCGTCCGAAGCATGGGGTTCCAGCAGAAACCATCTCGCTACATGTCAGTTCTAAAATTATGGATGGTAGTCACTCAAAACCAGTCTGTGATGAACGGATTTTACTGGAATGGTAGCCTTTGTCAATAGAACAAGAGCGTTTATTGATTTTGCAAAATAATATGTCTCGCAGGAAGGCCGACGTTTAAAATGCATTCGGACCCCGGCAAAGATCATTGAGTCAGGACATGAGGTAAAAGCTGCTACTGGGGGTACCGAATACTATACGTAGGACCAAATATTGTCCTGAATGTATTCAAATTTGATTATTTGCTCACGAAAAAAGCGAAAATTAGGAAGCTCGTAAATGAAGGATCAATAAGGTCCTGACGGAAACAACAAGAACTACATAAAGGTCATTTTTCTGATATTCAAATTTCTTGATCGCTTTTTGATTCATTTGTTGACTTATTAAAGCTATTCGGGTATTATTCAGTTCTACGAATAGTGCACGACGATAGATATGGAAAAGCCGCGTCGCCGCCGTTCGCAGCCGAACGCAGCCGCGGGTGTTCATTAAATTTGGGAGGGGGGGGGGGGGTGGAGAACACCATGCAGGAGTGGGCATAGTGATATATTTACCACTTCACCATCTACAAACTACTACTGCGTTACTTCAGTTTGCATTTTTTTTTTTGCAAATCATCTTAACATTTATCTTACGCACCACTGAAGGCCCTCCTTCACGACAACAACGAAACAAAACGGTACTCGAGGAGTTTTTTTTTGACTTGGTCGATCTTATTGAAGGTCCCGCACTACTTGTTATTACTGCGATCTGCTTCAGCGGACCACACAAGGATATTTCTTGGCAAAATGAAAGAAAAATCAAAGCCTACATGACGGCTTAGTGTAGATTCTAAACAATTTGTACTCAAACAAATCAGGAAATACGTCCAAATTCCTCTAAAGATATTACAAAAGAAAACAAAACAAGCCATTTGAATAACAAAAATTACCAGGAGTTGGGCAACAGACAGCTGACGGTCCAAACACGGGGCTCATACATGAATGTGCTCGAGGACAGGTATTGGTGGCAGTCAAAGCACAAACGGCATTGACAGCTCCCACTCGATAGGCCTTGAAACACCTACTAGTCAGGGAACAGTACTCTACACTTAATTCGACCGTCCAACCTGTCCATGTTGGCACTGAGTATCCAGGCAAAATCCTTCGCACTCTTCAAGGGTGTTGAAATTGTTGGCGTTACCCCCACATTGACTGAAAAGCGATGTGCTTCGTTCCAAGAACATTTAAACAAACAACTGCTTTATATTTGAGAGGGTTACCTAAACTGAAACGATCTGCATGAACCGGTTGTTACATCAAAGTAGTAGCGAGTAATTGCAGGACGCGCTGATGCGCATGCGACACCTGCATTACGTGACAAAGAGCACACTTTCTCTGGAAAACGTTCACGGCAGTATCTCTCTCAATCTGTTATGGAAGATCCAGAAAAAAGTCTACTGTATTCGTTATAGGTACCTCTGGATGGACAGCAGTACTGGAATGCGCCGGTGGTCACACATTCGTAGTCGCCCTTACAAGGATTGTCCTCACTACATACAGTAGGCCCGCCTCCTAGTGGGAGTCCAGCAGGGCAGACGGCTGAAAAAGAACTTAAGGTAATCTGAACCGTTATAATTAAAGAAAATAGTTGAAGAGAAACTGGAACAAATTGAACGGAAGCGTACAAATTCCAGGACAACACTTTCCATCCCTGCAGCTGTATCCAGTAGGGCACGGTTGAGAAGCAGAGCACGAGGAAGGACTGGACAATGGTGTCTCTCCATCAGGGCAGGTTTCTTAATCATTTTCTTTATTTTACTTCAAATATAAGTTCTTTTCAGCTCTGAGAGCGTGCCACGGATTGCATTTCACTACGCCTTCACGAAGCAGCTGTCACAAACGCGCCACGTCCGTTCTGTTTTCATACCATTTCCTAGTAAATTTTCTACATATTTAAAAACGTTACAATTTTAATTGAATGTACCTTTATTCGTGCATACGTATACAGCTCCCCTGAGAAAAATTGAATGTATTAACTAGAACGAACCTGAGTCGTTAGGAGAAGATGAGCAACAAATAAACTTTTGAAGCGTTGTACTGCGAACACATGAATACCCGCTTTGACATGGGCTGAAAATAGTAGTATAAAATGTGTAACCAGGATGACCATTTGGAGGTGAAGTTCCGAAAAGAAATTCGAAAAAGCAAAAGGGCAAAAATGGCGTAGAAAAGAGGTTTATAAGCACTAAGCATTAACTGGCCACACTCACGTCGATTGCGAAGGTGAGCATTCCACGTGTGATGATGTCCGTGGATTGAGGAACGCAGCTGAGTTGTATGGACATCCGAGATCCTTACCGCAACATCTGCAAGTTCACATGGAAAAGATGCAGTAGAAGTCAGACAATGACTGCATTTTGTGCACTTTATATCTTTGCGAATTACCATCTAATTCATGTTTAAACTGAATAAGATAATATGTAGGAGGAATCAATCACTCTGATCCTGAAATTGGGGCAAGCGCACCGCGCGGGACGAAGTTTCATAATGTATGATAGCTGGAATGACAGCAGAGAGGAAAAGTATGTACGTAGGGACGTGTGAAGCAATTGGAGAAAAACAGGTTACTACAGTATTCTCAGCTACTGCCGCATTTGGAACAGATTCTAGAGAGTTTGCAGCGTCGCAGCGAGGCACGTTGCGCGCCAAAAGGCCAGCTTTAGTGACTTGGCCTACTTTAGTGAATTTCAAAAGTACTAATGCATACGAATTCTTCTCGATTGTAGCGATGATCAAAAACATAACGAAAAAGGAAACCTTATACTATCTTGATGGAGGCTGTTTTGACAGGGCCGCAGACGTCGTGTGACAAGCAAAATTCATCGCTTGCACAGAACAATTAAGCAAACAATGTCCAAAGTATTTTCGTGAGACTATATGGATGTATTTGTGACTTCCGGGGAGGGACTACTGAAAAAAAAGCAAAAATCATTCCAGCATGATACCTTGTAGTAGTGCCTCCAACGAGAGTGCAGGCGAAACCGGTTGGACAGGAGTTTTGTGAAGACAACACACATGAGCGAGGTCTTCCAGATGGCTGAAAGGAGAAAACAGTTGTTGATTTTGATTACTTACTCCTCTGAGACCTTCTTAGTGTCGAAAAGACAAATATGGAAACAATCAAAACAGCATTTGTAATGAGAGCAGGTTTCAGCCAATAGCAGAATGGTGAGGCCACGCCCCTTTCTGCCTAATTACTCGTACTAGGCGAGATTTAATACTGCGATGCTCCCTTCAGCTCGTATACTTTAGCATTACAGCCCATGTCAAATTGTGTTCCTACGCTGCTTCTTTTTCAGTTGCAATGCTTTTTTATTTACATAATGTTTACGACGGATGAGTGATGTTTGTTGAAAGAATCAAACATCAGACGGGCTATCTATATTAGGCCCATGATGTTACGCTATGAGGACCGGTCAGTCGGAGGAAGCTTAACGATCACTCTAAAACAAACATTCCCAATTCAGCCGCTCATGTCTACCGCAAAAATCACGTGGACAACAGCCTCCTTGAAGGGGCGGAGTTTGCGAAGCACTTGTTCTGGGTAATGTCTACCTCAAAGTAGGTGACTTGTCCCTGGCCGCACATTGCTTTGTCTGTTTGTGGTGAGGAACCTTGGCAGCAGTAGGACGTTCCTGTTCGTTCGTACATGCGGCAGACATATCCTGAAACAGGTCATTATTTTGAAGGATTCTGTGCTCCTCACAACTGCCAGTGCTCTGGAATCTGGAATTCGTTGTGGTCCTTTTCAGACCCCTAGGCCAAATTGAGCGTAAACTCACCATCAGGGCAGCTACTTATGCTAGGATTACATATCACTGGTGCTGATAAGATCGTAAGCGGTATTCCAGAGCCGCACAGGTCGTCTGAAATCAAGTGGTTGTCTCCAAACTGCTCAATGGGACCTACCACAAAGAAATGCGGGCAGAACAATGTTTGTCTTCGTTGAAAACGTTGTTTGTTCCTTGAAACGCAAAAAAGGGCACTTCAACAGGATCAAGTGAGAAAAACGGAGGGCTCTTCAGTGTGTAGCCCTCGCACTACATTAATCGAAAAGGTCGTGATGAGTGGAAAATAAGAAGGAATCTTATGGAACCGCGCTTCTTGGGACAGAATGAACACTACTTTTGAGTTTCTGGATAGGACTAATATTTGAATAAGAATCAGAAAGTAGTGCTTCTTTCTGAAATTCTAAAATTTACGTATAGATCGGGGTTAAGTAACTTAAGTCATCCCGTTCCTGATGTTAGTATGTACGTATATAGCTCTGAAAAAAAAAACACTCATCACCAGTGCACACTGGGAAGCTTAGTGCTCGTTTCATCGCTTCTTTCAAAGTTATTATTTTCCATTTTCAACTCTCATCCTCTTTCTACATTTTATATTTTCAAAGTTTCAACGAAGAGCCCTAACAGTCAAAAAAACATTGGTTATTTTTTTATCGTCTTTTACTCACTTCTTTTCCTTTTCTAAACCTTTTTTCGCACACCATGTACGTGCAATAAATCCAAATTATATGAGCTGCTCTATGCATGCAACATCCACCAAAGTCTTGTTTCTTGATGGAATTTATTCAGTTTATTTATTTCTTCATTTATTTACTTGATTATTTATTTGTTTATTTGTTAGTTTGCTGGCGCGCAAGCCAAGTAAAGGCGTGAAACTACATTAAATAAAAATTTAATTTTAACATACAGTGATCTGCTAGTAATTTATGGCCTTCTTGCCCTTGAAAATCGCAAGTGTCCTTCTTCGTTTTTTTAAAAAAATTTTATAACAATTATCATTGAATGGTTACATCCATCCTAAAGGAACTCACCAGGAGCCTGATAGAAAGGCTGTGAGAATGGATCGTCGTTTGCTTGATCTGATCCAACAGACTCGCAAACACCAGCCTCAGCATTGAATACTTTGCCAGGGAGGCATTTTCGCTTCGAGAATGTCCTAAACACAATTTTTTTCATGTTTCTAGCATTAAAGCACTCTGAAGTTACCGTATTCCTACTGAATCAGGATGATCTTAGCTGAATAAACCGCTTGCCGTTTTCGAATCCACTCACCTTCGCGCTCTCAAGTGGGTTCAAAAACAGACATGCGGCAAAACAGACAATGAAGATGATCATCGTGCAATCGGATATGGTAGCTTTAGAGGTGCACAACGCAGACAGAAACTATGAAATAGACTTAGATACGAAGATGCAACGGTAAATTAGTAGGATTTGTACTAGTACAGAGATCGTTGTGCATATGATGTTGTTAAACTCTGTCAAAATACAGTATTTTGGTTGCATGCTTACCCCTCAAGGTTGCAGTAAAGGTACGACTCTGGATTTGTCGGATCGGCCTTCTTTGTGTTGGAATTTGGATCGCATTCCAGTTTCGCTTGCAGCACTAAGGCGTAGCAAAACAACTGTAAGAGATGGATTAGGAATCCTGGATGGAAGAACCATAGTAAACATAAAGATTATTTACTGCTCTGTCAAAATATTATTTAATCCTGGAATAATAACAGTGGGTACAGCACTTATTTTTCAAAGAAAAAAAGAAGACATTTAAAAATTCCGAAAGGACTCGCATAAATTTACCTGAATTAAGAGGAGACACGGCTTCATGTCGGCGCCGCGCTCTAGCAAGTGAAAAATAACCTTAATGCAAGGATTAGAAGTACAAGGGTATATAATCGAACGCAGCAAATCCTATAACTGAAGGCAGACACGGAAAATCTTGATCCTGGCGACAGTAAAAGAATAACTTGTTGGTAGAATCCGGAACAAGGAGTCTGACAATGTAAAGTACAAAGCATTTGCCTCAAACACTCGCAATAAAATCAGCTGCTGGTAATACAATGAATTCATTCCTCCGAAAAGGAATTCAATACGTTGTGCAATGGATATACTCGGACCTGAGTAATTGGGAGTAACTTTGCAATCCAATAGTGTTGAAATCTCTCTTACAATGCTCCTCTTCATGGTTGGCAGTAGTTGAGGGGCCTTTCAAGTCTTTCTTAGCCATGGAGTACTCTTAGGGAAAGGACTACATTCAGTAGGAACTGACCTACTCGTCCATAACATTGTTCTTGCTTTTTTTTCTTTATATTGGTTGTTTGCTCCTGGTATGGATACATAAGCTGTGGAGCTTATTAACTGCTTCACCGAAAGTGAGAGTAAGTAGGATGAACATAGATGACAGTATGCGTAAAGCATTAGACAATCAGCAATTTCAAACCAGATTTTAGGTACAGTTAGTAGGCCGATGTATTCTCAGGATCATTGTGAAGAAAAAGGATACACGAAATTTTGCTCACTTCTGAGGCTACCAGATCGACGCACATCTGAGCAGTTGGGAGAATGGAGAGGAAGCATGGATGCTAGAGCAAAGAGAATAAGAGCATAGCAGAATTCTGCATGGTACCAATTGAGATATAGATTGTTTTGAAGAATTTGTTTAGTTCAGCAGAAATCCTTAGCAAAACCATTTGATGGAACTGCATACAGTTATAAGCACGAGTTCCGTTAGCTATAGCAATATTCTAGGAATCAGTCTGGACACTGAATGGTACCACGTACCATCTGCTGCATATCAGCAGCACTTCTCTCAGGAGGTGGTACATAGAAGACAAGAAGAGATATGCAGTAATTACTGCTCGGTAATCGTTATGATCATGCATAATATCTAATATAGTCTGAGCTTATGTGTAGTAACAACAAAGCAGTAACAGCTGTTGAAGATGTTGAGGGGACGGAGAGGTAGTAATACTTCATAAATTATCTCAGTGAAGGAAGCCCGAGGATATGGCATTCCTCTGCTTGTGGAAGTATTGAACCAGTCAGTAGAAGTTGATAGTTAAAATGTGCTCAGCTGAGATGGCCTATGTTCCCACACAGGAAGAGCAGTCACCACAGCAAATCCTGGAAATGACTGAACAGCCGACTGTTGAGCAGCTATATCACGACGTCGACGAACAACATGACGCATGAACTGGCCGGTGCCCAGCCAGCATCATGACCCTCTCCGGAGGTCCCACCCCTCGTCCAGCGTCCTCCCGGCTCCATCCCTGTGCTCTCGCCTCAAGCAAACATTGCCTGCGACCTCCTCAACGAACGCGCTCTGAGCGTTGCGTAATTTCGATTGTCTTGTCTGCATTGTTCGACTGTCAGCGAGTTTGTTTATCGCATTTAGAAGAAGCCGACGAGTCGCTGCTGAAAATATCCAGATGGAGTGCTTGCTGGAGGCGAGTGAGTGAGTGTGTGTGTTGAACTGTATGAGGTTAACCTGAGTGACGGCCGCCTGACACAACAGCCGAACAACCTCAAAGCAGTACGCTAATCGTGTCGACTAGCTGTTCCACTTGTGCACAGCAAACAATCCTAGCGTGGTGCATCCATTTTTAGGATAAGATGTAGAGAACGTTGCTGCCCAGGTGGATACATCTTCGTCATGGAGATCTGGGAGGTTAATTGGTGGTGGCCAAAGGGTTTGATAGGAAACTACATCTTATTAGCTGGACATAGAATGGAGTAATGCAGCACCTTCCGAAATCATCGATGGATATTAATGCTGCTTCTCTTGTAGTGTCATGTGAACACTGAAAATATTCATTGTATAATATGTATGCGAAACAGTAAAGCAAATTTGAAGTCAAGGATCATTCCTATAAAGTCAGTATAATAGTAAATGCGCCCAACTGTTATTCCGATGAAGTGAAAGCTTCCTCCAAGAAATTTTTTGAGAAACCGTGTAACAATCCACCTTAACAGTGTCCAAAGATACTTTTTTTGATCAGAAATAAGAGAAACCACCCTGTTTCACGAGATAAATATTTCTCGGCTGTTCACTGAAGCAGCGTCTCCTCTCAATTCATTGCAGAATCTGCAGAAATCAACCCAAAAGCCGGATTAACTGTATAACTTGGTAGAAAACATCCCTACGACGATACGACGCGAGAAAATCCTACTCATCGGGGGAGAAGTGCAACCTTGTGCAAATGGTTACGGTCACACGAAAATTCGACGACTCAACGGTTTCCCCTCATAAAACATTTTCTTGTTTCATGAGTTTCATATATGGATAGAAAAAGAGCAATGCAAAACTTGCTACGCTAACAGTCTATGAACTAACTACCTCAAAGCTACACCTTTATGAGGCATCGTTTTTTTTTTAAATAATATTTTGAGAATTACTAGATGCTCATCGCATTTCTTTCATCACTACGAAATGAAGGAGAACTCCTGGCTTGTTTCTTCAGCGAAAGGAGTAGCAATGCAGGTGAAAGAATACAAATTATCTCTCTGCCTCACAATGTTTTCAATGGACTGGTAAAACCTACTGAATAACTGTACTAATTATGTATTTCTTATCAACATAAGTTACTCCCAGGTAGAATATTCATGAGCTTGCCAGAACAAACACTTTAGAACAAACAAAACAAACCAACACCAACTTTGTATACATTATTACAGTTATATTCTTGTGAAGACTGCCTGGAAATTTTTTTTGAAAAGTAAGAATATCAACCTAAGTCAGCAGTGTCCGCCAAATTGCAGAGGATGATATCTCAATAACGGAATTTCCTTAGGAAGGAGAATTTTTTCTTTTCCAAATTTTCTAACGATGCAGAGAGCCGCATCCACCTAAGTGCTTTTTCGAACGACTCGCCAGTTTGTCTCACATGGCCACTGCTCATTGAGCCTCTGAAAAGAAGACATCCAGTTTAAGCAGCTTAGAACAATGCAAAGGTATTTTCAAACCCTTATGGAGAAACCGGTGCTGACTAGCAGACGTTGAAACATCTGTTTTATCCGTGACTCAAGAAAATGAAGGCAAGCAAGGTCAGATGAACACATTCGAGCTTGTGGTCTGGCTAAGAGCAAAAGCAAGCGGTACTTTCGCAGAAACGAATCAAGCCACACTAAAATAAGACCAACCACAAAAATAGAAAGAATTTCCGAGGATGAGAGAGGTGTTCTACCGAAAAGGTTCAATAGATTTAAAAATTCACTTGAAGTTTCTATATTCCAGCGAATAACTCACGAATAAATGAGCTAGCACTACTTCCCCATATCCGATAATCCCGAGCCTCCCTCTAGAGAGGAACACTTGCTGTTTTTCAGAATCTATTGTAATCACGACCACGACCGCGTTTGGAGTACCTCTACCGCTATGAGGCTCTCTATGTAAGCACCCTACCCTTCTTCTTCTTCTTCCTTTTCCTCTTATTCCTCCTTTCTTTTCATTAAAAACGTGCAAATGCATGGCAGACCAGTGGTCAGCGTGATTCATCATCATCCAGACCTCTTGAGTTGTTTGCCTTTTGAGTTTGTGCCGGCGTCTATGACGCTACCTGGATATTCCAAACGCGATTCCGGTCCGCTTACTCATCAAGACCACACACAGACACAGCTAGCTCTCAGGACACCACTATATTTCGCTCACATTTGAACTGTGGGATATAACTAGTCCCAGCGATGGTTCCTGGTTGGAATCCCTGTCAGCCAACCATAAAACACTTTTCCGGACAAGCAAACTAGTTCGAATTTTATTTGGAACTCGGTAAATCTACAAACTTTCAGAGCGCATGCTAACTGGTCGTATTTACACAATTATGTAGCACAAAACAACATAGCGGCAATAAATGTAAAATAGCACTGAGTGGGTAAGAAGCAATAGGTTCTGTATTTTCAAATGATCTACATTTGTCTCTATAGGTATACAACTATGGCTTTTATACTATGTACACTTCCAGGAGATGTTTTTTTTCTTCGCATAGGCACGGAGATGTGTTTGAGGGAATCGTGTCCACGCTCCAGAATTTGCTAGCAACTGAGTTGTTTTGACGATGAAGTCGACAATCCTTTGATAGAGGTTAATGATGAGAAGATTCTGAAATAAGCAGTTGTACGCGCTTATAAATCAAGGAATTCCTTGCTAAAATCCTAAGCTGAAAACTCCTGCATTCATGATTCTCATGTACAGGTACTGGTACTGGAGATACTGGACTGTGCACAGTGCATAGTCAATTACGGCATTCTCATATTCTGGCTGTTTCTCCTCTACTTTCGTTTGTTTTTCTGACCATGTATGGCAGCCAAAGGCAGGAATACTCCGACAGAATTCCCAAAAAATTAATTCAGTTGAAAAGGTTTTGAAAAACTGGCAGTCACATTCCCTGATTACCTGCTTGAGCATGAACAGTCTAGAGAGCGGAACTGCTTTGAAGCTTGAACAACAAATAATATCAAAGCAAAAAATCTGCATGTATAGAGATGGCAAGAAAATGCGCTCAAGTTTGATCCAGCATTAAACGCAAATGTTCGAAGACAAAACAAAACAAAAAATGTGGACGGAAGAAAGTAACGTCATTTCTAGGCTCGGGAGCTCGTGATAATCTACTACTCATGGAGAGATGACCACGCATCACTCTGGAAAGTTCTAAGCTCCATCAAATTTTTGAAAATTTTGAAATTTGAGCAAAGCATAAAAAATACTTGTGATGTTC
Source organism: Ancylostoma caninum (assembly GCA_037903475.1). Taxonomy (NCBI): domain Eukaryota; kingdom Metazoa; phylum Nematoda; class Chromadorea; order Rhabditida; family Ancylostomatidae; genus Ancylostoma; species Ancylostoma caninum. Next base: position 4,073,576 of record JBAJFG010000492.1, on the reverse strand, counting down.
TTGATTATCATAAGAGCCAATGGCTTGTTCAAGGTTTCACCCACTCATCACCTATTCAAAATAAAGCAGATTCCTCTCAAATCGAGTGAATAAAAGTTGGAATAACTGCTGAATTCTTTCACCTCTCAGTCTGTCTCCGCTGAGCGCCCTTCGTCTTATGGCATAGTCTCGCTTCGCCTCTCTTGCCGCAGTATTGAAGGATTTTCCGACTCCAAGCTGACGCAAGCCTTAACTTGTAAATGCTAGTGGTTAAAATGAACCTGCAGAAATGTTTTGATGTGAAAATGTTCCTACCGGGCATATGGCCACTGTAACCTGCCGCTGGAATGTCATCTACGTCCACATCCCGTTCCTGAAAATTGCGTAGAAAAATGAATCTCTAGTTTCAATCCGCAATCGCTGTCAAGCCATTTCAAAGACTTAAAGATATTCTCCATCCACTAACTTTGTCCCATAACAAGCATCTGACGTCCTTGAAAAGGCAGTTTTCGTGGTTTTTTCTCGAGAATGTAATCAGACTGAAGTGATGAGCAGACACAGATGACCAACAGAGAATGCATGCGGGATGCCTAGTGACTTAAAATGTGGAATGCTGTGTAGCACTCTTACTTCGTTACGCCCAGACATTGCCTTCAGGAATATAGCAGCTCTAAGACCACATCGCCATCAAATTTGCCTTCGCGGTTTCCTGCGCTGAAGAAATATTCTTCTGTCATCAGCGGAGCTTTCCCCTAGCCTCCCCGCACTTTTCAGTTTCTCAGGTTTTAGGTGAGTGTGCACAATGTACCCTACAAACTATCGCGATTTATCTCAGAAATTCGTGCAATACGTAGCCGGATGCCTTCCTGGACTACCCGTAAAAGATCGCTGGGGATGTTCCAAGCAGTGAAGCCCAAGCACTGCGATGCTTTACTCTGGATCTCCAACGGAGTGGGACCAGTGATAGGGATAGACTGCAATCTGTCGCTCAAACCACCGAGCTATCTGGACCACTTCTTCTACGTGGTCGTAGGGGTAGGCAGCATACTGTATGTCTTTGGAAAAGAGGGTAGCCGGGCGGAACCCAAGCCCCTGGCCTCTACAACGGCGATAATTCGCTTCAATGAGCTATGCACGTAGTAGAAGTACGCGCGAGGCATTACATCCAATGTGTGCCCACTCTTAATGTGATTTATCGCAGAAAATTATAGGAGCAAGACATTTTTTCCGCGCCTGATCCTAATTAAGGGGGAAGGTGTAAGCAAACATTTGAAATATTTGGTGACAGTCGCAGAGAGGTAATCGAGGAACGAGTAGATGCAGAATGTTGTTCTGTATCAAGCAATCCTTTGTTTTTTTGAGAAATATTCGGTCTGGAAGTAATTATGCAAAAATCCCACAAGTATTTTGAATCCCGCAAATCCCACAAAATTTTTCACATTCTACCAAAGCGACTGTACAAATTTGCATATTTGCAGACAACATACTTTTAATGTCAATGTTTGTGACGCTTTATGAATTTCTCATTAGATTATTGTCCTTACAATGATTTAACCATATTTTCATACTTAGCATAGCGGTACTATATTATATACATTTATTAGTATTAGATGTATATTAACCCACCCGCCATCTCGATTGATGCTGTCGTTTTGGTGTTTCCGGTCTTTGCGACCAATCACCTCCAGACACCGATTTGCCACTGTTAGCCATCTCCCGTCGTTCCTTGTTCCTCTGTACCTCGCCTTTGCTCCACCATCCGCCCTCCAGACCGTCGAATGGATCCTTTTCGACAGTTCCTGGATTAAATCATGTTGAGTGTTTTTCGCTGAATTGTAGGAGAGTTCAATTAGATTTCTGTAAAAGTTGTGATTCACATGTCTCCAAATGTAAAAATCTTGTAAAGTAAAAATCTCCAAATGTGTAAATCCAAATGTAAGAGTGTGAAGACTATGGAGACTTGCGTTCGGGTATATAAATAATTTGAACCAGTTGTAAGATTGCAACCTTTGCAGGAATTCTCGGGAATCACACTACATACAGGGCTGAGATTCATGAAACGATAACCCAGGCTAGCAAACCAACTCTTGTTGTCTGCGTCTCTTAGCACTATGTAGTCAATACGATAATGTGCTTGGTTATGGTTTCATGAATATCAGCCCTGCTGCTGCGATAAATACGTAAAGCTCACTCCGTGGTAAACTTCTTGCACGCTGTTTCACAGAAGGTGGCCTGGTAGTAGGTTGTGGACTACGCTCCAGCGGAAATCCGTTCCGCAGATGTTCACTGCAAGGACTGCTCAGTGCCTAAAAACGTTAGAATTCATGGGAGATTGCATGGATTAAAAAGGGGCAATCACTCACATGCAGGGAATGAACATCACTCGGAGTTGTATGTAAAACCTGATTGTTCTTGATTATTCGCACTGGAAAGCCTTCACTGTTGTAAATGATGGACATCTCTGAACTTCCGGGGCGAAGAAGAGAGAGCTGAGAGTCTGAAAAGTGAAACATCGGCGAATGCAATGAATTGGAGGACTAGCGTCAACTTCTTCACGACCTTTTGTCTCGGGGAGAATGAGAACGTATTCATTTCTGCTTTTTGTTGACTATATGTACATGGAACCCGAGAAATGCTCAGAATGAGCAATAACAGAGCATAGGCTAAAGATTTGCGTTGGCGCTCAGGCTCTTCCATCTTAAAGTGATCCTCTTGCTTTTCCTGGACTACCAACTTTTGTAGTATATATAGTAACAGTTTAGTTCTGTTCTCAAAATACTCTGCAGCGCTTTCACAAGTTCTTAGAACAACTTAGGAACCCAGGATTGTTTCGCGCATTGAAAAACAGATTCAGGCACCAGTTAAGTGGAGAGTTAGCATGTTTTTTATCTACATATTCTGCCCCATAGAGTTGACTGTCGCTCCAGTTCCAAACTTGCTAGTGGATAAAAAATATCTTGGAAGATCAGTGTCTATGCCAGAACTCAACTCAGCTGTAGGTGTTCCACCTGCATTTGCAGACTACTGCCTTTACTCCATTATTTCTGCTTTCCTACAAGGGAAGTCGTGTATGTGCTAGTGTGCGAACACAACAATGCAATTCTTTGAGCTATAGCAATGGAACATAGTGCTTCGTTGTGGCAACTATATCCTGAGAAATACGTGGGTTCGGAGCCATGGTAACGGAATGGTGCTAATGCACATATCGGTGGCGGACGGCGGGGGGGGGGGGGAGGAATGAATCACAGAAGTTTTGGAACTACTTTACAAAACAGAAACAAGATTTTTATAGGGTTACTTCTCAATGTTTATTCTTACTTCGTTTTTTTTAAATATCTATTATTATTATCTCAAGTTAGGATAAATATTTTTGGTATTTTTATCCTTCCGTCTGAATGATCGGATTGGGTGGAGTTGCCAGTTTTTCCCACGTTCCTCCCTCTGCCCTCCCACCCCTGGGTCCAACCCTGGTACATAGTATGTACATATGTACAGGTGGGTGCAAAAGTTCCGGGACAGTTTGCACCTATTGGGTTGGGCAATAAGTTCGTGCGGTTTTTTCAAGTCAAGCTTTTACGAGGACTTGAACTAAGTCCGATGGCACATTACAGGTCATCTTGTAGCTCTTGTTTTGTTCTTTACGAGTGTTATAACCCATTTACTTAATTCTCGCTACTTATGATTTTCTGTCGCTCGAAATGTGACCCTCCAGTTCGACAAGAGCGTACACCTCCACCTGTTTCTCAACAATAGTGGAACAAATTTAGCTCAAGCTGCTGAGAATGTCAACAGCGTCTAGCTGGAAGCCATTACTGTTGAAGGGATAGCGCAGATGTGGATGTCTGCTTCAGAGAGGTCGATTTTGGGCTGGAGGATGCACCTTGTTCTGTGCTCACAGTTCGTAGAGTTATGTGACGATTTTCGCAAGGACTTGCTCTACATGTGAAGAAGAAGTACTGCGGATAGTAACTTTCAGGAAAACCTAAGTTCAACTAGTCCACTTCGTGGAAATACACTGAATGCTCAGAAAAACCGCACGACCTTATTGCCCAACCTAATGATTTTTTGAAACGGCATAACTCGGCTAAAAGTCAACAATTTTATTTAGATCAAAAAGCTTTGGCAGCTACGTAGGTGATGTTGCCAAAATAGCTTCAACAAGATTTTTTTCCAGAAGTCTGAATATTGGCAGGTTTATATTCGAAAGGGTGGTACACGTCGTTTTCGAGTAGTCTCTGTTCATCAAAAGTTTCACAGCGGACTTAAAGATGTGGAAGCTTGGAAAGGCAGCAATATGTAACATGCAGAAGGAACCACTACAAGGTAGGCTAGAATTTCGAAGCACAGATGGCCAATTCTTTATACACACGGAAACATGCTGAGATACGCTACATATCTCACAGTAGCAGCAGACCAAATAAGTTTTTCTGTGTTTGCCTTAAATTCAAAAATTTCACCTTGATAACTCTATGCAAAAGAGCATAATCCTCGACGGTTATCTTGCATCGGTTCTGAAGAGATTCATTGCGGATGTCTCAAGTTGCTGACTTCAAAAGATCTGGGAATTTCTTCAAAAGTGTGGCGACGGTTTGCTTTTTTTGGGTAAGTCGCTGGAGTCTGGGTGCTGAGACGAGCCCTACCTGTTGTTATACATGACCCATTCTCGACAAACAATAGCAATATATTCGAGAAGTGGATTGTAAGAATACCTGTAGATCAAATATCTGGGGGGTTGTAAGTGTCGCCGTTGGTGTTCTAAGCTCAGTTCGCGCAAAATCCATGTTCTTATCTTCCCCATCTTATAAATTTGCTTCAAATGACGAGACATGGTTGACTAATTTACCCGTAATGCTTTGCTTACTTTGCATTGGGTCCCATCCAATGAGCTCTTTCAAGACCTCTTGACAAGGTCGAATGTTCCACATGCTCATGGTGCGTTTTCCGAACTCTTAGCTCCGCTCAGTGTTCTTAACAACCCATGAGCCCCTGGTATTTTGCAGAAGATACTCTCTGCAAACGCATCATCTTTGATATGGGTCGCTTTATGTCTTGATCTTATAAATTGAATTCATAAAGCAAAATTCCACGAATTAGCTCACTATGCATAACCCAAATTTTTTTACCTAGAGCACAGCAACGCTATGATGAAGAATGGAGCCAAAAGTGGTCTAGATAGCAGATGTTCTAGGCTACAAGAATACATGAAAACCGTTGCAGGATATCGCAATCGCAAAGAGCAAAACGACTTGAAACAGTGAAATACCAGCAACTGCCCCAAAACTTCTGCACGCACCTAATAGTAATAGGAAATTGACAGGTATACAAATTGGATCCTACCACAATAAATGGGAGCGCTCCTACTGCTACTTCTCGAGGTGTCCATAAATGGATTTCCTGAATTTCATCTGCTTTAATCACATCCATAAATATTTTGATTTCTTGTAGTGAACTTGTCAACAATAAAACAGTGCGAAAAGTAAAAAAAAATATTTGCAGAAAAGCAAGGGCAAGAGACATAGAATGAAGTCTCAACTGCTACAAGATTTTGTGGAAAGAATCATCCGATAAAAAAGAGAGTTCCTCGACTGATGTTACCTCTGAAAAGTCAGAGTCTGGTGGTGGACTTACAAGAATGAAGAGCAATGTTCAGACCGTTCTGACCTCTAATTAATTGCACCATTTCTAGGATTGGTCCTATAACTACGAAACGAAGTGAATATGCGTACAAGGAGAAGTTGGCCCCTTCTAGTGCTCCTTTTTAAGTGTTTGCTAAGAGTCATACTGTTGTTGAGTTGTACAGTTCATTACTGTAGTTTCATTTCTCGGTTTGATCTTACAGCTTTCTGCCTGTTAGTGGCGCACACTTAGTTCGACAGTAAATAAATAAGTGAGCAAATAAATGCGCAAATAAGCAAATGTATAACTAAATAAATTCCGTGGAGAAATGAAAGCATAGGTTGCAAAACCTAAAATTTGGCTGGATTTCCAAGATAGAATACTGGATGAAAGATCCTCGGTAGCTGCTATTTCGGATACACAAATTTCGAGTCTGATCTTATTATTGAACAATACTACCATATCCTATTAAATATTACTCAACACCTTCGCGGCTATGCACCTTTTGCACTTGGGATCACCTTGCACCAATGCTAATGTGTGCTTTTTTTGCGAAATAGCAGTAACAAAGGTGAGTTAAATGTGCTCATAACGAAAATAAGGTTCATTTCACGCAGTTATCTATACTTTGGAAGCTGTACTAGCAGTATACTGACAGCAAACGTACAAAATGTCTTGCGATATGAAGTGAAGGTCACACTCGTGCTCAGCATCCCAAATAACCCTACCGCGCTTAGTTTTATAAATTATAAATCCACAAAATCACGTTATTGTAGGTCAAATTAAACTTTTACATAAACCAAACATGAACCTATTTTATTAAGTAAAATCTTTTATCATATACCCTAAGTATAAAATAGGCGACCATACATGAGATAAACAAAAAAGTAGTTAATGAGGGATCTCAATTATTACTCAACCTCCAAAGATAATTTAGAAAATCTGCCAATATCCTTTCATTTTAAATACTAATTTGCTTCTGCTCTTTTAACTTTTGACTAATTAGGTTTCCCCTCTTACTGCCCACCGTTGCTTACCATGTAGCCCGCAACCCGCGCCTGGATACGACGACGCACGCCTTCACATAAATAGCATGCACTCTAACGCCTTCACATAAACAGCATGCACTCTAGTAGTGTGCTTTGTGTTCTTCGACACCTTGCCCCCTACATTATTCCTCGTTCGCTCCTTGGCTGAGAGAAAGATATACAGCCAGCGAACTCTCACCATAAGTGTTCACATGCTGCACACCGGAAGCCACTATTTACGTGAACGGGTTGGATCGCTTTACGCTTGAGAGCACAGTGGCAGTAGATGATGCTATAGAGATATAGAGTGTAGCGAGACATTTCTAGACATTATCCAGAGAATCCAAGGTGGAAAATTCAAAACTTATGAGGATTTGAATAGAATGGCCCAGCAATGGTGGAGAACTTGGAAGAAAATAAGTGCGTGAGCAGTAGTAGCAAATATCACTGTGAGTGCAAACTCCTGAGAGCTTCAAAAGCCTAATATTGCAGTTTGGATGTTCTCATCCACATTCATGACGAAAAATCTGTTAACCGAATAATGCATTAAATATGTTCGATATTCGAATATTCGATGCCCAATAAGTGAAAAAATATTAGGGATATTGGGAAATGATAGAGCCGCTCATCCCTAGGGACAAAAAATAAGGGCTTAGAGCTTTCGCTTTTTGGAGTGTTTGATTTTCCGGATGGGTCTTTAGTCTATTTCTTAGATTAGCTGGATCTATTCAATTTTTATTCGGTGAGTGCTCTGATGGCAAAACACTCTCGAACCCTCACAATTCTAGAGAGATCAAGGATATCTTACCTTCTGGATAAGGCAGATGTGGACTTGGCTCATTTCTTTCACGGTACCCGTGTTCCGGAGAGAATTGAACACTCTAAAATAAACCTTGTGACAATGCAAAACTCACAAAACCTTTGCTTTTCAGCCACAAAGAAATCTCTTACACGCTGTCCACTCTCAGATTGCAAGTCCTCTTTACCAGCAGCACTTCGATGCTCATCTGCCGCTTCACTCTCGTTTTCATGGATGTGCTCAGATCTGCTTCCCTTTGCTGCGTCACCATTAGGAAGAGGCTGAAAGCGAGTTATTAGGCAACCACAGTCGATATGGTCTCAGTGTTGATTAACGAAAGGTCTTGGGCAGCTCAGTTATGGAATCATCTCAAGGATTTAGTCCAATAAACACTAGTAGCCCTGTCTGGACCACTCGCAGCACTGAATAGATACATTTTATTACTAATCTGTTAGACGAAAACGCTTCTTAAGGGTAATTTGAAAAATCCCCCCCCCCCCCCCCCCCCCCCCCTGCGTCCGCCACTGCCATACACATATATAATTTCCCGCATTAATGTATAGTTTTTCACATGTTATCACATTTATTCAGTTCCGCTTCCATCTTTTCATGGATTATCTCATTATGTTGTTAGAAAATGTGCTTTTACTAGCATAGGAAGTATGGCAAACATCTCCAATACGGAAACACATTGCATAGTCATAAAAACGCTCACCGAGTCCTCCAGGTGAGATGCAACGGAAGCGGCATGAGATGTTGCCTGAGATCGTGTTGGAGGAACGTATCTGCTTCCCACTTGCCATTTCGCTCCAGGAATATGCCCAGTGAATCCTGGAAATCTCATAGGTCATTCTTTTCACGATGTAACCCGCACAATGCAGCGTAATTAGATGATTCTACACAGCCCCTTTTTTTTCTACAACAGCGGCTGATTAGCTATTAATGCTACTTACCAGATATTGGTGCACTGGAGTAGCTCGCGGGCATTTTTGGTTGGTTCTGGAGCTGGCGTGGCAACCACGATCAATCCTACTCCCACCGGAAAGGTGCGATTCGCCGTCGCCGAGCAACATCGCTTTTTGGAGACTTGTCCCCTCAAATCGTTGCTTTGAGTTCGGCTGGAAAACCTGATGACGGTCGTTTCTTCCAAAATATGTCGCTCATGCACGTAACAAAATTGCGCAATTCACCTCTTTCTGTAGCTTTTTTTTTCTTCCGGGCGCGGGTGAGCTGAGCGGACGGCAGACTTCCCCTTTGAATGCTTATTTCGACTAGTAAGAACAACTGTGACTTCGATTTGTTAGAAAATATAGAAATAGCCAAGCGGAACTTGACCACACGGTCATCACGGCTTAAGATGGGCTGAAAACTTCCAAGTAATGTGGCATGTCTCACAAGAGTTGTGGATGAGGATGATGGGTGTCCTCCCGCAGGGAAAAGATTTCGAAATGAAGCATCCTCAGGCCTACGAATTTTACAAAAGCACAAATTTTTATACTTCATTGCGAAGTGGTTTGTGGCGAGAAGCACTCCTCATAAACATGGGACTTTTTAACTATCCATTCCCTAGCTTTCGCACCATTTGTTCTCGTTCTAGAGGTATCTTTACCGAATGAGATCAGTTCGCATAACAACTCCAACCAAGAGGTGTTATTCCGTGTTCCTTGAGCGAGAAACGTAAAAGCATTACACAGATGAAAGACGGGAGCGGTTTCTACTGAGTTCCACGGGGAAAACAAGAGCTATCTCAGAGAGGATATCTACAGATAAATTCAGGCGGAATGCTAGAATGAGTGAAACAGAATATTCAGACGGCCGAAGCTGTTCTTGAGTTTAAGATTCAGCTCTTCTCCCGTTCATCCGCATATCTTTTGCGAGTTGTTCTGAGCAATTAATAATTATGAGGGAAAGACAGAACTGGATCGCTTCACCTATATAGCAACAGAGCAGTTCAGATAGATGTTTTGGACAGTATTGCTAATAGTGAGGGAAACTCGGAAATTTGGAGACACAGTGGATTTCTTCATCGGGCATATTCAGATGTTGTCTCAAGAAACGTGAATTGATAGATGCGCGAATCTTCTTAGCTTGTTAGAGCAACAGTGCTCTGTCTAAATGTGCACATTTCCCCATATTTGTAGAATAGATCCAATGCAGCCTATTTCAGGCCTTCAACGAAGTACGTATGGGCTCTGCCTCAGAAGTCTTCCCAGCCGTCGATCAGCAGTCTCGAAAATCTACACCGGCTCGCGATACTTTAACACAATTTCTTTCTAGTTTTCCCATTTCTACGCTTCAGAGCAGTAATGGTAGCTATTACCCTTACAATTGATAGTGGATCGTTCTTCCTATTCTCTTTCCACGTTGGTAACGTTGTCTGGCCCCCGAATGTTTTTGATTGGTACAAAAATTCCCTGGTACAAAATTTTTTCATTCTATTAAGGCGCTAAACCCAAATACGATTGTTTTATTGTTACATAATGCTCTGGGTCTCACCTCAAAAAGCCTTTTGATAAAAGAACAACCAGTATTTGTTATGTCTTCATTTCTCTCAAAAAAAAAAGACTTATTTCCACATGACAACCATTATTGATATATTCAAAAGGTTGATATGTACCGCTATGTAGTAAACACCTCCCTAGGAATTTAATTCTTACCCGGAAGGCATTTCGCTTCACAGAACATTCCATCAGCCTCGTGCGCCCATTTTAAAGCCAAGACGTCATTCTACTGGCCACGTATCTACGTATATCATTACCAGATGTGAAGCAAGTCGTCCAGAATTATGGCATTCGCGTTCTAGCAACCGTTTCCTGGCCATCTAATTCACGTCATTCTCGTCTGAGAATAGCGTCACCAAGGTGGCAATGTATCTCAATTTATGAAATAGATGAGATATACAGAGACAGGTAGGCCTCACGAGCTAAAGCAAGGCTACAGCTTAGAGATAACTATAGTACCTTTCGAAATCATTTAATTTTATTCTGATTTGGCCGTCACCTTGATATACTCGTCCATTCTATGGTCTTTATGAAAAATTTTGATTACCCGGGACCTTTTCCTTATCAATTGGTGTAGAGTGCTGCGTTAACTTTGGTGCTACAAAAATATTCAAAAATCATTCCATTCAATGTGTCCAATGTATAGTATATAATGTATAATGTATAATGTATAATGCATGTATAATGCATAACTTGCACATATTCAGGTTTGTGTTCACGAGATTATGTACGCATTTCAAAATATTATAGAAAAGACCTGGTTATTTTCTTTATGTTATTCAATTTATTTATCCACCCGAATATTTAAGAATCGTACAGAAAAAGTTTTCAAAAACGTTTATCAACGAGGAGGTGCATACTATGCTGGTTTATGAATGGCCCAATGAAACAGTGTCATGTTAACAAAATAGCTATGTACGTAGAATAACAACAAAATATGTGCAATGATCTTAGCTACAATCCTCACGAATCGCCAATCCTTAAACGGAGAACACATGAGATTTACATCACACCACTGCTATCTTTTCAGCAATTCCTCCTCAAAATCGCCCGAATGTGAGTCAATCATCTGAATATCTTGTTCATTTTTGGGTGAGAAAAACGACTGCGAAGGTAGTGTACCTACCTCCTCTTATTCTGAAAATTAGCACGATTGTTGTCATCCTGTCATGAGCTCTTCCTTCTCATTCGATCTTATCTGCCTGATATTCCTATCACAATATTTTCGCAAGCAAAAAAAACTGCGGAAGTTTATGAACTGCAAATGAAAAAAAAACTACGTACCACCTGTATATCCATAGATTTGCTCTCAAAATTACTAAAATTGTAAGCAAAGAATTTTTAAAATTTTTGAGGAACTGTGTTCATAATGAAGTTTTCCATGACTGCTAAACTGAGTCATAGCATTTTAATTGTGCAGAACCATCATAGCTCAGAACTCAAGATCTTAACTATCGGGCATATGCAAAAAAAAGCCATTTTCCCTGAAGGATCAGGAACGCAATTTTTCAAATAGAATCCACATATGTGTTCTATTCAAATATTTGAGCTGTTTTTTGAATTGTTAGCAAAATTCTCGAGCTGAGCGTTCTATGAAATTGCAAGCTAATGCACATATTCAGCTACTTTTTGCTGGATAACTTCGCTTGAGCAGCTGTCAAGCGGCTTCAAAGGAAGTCTGCAGAATTTCGAGCACGAGAACACTTCTGAATTCTTTTGCAGAGGAAATTTTGTTACCTTGCTGGCATTTTCTTACATTACTTGATTCTCAAGGCGCATTTTCAATGAAGCTGTCTCCTTTCCCTCACAGTGACGCTTGCAGAGAGCGTTTCAGCCAGAACCTGAAGTTGCAGGGCGGCAGCGCCTTTGCTATTCAAGGTTCCCGTTTCTGAAGTAATAACACCATTAGACTATAATTTCGTCTCCGTCTAGTGGCAGCAACGAAACGGAGCATAGGTATTATTATTTTTTTATTTTGTTTATCAGAGGATACTCTATTAACTCTCTCATTTGGAGCAAACCACCGCTGCGTCGTGCATCCCGTAAATAGCGTACCCTTCTAGCTGAGCGGCTGATATCCTCAAACGATGTTCTTTCATACTAAAATCCTTGTTCCATTTTCTCAGTCCTCCTCGATCCCCCTCAGTTACTTAGTCTAACCAAGTATTTTATGAACCAGCTATGAATCTAATACGCTCGGCCCGCGCCTTCCTTATGGCGCGAGATTTCAGCTTTCAAAATCAGGCTTTTTCAGTAGGCTATGCTCCGAATACTTTCTGAATCTAGAACTGATTCATTCTCAGTTTTCGAGGATAGCTCATGAAAGTGCGAAGATCCGCCTTGGCATGATCACAAGAAATCTCTGTCTGTACGTGAACAGTTGAGGCGAACTGTTCACGTACAGACAGAGATTTCTTGTGATCATGTCAAGCTCTCAACTGAGGTGACAATTGGCCACGATGAATCAAACTCTTCTGACTCCGGTGACGTGGTATTTTGGCGTGCAGGCGCTACGCAAAGAGCCAGTGAACTGGATATTCTGCGCTAAAGCATCGAAAAGCTTATAATGACAGATCGAAATATAAAGGAAAAATTAGCGTTGGACGAGAAACATGATGCCTTGTACTCTCAATTGCAAGCAATCCTTCAGAATTCGGGCTCCGAGAGTTCTTCCAGCAAATGTGAGCAGCACCCGTCATGATTGTTGCCGTATTCGCCTGTTTTGTGGAGTTCTTTTTTTCTTTCTAAATACTCAGAGGTTCTTTTCCATAATAAGCTGTGTTTACTGTACTGAAGAGATTCGAGTTCTCTTCATGCAAGCCCTAAAAGTTTTCTCGTTAGGGTCAGTTCCTTTAATGCTTGTTTTTTTCAGCCGGCACCTTTTTCCTTTCAAGCTATTGTTGCACTCGTTACGCTTCAAGAAGAGCTTCAGAGAAAGAGAAAAAACGTTTTAGGCTTGGAAATGTGTGTCCTTTTACACTAACAGGAGATCTGCGCAGCCATTTAAGTAGTAATAGATGCGGCCCTGTAGCACTACGTAAATTGCATCTGTCTTCAGTCTTGTACAAGATTCATTAAGTTGTATTCTGCCTTCTTCTAGTAAAAATGTTGTCTTAATCGTGTCAGACAATGTTGGGTTGCACTCATGTGACCTTCCTAATTTTCTGAAGCGAAACCACTCAAATGTTAAGCGGAGCACATATGTATAGGTTATCAGTTTTTACTCCGCACTGTTCACTTCTATCTGTGCGGGTTGGCTATCGCTTATGAGCAGCGATTGCTTCGTAATCATGCTAACGTTTACGTTTTCTTATGGATGTTTCTTTCTTGCATAGAGTGAATAGATGAGAGCACTCACTGTCGATCTCTTCGTCTTCTTATGTCTTGCAACGCGTTTCTTTATGCAATAGTTGTAAAGTTATCTTACGTGAGATGTTTCATAATCAACTCACAAATATCTAAATAAACATTCCTGTGACATTACTTCCAACCACATCTACAATGTACGACCAAGAATGTAAACAGTCTAGTCAAGCACAATTCTTGGATTATCACTTACCACGTGAATAAGCGAACTTCTTGGAAACGGGAGTTAACTTGGCAAGGTGTAGTTCCCTTATGGCCACGGGGTTTCCCAAAACCTTGCTTGCACATTGGATCCATGGAATGAGCTTATCCTTTGTTATCAACTCCAACAATCTTATATATTCGAGGTGTTCCAGATTACAGAATGAAAGTCGAGTAAAAAATTAGTGTAATTTTTGAGAAAGATGACATATTGGGTATTATTGCAAGCACTTTGATCGAGAATTCCTCCATAGCTGTTCCATCACTTCAGAGTAAACGTTCTGCTTAGATAGCCCTCATTCCACCTGCACTGAAGACACAGTAAGTGGGGCGGACGCTATTACGTTGGAATATATTAGTCTTCTTAAATCGCCATTCAAAATGGGCTCCTTTCAGCGGTTTTGGTCCAGTAATGGGAAGAACTTCATAGAAAAATCCTGAGCTGAGCATTAACTGCAAAAATTGCTTTTGAAGAATTCAGTAGCCCCCCTGACAAAGAAAAATCCAAAAACTGTAAGTAATTATTAATCAGCAAATGATCTGCAAACTTCCCTTAAAATCTGAACACAAGATGACTCACGATAAAGTTTTAGGGTCAATAAATAGGTGCACGGGTAATTTTCGGCCATCCTGTGTAGGCGAGGCAATAGGAGATCAATCGCTCGATTAGTCAAGGAGTCGATCAGTCAATCGCTTGGAGGCTTGGATTCGACTCGCGACCAGTTGGACATGCACACGAAGGACTGAGTGGACGGACTGGACTGAACTTCAGTGCACCTCAAGTGGTGTAGTACCATAAGGGACATACTTCGACTTACCGTTGTAGTACGGCTCTGAGTTCATCCTTGCGGTCGCATAGAAGTAGCGTTAGCGCAACCGCGTTAGAGTGCGTTAGAGCGCTGAGAAATTTTGCTCTATCGTGCGCTTGGTCTGGATGGGCGCCCACATGCTTCAAATCCGCATGCAGTGTGTCCAGCCACGGTTGCTTCGGCCGTTTCCTACGCCGTTTTCCTGGCACCTCAAGATCAAGGCCTTCTTTGCAGACTGTGTCTTTGTTGGCGCGCAGAACGTGGCCGTACCATCTAAGCTTATCCTACACAGGTAATACGTGCTCGCTTCGCAGATGTCCGATAACTGGAGCAACTTATAAAAAGGAACTAGCACGAATCAGAGTTTCTAACATGCGAGGGACTGCTAAAAATGAGTGAAGTGATGACGTCGGAACTTTCCGACGTCATAAGCCTGCCGCTGGCGAGATCTTGCCAGTCGGTAGATTAGGCGTTCTCCGCCATCTTTCGCATCTAGCCTCTTGCTAACATAGTGCTCAGCCTTCGTGGCTGCCACAGCCTTCTTTGTTGCTTTCTTCGCTTTTAGATATTTCTGCCAGTTGTCACCTGCCTTGCCACAGAGGAATACGTGGTAGAGAAGTTTCTTCTCGTGAATCTTCACTTTCAGCTCATCCGTCCATAGCCACGCTTGTCTTTTAATCAGGGACGGGCGGAAGTAAAATTTAAAATCCCGTAAAACGTAAAACGGTAAATGGAAGGCCAAAAATGGGCGGAAAACGGAAAGCGTAAAACGGAAAACGGAAAATTTTGCCCAAGCATAGGTTTGTGACCAAGAGACTTCTTCAACATTGGATTCTCTTGGTGTCTTCTTCATGAGCACGAGTGGTGACTCTTTCAAGATATTAAGTAACTTCAAGTCTACTGATGCTGGTGCTTACTTCAAACACCTAGAATATAGATAGATCGAGGAGTATTTATCCTTCATCGAGTTCCGGGAGATTATCAGGGTTAAATAATCAATAAATAGCTTCTTCACTGAATGTTTGTGTAGACGAGGAGTTCTAAAATATGAAAAGTGCGAGTCCTTTCCTTTATTTTGGAGCAGACCTATTCTGCAAAAATTCAGACAAGAAGGCAACTATGGCAGCTAATGCTTTTGGAATCTGAGGAGGATCCGGTTATTCACAAAGGATCCCGTCAGAGCCAGTTAGCGATGGAGGAAGGAGGAGGAGAACAGTATGTGGGGAACGTGAAACACAAGCAGGCCAACATCGCGCAAACCATCGGGTGCCAGCGGCGCCAGTGCGGGCCTGAGGATCATCGTCTGATTGAAAGAGTGACAAGTACGAAGTGCCCTTACGCTTTTGTTGGGTTGAAAGAAAGCCTACATCATGCGTTGCTTCGCAAAAATGTTTGGTGCTCTTACACTGCTGCTATAGTCCTCGAGGACTGCAGCACCCTGCGTCGCAGTCGCTGGCGACTGTGACACCGGTGCGCATCGATTGTGGGCGGGGCGGACGCCGAGGTTGGCAACTGGTGATTGCCAACATCGGCGGCCGCCGTCGCCGACGACGGCGCCCGCTGATAATAGCGACGATTGTGAGCGGTCGCCAACATTGGCGGCCGCCGTCGCTGGCGACGGCGACGCAAGGTGCTATACTTTCAGAGGAGTATAGCGGCTCCCTTACCATGACACGTCACAGTCTCATAGAAATTTTATATCAGTTCACCCAACATTTCTGTGGAACTTTTTTTTGGAAATTTTGAGGAGAGCAGGGCACTTGTATGACATGTTTAGAGCAACGATGAAGGACAAAAAGTCAAACAAATTAATTTGAAATATATTGCGCATCGAAACACGTGAATCCTCTTGGACCTCAATTTTGGCGCCGTTATTATGAACTCGTGTACATCGCCCATCGAAACACGTGAATTTTCTTCAGGATAGGGATATATGTATAGTCTGTCTGAAACGACAAGTCCGCCCACGCACGCGGGGATCGAGAAGCTGCCACGTTTTTCACCGCTCCACGTCATCATCCCTGATCTGCGTATCACGTTTCATCATTATCTTCATGGTATTGACCAATGATTTGGTTGTGACGTGGACGACGTGGCAGCCAACAGCATCCGTCCCAGCCGCGCCGCCTCTCGATCCCCGCGTACGTGGGCGGACTCGTCGTTTCGGATAGACGATACGCAGAAAAGAAGGATCCCTCTTTTTCCATAGTTTTCCGGGGCAAAAGCCCGTAAACCGTAAAACGTAAAACGGAAGGCCAAAAATGGGCGGAAATCGAAAAGCGTAAAACGGAAAATTCCGCACACCGCTGCTGTCAATCCTCCTTCGACGTGGTTGATTGTGTCTTCCAGTGGTACTTCTGCGGTTTTCTCGTCAAGCAACATCCAGAATTTATCTTTCACCTGGTCCCAACTGCCCGTCTGTGGTGCTTACGCCGAGAAGAAGTGTGAAGTGAGATGTGAGATTCGAAGCTTCTTAGTCTCGCAGCTGCCAGAGTTCTTGACCTCTGGAGCTGATGCTTTAGTGAAGCGTTGGCCACACCTCGTGGATCATGATCGTGATTATTTTGTTGATTGATATCTATTCATAGAGAACTTGAAATTTTTTGAAAAATGTATGAGATTAGGTGCAGGACGACCAGCCTAATAGAACCCAATTCTCCACCACAACCACGATTCGCTCTCTACGACTCCCTCCCTCCCCCCCCCCCTCCCCCCTTTACCCACCCACCGTACGACCTCCCGTTGATAATTTATCAACACATGCTTGATCCCGTGCTTAACTTCGAATCGCTTATTTGGCTTATCCAAGGTGAGTTGTCGCACTAAAATTTTTTCTTTCAATATTATGTTTAGATTGCTGGGCGAGATGGCCTAGTGGTCTAAGGCGCTGCTTTAGAGCACCATGTTCCCACGGGGTTCCAGGTTCGAATCCCGCCGCCGCCGCCTCCCGTATTCGAGCGACAGGCCGTCGTGACAGGCCGGCTCAGGAAGACCCCACGTCACACCCCTATGATCAATGACAACAAATGGTTCTAAGATAAAAGCTACGGCGTCCACGGGAATCGACGCGCACTTTCGGAGCTCGGTTATTATGAAAAATATGCGAGGGTCCTCGATGTTTCTCGAACGGTGGCATGGGGGGCAAGAATGCGAATCGTTAAGGATCACAACGTAGCCAAGACGCGCATTGCAACTTTGAACGTCGGCACGTTGACAGGCCGTTCATGTGAACTGGCAGAAGCACTACAGCGTCGTCGAATTGACTTGTGCGCAGTGCAAGAAACGAGATGGTCTGGTAGCAAGTCAAAGGAGATAGGTCATGGCTTCAAAGTAGTCTACAACGGCAGTCCGAAGACCAGGAACGGTGTGGGTATAGTCGTCTCTCAACGCTTCCGTGACTCGATAGCCGAGGTGCAGCGTTTCGATGACCGCCTCATGAAGGTCGTCATCATCACCGCAAATCAACGCCTTCACTTCTTCTCGGCGTACGCACCACAGACAGGCTGTTGTGACCAGGTCAAAGATGAATTCTGGATGTTGCTTGACGAGAAAACCGCGGAAGTACCACAAAAAGACACAATCGTTGTCGCAGGAGATCTAAATGGCCACGTAGGAGTGGCAAAGGACGGTTACAGATGCCATGGAGGCTTTGGCTACGGGACACGGAATGAAGATAGTGAGCGCATCCTGGAATATGCTGACTCTCACAACCTTGTCATAATCAATACAAAGTTCCGAAAGCGTCCTTCTCACCTCGTCTCCTTCTACAGTGGCAACGTGAAGACCCAGATCGACTTCGTTCTCGTACGACATCGCGATCAAAACCTAATTACCGATGCAAAGGTTGTAACCTACGAGACCATGGCCACGCAACATCGTCCTCTTATCTGCAGCATGAAAATCATGCCGCCAAGGAGGATGCGTGACGGGGAACGCCTCATCTACCGACTGGCGAGGTCTCGCCAGCGGCAGACCGAAGACGTCGAAAAGTTCTACGGAGTTAACGACGAACACGGTCATCTCATATCAGACCGCAGGAAGGCAACGAAGAGGTGGTGTGACTACTTCGAGAAGATCTCCACGGAAGAATTCAGCCATCCACCCATTCCACAATTACCGCCAACTTACGGTCCCATTCAGCCGATCACCTTGGATGAAACCATGGCTGCGCTAAAGCGGATGAAACCAGGAAAAGCGACGGGTCCTGATGACGTAGCGACGGAACTATGGAAGTCGAGACACTGGAACTCAGCTGAATGGCTGACGTCGTTCTTCAACCAGATCATCGCAGAGAAGAAGACCCCTGTGGATTGGCAGAAGAGTATCACAATCCCGATCTGGAAGAGGAAAGGCAACCCTGCGGATTGCTCAAACTATCGGCCAATACGTCTACTGTCTCACAGTATGAAGATATTCGAACGCATCATCGACCGCCGAATACGCGACATCATCCGAGTTACCACGAACCAGTGTGGATTCGTAGCCAACTGCGGAACTACGGATGCAATTCATGCGGCTCGACTGATGATCGAGAAACATCGAGAGAAGCAGAAACCACTGCATCTAGCATTCCTCGATCTGGAGAAAGCCTTCGATCGCGTGCCACATGAAGTCATCTGGTACGCGCTGCGGTGGCACGGCATTCCAGAGGAGCTCATCGACTGGGTTAGGATTCTCTACGCGGACCCGAGGAGTCGAGTGCAGGCGGCGGCGGGCACGTCAGCGGAATTTCCCATCTCCGTAGGTGTACATCAAGGATCAGCCCTCTCACCGCTTCTCTTCATCGCCGTCATGGACGCTGTTACGAGAGACCTCCAGAGACCGATGCCATGGACTCTGCTGTACGCAGACGACGTTATGCTCGCATCTGAACAAAAGGAGGACCTTGAACGAGAGACACAGGCCTGGAGCGAACGTCTAGCGCGGTTCGGTCTTCGGCTCAATGTCAAAAAGACTGAGTATATGACGACAGATATGAATGAGCCCGCCACCATTCAGGTTGACGGCAATGATCTTCCGAAAACCGACTACTTCAAGTACCTCGGCTCAACACTCTCAGCCGATGGCAGCCTAGCCCATGAAGTCGTCAGTCGCGTCAACGCTGCATGGCTGAAGTGGCGCTCATTGACGGGAGTGCTGTGCGACAAGAACATCCCGGATCGCTTCAAGTCGAAGGTGTATCGAGCAGTTGTTAGACCCGTCGCACTGTATGGTGCAGAATGCTGGCCGGCCACCAAGGAAGTGGAACGCCGCCTGGGTGTAATGGAGATGAAGATGTTACGATGGATGGCTGGTATCACGCGTGTAGACCGCATACGCAATGAAAAGATCCGAGAGCGGTTCGGCATCGCCACGATTGCTGACAAGCTCCGCGAAACCCGCATGAGATGGTACGGCCACGTACTGCGCGCCAACAAAGACACCGTCTGCAAAGTAGGCCTCGATCTCGAAGTACCAGGAAAGCGACCAAAAGGACGGCCGAAGCAACGGTGGCTTGACACACTGCATGCGGATCTGAAGCATGTGGGCGCCCACCCAGACCAGGCTCACGATAGAGCTAAATGGCGTCAGAAGGTCAGAAAAGCGGACCCCGCCAACGAACGGGACAAACGCTAAAGAAGAAGAAGAAGAAGAAGAAGAAGAAGAAGAAGAAGAAGATTATGTTTAGATTGCTCTGATTTCACAGATTTATCCATTATAGGATGCATTTGCTATATTCGCCAAAGAATGAAAGAAGACTAAGTAACAAGTTCGTCCACTCTTTTTGAGTACTAATATTTCCTCTCTTTGGCATGTTCTGGTGACTATATGCATACCTAATGACGGAAATGTATATCAGATTGTAAAGTACATCCTGGCTATTAACGACACTGCCAGAGCTATCCAACTGGGTGTGGAACAGAAGCAGCAGCTCTGAGCGAAACACGGCCTGAACAGTCTGAACTTATCAAAAAAAAGTAATTGTTGGTTGTTGGGTAATAAAGTAGTTGTTTGTTGTTGGGTATTTCCCTTATAGTAGAGGTAAGAAGTAAAAGTGCGTCCTTCTACTGCCCAGATGTACGTTCTATGTAGAGTGAGCGGTGCTTCTCTTTTTCCTCATTTTTTTTTTCTTTCCTAGCATCTGGCGGTCGTGGAAGCAGTTGTGAGTACACTATGTATACAACCGTCGCCTTTGCTCAGCCGTGGTTTTGCTATTCACTAGAAGAAATTTCTCCCATTACATTTCACATCTGTTTCTCGTCGTTTTCCATGCGCTTTTCGTTTTCTTCGCTCTAAGTTTCCACAAGGGCTTAATATTCCAGGGAAACCTCTGGTAGAAAAATGAAGTTTCGACATTTTTTTGAATTGAATTGTTTCATCCTTATGTTCACAGCAGCCCTGTGACATATCTGATTGCACTGCTCCACGATACTGTAAAATTTTGGTATATTTATCACACAATACTTTATACAGATGGATATTTCCATCCCTTCCTTTTTCCTTTCCATCATTCCTTACATTACTTTTCCTCACATTCCTCGCAGTCTGAGAAGCCCCATATCTCTAGGAATCATACCCAGTGAATGCTAAGGGATGGATCCTCAACATAGCATGAGCCAGATGTAACTTAGCAATACAACTGACACCTCTGAGACAACAAGGCCTGGATGCATCATTGGAAGGATAGCTATTCTTATACCCATGATTCGATTGCAATGAAGGCGTTGATAAATGCAAGGTAAAGAGTAAATTCGGATACGTTAACACGTTTACTATGAGTAATCTCAACTATGTATGCAGTTCCTGAGGTGTGCATTAGGGTGTGGGCAGCGGCAGTGGCAGATAGGTAAACAACGATTTGGATGAGAGCTGCGAAGGTCATGGAATTTCGAAGTATGCGTCGGAATTCTTGTTTACCTGTCCGATCCAAGAAAACCTTCAGTGATGCATTCGGACCAAGATAACAGATAAACTGAGAAGGCTTGCGGATAGCTATACTCTTGTCTTATATTTGGTATCCGTATGAGCCGTGGAATGCATAGCATTGCGAAGCCTAAGGCTGCATTAGTCATTGTAGGCTGTGTTCATGCGATTACTCCTGTGTGCATTGGAATACGTTACTAAATACTGGTGTAGATAAATATAAATATAGTACGACACAATGCTTGGTTTTGATGTGAAGAGCAGGTGTATGCTAGTAAACTACTGAAGTCTAGAACGAGGTACATTATTTCTGGAGGGCTGTGCGACTACGCTCCAGGATTTGTCAATTCCCGCGAATTCCAGCCTCACAGCTTGGCCATTCAGCTCTTTCCAGGAGTCGCTTCGCACCCAAAAAAAATGGCATCAGAAGCGATCCCTCTGAAAATCACTGAGAAGCAGTAACTAAGTCTCCATTTCAACCAAATCCCACCTTCATTTGAAATAATATTATTAAAATCACTTAATAAGCTAATGACCTATAGAGAGTTCTTTGTTCTAGAAGCTCTCACTTATCGTTGGATCTTGGTATTAGGTCGAATACATAGATGAACAAATATGTCTTTTTCTGAAAAGTGGCTTCCAAAGCGAGATGCTTATGATCTTTCATGTGTGAATAGAAAAGCCGTTCTCAGTGCCTGGATTTCTGTTTCGATCCTGAGTCAGTACCGAACTAGTCCTCTCGAACATGTGTTCGTTTTTCACTGTGTAACCAATGAGGTGCAAGTTTCACACGAATAGTTCGCAACGCTGAGTGAAGTGTGCAGCAAACCGCGATCTCACACGAACAAGTTCTTTAGCGGCAGGTTTTATCCAGAGCATGGGCCTTAGAGGGTTCGTCGTCAAGAGTGACGTGTAACGTGCAAGAGGTAGTGGTTTGTGGACGAGTGAGAACGTATTTGCACGTGTTTCGGGGTGTTGATGGCGGACCGGTTATTCTCGGTTGGAGTGATGCAGTGTCACTCTAACTACAAATCGTATGCGTTCGTTCAGTAGTTCGCTCGTTCATTCATCTCACCTCAGCCCTCACCTAAAACCTCATCGTCCATCGTCGTCGCTCGTCCGTAACAACCGCAAATCCGCGCCGAACCCGAGCGAGTGCACGTTGACGCGATGTTTCGTGGCTATTTGTCAGTTGTCATGCTCAACTTTTGTTCTACAAATGATGAGGTGGACGAGTTGCCCCAAAATCGGAACAGGAGGAGGAGTTTCGTCGTGGTTTTGCGACCGCCTCAAAGATGTTTTCGACCACTTCGAAATTCGTTCTTTGCCACGATCGATGGCTGCATGCTGATACTTATGATTCATGAACATTTCGCTGGTTTTTCCTTTGATTCTTCCCGGCGACAGTGAAATTGCCACAATGTACATAATTTTAGCCCTTCTATAACATTTTACGCGCAGTTTCTTCGTAAATTTTATAGTTCAGAGTTTCAGAAATTGTCAGAATACCACTATCTTTCCAGGAAACAATCATCGGCCTGAAAATGTCATTGGCAGATATCTTAGAGAAAATTGCCGTGTTTCCTATGACTAAATTTGGGATGTGTTCTTTGTTCCAGAATTCTTTTTCTTTTCAGTTTTGAGTTTTGCTTTCCAGTGGATGACATGATTCTGTTCGTTGTTTATTTGTTTGCTTAGTTGTTCACATCGCCTTTTCCATTCTGCATGGTTCATCTGTGTAATAAATCTGAATCTGAAAAAAAAATTGCTATAGCTTCATCTAGGCACAAAACCAGTAAGCCGTAATTCTCCTATCACTCCACTTCCTCATCGGGCTCTTGGGTGAAATCTAATGCGCAAATGCAACGCCATAACTTGAAAATTTATGGCCACCAGACATGGATCTACTGCTTGCCAAACTGGTACTGGCAATGTTTTACACTTAACTCTTGGCATGCGACCACTCATCACTAGAGAAAACGGTATTTTCTGTTTTTATAAGATAAATCGCATTTGGCAAAGTGCAATATACTTTTGTGTGCGATGGTGTCTTACTTTTCAATTCTACTTCGCCGACCATGTGGGCAGTTCCATGACTAGCAATCAGAATTCTGTCTTGACTGAATCTCATGAGAGTTTTGTGCTATAAGCATCACTACACTGTTCCAATAATTACTAGTTGTAGTGCTTCTTGTTTATTTCTCATAAACTTAGTTCTTGCTTTTTCATTGTCTGCACGGAACATTTCTTTCTATGAAAAGTTATCTTTGATAAACTGCGGGGTAGGATTCTTTTCAGTAAGTATGACTTCAGAGTAGTCAACCTTGCTTTCCCCCAAAACGGTTTTATTTATTTTCATCGCAATGCTGGGAAGGTGGGTGGTCCGGTTTGACCTACCGGCTGCTCGGTGATCTACGTAGTATGAGCCGATCTTCTCAGCTCGTATATCCGATTTTCGGGTTATTCAGTAGGCATAAAATATTAGTACGCCCCATATTGTCAAATATTTTGCAACTACATATGTTGACAAAATTGCACTTCCGTTTTCCACATCTCCGATCATTAGAGTTCCATTTTTTAAAAAAATGGCCTCTTAGAAAACACTCTCTATGCACTTTCCTCTCTACATGAGATTACTGTTACTGCCAACTCGCATCCTGGAAAGGTCAATAATCCTGTTTTTTTTTTACGATCACCACCCATCTTCGAAGTGTACGAGGCTGTGCACTTAGATTTCTAGAGCGAACCGTTCTGCTGTGGGAGTTAAGGGAGTAGGTCTCCAGAAGTGGGTCTAAGTGGACAACTTTCTTCCTAATGGAATCGCTGCTATGAAATAGTTGTAGTCATTAGGATGTTCGGAAAAGAAATAGGAATTAGCGTACTAGCGGCTGTTGGGGCAAATCCAGAATAAAACTGTCTTCTGAGCAATTTTCGTAGTGGCGCAACACATGTTCCAACGGCATTCTTAACATTATGAAATACTATTTCCTCTTGCTTCTGAGAACTATGCACTAAATCAGAATTAGCCAACTCTTACATCATCATTCTAGAGTTTTATTAATCGATTCTAGAGCCTTTGTTATTACTGCACTCACAGGAATAGTTTTTTTTTCAACCCAACTTTCTCCACTCTGCTCCCCTTAAAATTCTTGAAAATCACGAAGAAATTTCTAGATGTATTTCCTGCAAACAGTCTGTTCCAACGTTTTGAATTTGCTTAGCCGATGCAGCTGGATAGCAGACAACCAGATTATTGTCGTTTTTGCTTCTCAAACAAATTGCACATCAGCTGACTAAGAGTATTAAAGCAGAGTTTTATGAGCATGAACATGCAGAATTCTTGAAGAATATTGCTTGTTTATGGAAGACTGCTAGTGTATAGGTAGCATTTCTCTGGTGATGGAGAGAAGTTGAGGAAACTATGAAGCTGAGCGAAAACAAAGGCCAAACACTCCCAAATTGAAGAAATTCTGCGGTAGAAACATCAGATGTACTTGTACTTGACCGTCTGTCTTCAAGGTTGTATAGGTAGACACTTTATTTGATTTATTTTCCTACGATTTGTAGTTTTTTCTTCTTTCTGTGGTAGGTATAGCTTGAAGCTTCCCCTCCTCAGTGATGAGTTCTGGGAGAAGAACTATGCTTTCTGTTCAACTTTCGTATAACGACGCAGTACTAAACGGAAGTTGAGCTCTTCTTTTTTCTTCCTTTCTACTTCTTTTCCCTTTGTTTTTTTTCCCTCTTAATGCTATTTTATGTTAAGTTTAATGGCTTTTTATCTATTTATTCATCAGATGTACTTCACGGCATTTCTGGGCCTGCAGACATCATTCAGATTACCCAGGGTAAACCTGTTGAAAACCCCAACTTCAAACATCGTTAACATTTGCCACCGGTATCCTCAATGGTGCATCTGGTCATGGAAGCTTTCAAGAATTTTATGTGTGTTGCCACGCTCCCATATACCAACACGAAGAAGTTCCATGCCGCACAATGAGTACCGCTCCGCCCCTTCGCAATCAGCTGACAATATGGACTCTTTGATTCTAGCACACATGAAAATCGATAGTTATTTGTGCATCTGCACAAAATCATATCTTTCTAAGCCAGCAAATACTATTAAACTTCCGTTCGATCGACATTTCATTGCGCATCCATATGTTCAGCGGTCTTTTTTGTTGATGTGCGTTCCGTTTACTTTCTGGATTCTGGAATCGCACCAATAATCCATTAGTTCTAGTTCTATTTCACATTCCTGCTGGTATTCTCATGCTATTTGTATGTTTTTGTCATTGTTTTGACGCAAAAATTGCTTTAGGATGCAGTGCAAGGCTTCCTCGTGTTTTCTTAATGAGATTACTCGGCTGTGGCATTTGAATGGAATCAGAAACCACAGCTTTAACAACTACGTAGATGCTTTAGCACTCTTGTTTTGAATCCAGGCAAAATATCCCAATGTGATGACCTTTGTTGGCCTCAGCTCTTGCCATTTCTTTTCTCCATCTTGGATTCTTTTGGGATGGTGGTCGACCACGACTCTTTCTATATTTTTTTATCTAATTTTCTTGGAAAAAATTGAGGAGAAATTTTTTATAATTATGTTAATGTACAAATGAAGTTCCACTGTGGAAAAAGAAGAAGAAAAGAAACGGAGGAACAAGGAAAACTATGAGAATAATAGTGGTATTTTCGAACAAGGAAAACTATGAGAATAATAGTGGTATTTTCATGTTTTTGTGATAATCTTTCGCAAAGCGTGGAAGTGATGGTAGGAACAGGGACTTGGAGTGAATGAATGAATTAATTAATTAATTAATTAATTAATTAATGGAAACCGGATAGACAGGAACAAAGAGAGAGAAGATAAATTATAAAAAGGGGGAAAATGGAAGACACTACTAGTAAAGGTCCTGAAGAGTTTGAGAGAGAGAGAAGAATGAATAAAAATTAGAAGTAGCTGTATTAGAAACCAGGCTAAGATTTGCTGAAAGTGCTTAGATGCCTATGGGAGCGCAAAACACGAAGTCTCAGAATCATACTGTTCTGGAGAAGGGAGTGAAGTTATTTCTGAACTCTCGTTTCATTGGCAGCTGAAAGTTAAGCTGCAACTTATGCCTTTTTTCGATTCCCATAGGATTCCACGAACTCGTGGTCCCTGGAATGTTTTTTTTTCTTTGTGAGAAAAGTGACATGGATCAAGACACCACATAGCCTTTGTTCGTAGATTTTCTGAGTCTAGAACACTAGCAACATCTCACACCAACATTGGCAATCATCTTGTGCATTATTCTTCCTGTTCCCTTGTTTTTTTCCTTGGTGCATAAGGAAATTCAAAGTTTTTTTCACCCTGTGTATATGGCACTTGTTTGCCCTCCTTTCGGCATCGCCCACTCTGTATGTACATCTTTACATAAACTTTGAAGGTCTACGCAATAGAAGACCGCTGCCAGACAAACACCCTGAGAAGTATCGCTCAAAGACAAACAATAACCATCGAATGACACTTCAGAGTGAAATCCACTTTCTTGGGCGTTACGCAACAATTCTCTGACGTCTTTATTATTGTGCAATCCTTGCCTGGTCGTAGCACTGATTTTAATATTCCCAGCATAGAAGAAAAATTTTCGAATATTCGTCAAATATTTGATTCTGGTCATTTCGTTCATTTGGGTTTTTTTTTCTCCTCTGAAATAACGTCGTAAACACAACTGAGGAGAAATTTTCCCCGTGGCATCAGTTGAAAATCCAGCATCATGCTTGACTAATAAGGTCTACATATAGTAAATTTGCAGTTGATTTATTTAGAAAATAAGCAAAACTCCTAAAAACTTCAGAAAAAGGCTATTATTCGTTAGGCAATTTTTACTGCTTTCTCCAAGATCACTAAGTGGATAAATTCTGGATTACTCGTGTGTAAACTATGCTTTATGGTTCACTACTTCATATAAATTCACTTTGAGATCCAGCTTTATTAGCAGAAGTCGAAATCACCCGCCCTCAGAAGTCGCCCAAGCACGTTTTTCATTCTTATTCTTTTTCCTGCTGTCCTGGGTGTTTGAACTTCTGGAAGTCTCGAGCATTCTCATAACGCTGGACTTGAGAAGTGTGTTTGCTGGCTGGCGGTGTTGACCTTTGAGTCGGCTGCGACTTCTCACTCTCACTTTTGAGCTTTTGGATGCTCACTCTACAAATGCCCTTGTCGAATCCTTGGAAAATTTTTGCTGAGTTTTTAAAATTAGGATATTTTTGATTCAACTGAAGAAGTAAAGACCTGTCCAAACATAAGCACTGCCGAAGTATTGGTACTTAGCCGGATTTTTTTCCTCATTTCTGGTGATATTTATAACAACACCAGGTGTTTATCCTTCCTCCCACGCGTTTGTCTCTAGAACAAATTGATTCCCACAACCAGATGTTGCAAAGAGTTCAAGGTGATCGCATGAGGCCCCACAAAGCAGAAGAGCAGCACATAGTCGTGTTTATTCACTTCTTTTCTGGATGATCCAGCACTCCAACTTCATACCAGCTCAACGTTTCATCGCTAATTTGCGGCAGAGATGGATGATGTGAAATGATACAGTTTCCCGTTAACATTTTTGACCACTCGTTCATTCTTTTCTTAGGCAGCACCCACGGAAATTTTCGCTTCTTAGATCTTGATCCAGTCGTGATCCAATCGATTGTGGTGTCAATTTTGCAATAAGACCACCAGTTTATAACTTATCCCATCACGAGTAATAACAAGTAATGCCTGGATCAGCAGGATCAGGAAGCAATGAGTCTTACGAGTTCTCATGCTACCAACGCGCTCCGAAATCATCCTTGCAGCGTGAAAAATAGCAACTGTCAGCTGATTGTGCAATGATTTCGAGTGGCAGTGTTTCACATTGAATTTTTCATTACTCATTTCGACAAGTATTAAATTTCTATGCAAAGGTTTCCTCCATTTCGTTCCTTTCCACTTGATATTAATCGCTATAATCCCTTTTTCTCACTCAGAACATCCAATTTCTTAAATATTGCGTGTATCTTAATCATTTAGTTTTCAAAATTACCATGTGATTCATGTTGGTATGTTGTATATAAATTTGATAGTATTAAATTACCATATGATAATGTCTAGTTCTGAAGAAAGAAGGGCTATTTTGTTATGGAAGGTGAATAATTATGCTTTGTTGTGTGTGTACCAGAAGCAGTTCGGCGAACCATTATGGAAACTTCCATGGGTGTGAAATATGCATGTAGAGTAATAGTATTGCAGGAAGTGTAAATAAAAATGTAGCTACACATACAAAGATGTGCGTATTTAAATGTGAAGTCAAGTGCATTACAGACACTGTATAAATATATACATACGTGTAAGTATTTATCGACTACAAATTATTTCGAAGCATTTAAATGTGGATATATTTATACATGAAACTACTTGTCCCAAAAACAATAGCCGTTTTTGAGAAACGTACTCCAGGTTGCTTATTTCAAATAAGCTTCATTCTGAATTATTTCTTAGAAATAAAGATTGTTGTAACTCAGTACTACGAGTATACTTTTGCTACAATCTGGAACTAATAGGAAGAAGAGATCCGAAAACACCGGAATCAACGAAGTGAGGAATGGCTGTTTTCAGCACATTTTGATTCATACGAAATTCCTAGATATTATATAGGTATATGGTATGCTACTCGAAGCAAATAAAAGTGGCTAGACATTCACTCGTACAAAATCCATTCTCTCCAAACATTTTCCCCCTCCCCCCCCCCCTCTCGGAAACGTACAAAATGGCAGTGCACAGTAACATTTCCGAAAAATATCGCACCATCTCGACATTATCGTAATGTCATCGCTGTTCTAGCTATTCGTTAGTGCAATCGTATATGTGCTCTCGCGTATATCACTATGTTGCTATGCAGTAGATCTATTCTGTCCACAGCAATGGCTTTTATGAAAATAGCTTCTCTCCAACCTTTTCACGAGAGTGCCTGTGAAATAACTCAGTCAGCTGAGAAAGTTTCTTAAGGGGTACTCGAAACAAAAAAACTTATAAATTATGAAAATTCAATATTCTTGCTTTTTTCCCAGGCTCTTCCTTCTTTCAAGTCTAAAAATGACATTGAAAAGAATTAAACCTCATAATAGATCGATGAAAACCTAATCTGAAGTCTGACTCAGAACAATTTGTGAGAATGTCAGAACTGCCTCACCGTTCGTGGTGTATGCTCCGGAATTATGAATTCAAGCTGGAAATAGTATTATTTGTTCTGTCACATTCACCTGGTCGCCTCACCTCAATTCTCAACACATGGATATTATTACTACGGGTGGGACGTCGGCGAGCTCACCTGAATTATGCGTATTTTTCTGCTGTCACCTTGAGTGTAAAGGATGAGCCTTATGATGGAGGCTTTGTGTTCAGGTACCTCGCCCTCATCGAAGGGAAAGAGCCGGCAAGCATCTCTCTGAGGTTACGCGTAGAGTTCGTACCAAATCAAAGATCCAGAGTGGACCTTTCCTGTTGAGTTCGTGATTATCTCCAAGGTTTTTAACTTTGTCAGGTAAGAGTACCTGATAGTGGTCCCACCTATTGCCGAGCAATTTTTGCCTACTCCTCCTTATAAATTTCTTGAATTACACCAAGTTGTTAATGCATCCAGCACCTTAGAAAATAACCTTTCTGGTCACCAATTCAAGCTTACAATTTACGCAAGTCACGCATTTTCTCATCTACTGCTCGCACTTCTTTGTCCTCTCAGAAATAACTGCAACTGATTTGGGAATTGGTGAGGAGATTATCCTCCATTCCACAACCAAGTGTAGTATTCTGTTCAGCTGCGAGCTGAATGAATCATTGAGTTTATAGTTTTGTTTCTGTACTATTTGTGGCTATTGTGTTCTAACGAGTTTTTTTGAGTTCCTCCGTTGAAATTCATAATAGTTAATAATACGACCTTTGATGCCACACCTGTGAAGCGGTGTATTAGATAAATAAACAAATAAATGGTGGATTAGTAGCTTCTTCCGCCTCCAGCTGTCACGGATTTGACCTTCTGGATGTTTCTTATCGCAGTCTTCCAGATCTTATTTGACAGCACTCTTTCCGTTTCTCTGGCTATGTGGAGATTTCCTGGAAATCGAGTGCATCAGGAATGTTTCGTTGTTTGTTAAAAATATGTACTCATTATCTGAGGTGACCGAAAAAAATGATTGGTGTATGAATTCAAGAAGTTTCTACAGATCTTACGTAAGCGAAGATGCTGTATTATCTCCTAGGAACTCTCGGTGGATGTAACATAGTGATTTGCTTCACCAAGCGCAATAAATTTTAGTTTCGAGTGAATCGAATTTTGAACGAACATCGACTAAATTTCGAACAAGTCCTGAACTTGAGTTATTCGATCTGCCGCCCTATTTAAGAAAGCCAAAAATACTGAATTATTCGAAATGCCATCTATTCGAAGTACACGTGATTGAATCACGGTATCAATCTGGTAGACGTGATAGACGCCTCAATTCCATTTTAACCCCTTCAAAATGGACTAAGGATTTTAAAACTGGTCCCCGAAGTAGTAAATCATCTCATGTCATCTCATCAAAAGAACATTAACAGCAAATACCTCATAGTAATTACTATTCATTTCCTCAATTCATCCGCTCACATATCCTGAGTTGACCCAGTTTTTTTTTTCAAATTTCCTTGTGACTCTTGAACCTTCACCTTCCTTCCTATTGATTCGTCTAATTAAATCATCTGATAGTGGATAATAGAAAATTAGCCTACTTGAACTATTTGCGAATACGAAAGAAGTTGTGTGCAAAAGTTAATAAAACTGGTTGAATGCTCGGGACATGTATTAATACCTGGGAGAGCCCTTGTTCCTAGTCTAGTGGAGGTATGGAAAGCGTGGGTGGCATTGAGAAGATGTAAACATGTCTACTTGGGCCGGACTTTTATCAGTACAACCTCATCCTCGTCAAAATTCCCGGCCGATGAACGCAAAACACCACTGGTGTTTTCCGCTACGACTCATTTCAAGCCGCTGTTCCTTGGTTCTTCGTCAATATGTACTTCAGGAAAGGTGTGAAAGGAACTACGGCGAATCTTCTCAAACTTGATAGTTTTCTATTTTCTATTTTCTCCGAGTAAATGATTAGTTCACCAGTTTTGCTGAAAAGCAAGGGAGTTTCCTAGACTTTATAAAACAAAAAAAAAGCAAATAACGAAGGGATATATGGATCTTGCACAAGACAAATCCCACTACTAATTATAGAGGCAGGGAAAAGACACTTCACCTGTAGCCGGGCCAGTTAACCTAAATTTTTTCATTGTTTATTCTTCTTTCGTTTATTTATGTCTTCTTTTACTCGAAAAATTACCCTGTGCAAATGTTTCCTGGCAATTTCTCCACGAATTCTTAACGAATCCCTCAAGATCAGGCGAGTTTGTAGGTTATAGCACATCATTGCATTAGATCATGCAGAGAATCATTGTTGCCAAAGGTTAAGTGGTCACTAGTAAACTTTTTACACTGGTGCTGGGATTCCCACCCGTTTTTCGACCGTTTATTTTGGAGAAATACGCACGAGACACAGTGCTCTGTCTGACATCTGTCATCCTATTGATGGATGATTCCTCAAACTTGTAGGAGAAGAATCACGTCATAGACTACTCTTGCTGAATATCAGTATAGCCTCCCCTCCAAGTAACGGATTCAATCGTTTCTTTTATAAAAGTGCCACCTATCCTCGTATGTGTAAATACATACATATATTAACATAGTCGTGCTTATCATGTAAATGTGAGGGTTTACTGCCCTCACTGCCCCCAGATTGTTAGTTCATCAAGAAAATGCGAAGTTTCTCATAGTAAACTGTAGATGGGAAGGCTTCCAGACGGTTTCTTTTTGTTTGCAAAAATGCGAACTCCTTGTAATGATGATCTATTCAAAAGAGACTCTATCCACTTATAAACGAGATTTTCTCCTGAACAGACAAATGCCCTATCCCTGGTCTCTGGAGGTGTACTCCACTGTTTGCCAGGTGTTTCACGTCCCCTCGTGAAGAAGCGCAAAATAGTCAGTCGATGAAAGTGCACCGAAAGTAACATTAGGAGCAAAGCACCATTGACGAAAGCTTCTTGAGAAGAAGAAGTGGAGAGGAAACCAGTCACACTGCTGTATCATATGTCCGCGAAAAGTAGAGCGGTCTTCTAGATGTTTCTTGTAAGGCTGTCGCTGCCTGTGATGTTTCTGTGTCAGAGAGAACATTACCTCTTCTTCTTCAATCTTGCTTGGTTACGCTAATCAGGGGCTTTTTTGGCTTACACCTTCTGTAGCTAACCTGAAAATATGCAATAATAACAAGTAAATAGGATGACAAACAAAATAATGATAGTAAATAAAATAATATACGTACAACATTCGACAACATTTGTGGAAGGAATGTAGGCGCTTTTCTGGAAACATGAGTACACACACAGTTGTTGTATTCATAAACATCCTGATCTTTAGATCATGAATATGACAATTGGAGTGTTCGAAGTCCGGTTATACAACAACTTCCCAACGTTCTATCATTTCAAGATTTGTTTTTATGACCTGGATCATAATTTTCTTCTATCCAGGACTTGCTATTACGAATTGTTCCGGAGAATATCGCTAAGAAGCGAACTGTACAACTGTCAGTGATGAATAAAGCGATTAATGTTCAATAGCACGCACATAAAGAGCAGTTCTTTAGGTGAATTCTATGGATTGTCTGCCGATTTCATTATGAACTCCTGTTGAAGATTGTGTAACCGTGCATCTTCAGGTTGTTGGCGGAATTCTTTAGAATTCCGAAGACTCCTGAGTGACTTCTGTAGTCTTCGCCTGAATTGCGGATAAATTTCTGTCATTCCCCTACCGCCATCCACACACTTTTTCCGAAACTTCTCCGGAAAAAGTGTGTGGATTGCGTTCAATTGAGTGTTAGCACGTTTGCGCTTCATAGGGACAATTCGTATACTTGTTAGTTAGTCCAACTAAGCCGTTCTGTATCCTCCACAGCTGCCTGAAGACCTCCTAAGACGAGGCGACATACAATCGAATGTTCGACTAAAACTCAAAGTCAGTCGAACTTTTGAGTGATTCAGAAGCAAACTTGTGTTTTCGAAATGCTGGTACTTAGAATAATGGGAAGATTTTGAGATATCAGTGTTATGAACTGCCACATAAATTCTTCTTTGCTATATTATATTCGAGCTACACTGCTTCTCACATAGGTTGACACAATGAATTGTGCAAATTTCCATTTTCCGTTCGGCGCGAATTTGATTATTCGAGTACTCGAACTTCCTCCGAACATGCTCGACTCAGATGTAGGATCTTGTATTAAGCACTAGAAAGAAAAATCCAAAATATAATGATCTAAAGTCAGTTAGCGGACGGCGTTTAGCTGTTGCCATCACATTAATTACCGGTAACTGAATTATGCTAGTTTACATACGATCATGTATGCACGTGCGTGTGTGCATTTGTGCATGTACGATGTGTGCAGAACGTGAAATGGGACCGTTTATGACCCGACATGACTCAATGCGGCTTGTTTGACGATATTCCACTTACGAATATGCACACACACGCACACAGAAAATGGGTTGTTTGCTTTTCAACAAAGGATTACGCGGTTTGCGTTGAGGAAGTCGATCCTCACACGCACACACAATCCCAGCCCTCCTCATATTTATGCTCTTTTTCTGGATTCGTGCGATTTCCGTGTCGATAGGCAAATCCACGTGAACTGTACGGTTTTCCACTGCAGTTATTGTGAAATTTCGCATCTGGTTCTTTGCAAGGATTACGTGCGGAGCGCACAGGAAGGAGGGGTTGGGTGTGTGCTCGTGTGTGTACACATTTTTTTGTTTTCCCTCATTATCCGCACCGGCGTAGCACGTTTCCTCACTCCGCGCGACTGTGCGAAAACAACATGAAACTAGACGTATCATTATTGTTCACAAGTGATCTCTGATTAGTCGGGAGTTGATCGATCCTGACTCATGAAAACAATGAAGTTCCACGTGGAACAAAGGCGCTTTCACTCGAAGGCTGTGATCTTTAGACTTTCCTAACTTACGCTTATCCTCGACATTCTGGAATCCGCTGGACCTTTAAGGAAGCCCCAAGCAGCTAAGGTCTGTGAGGGTTAATTCTTTGGCACATTTTCAAGCTTCTACACGTCTTTATGTACTTCTATGCTACGGCTGCATGTAATTGCGCAGTAAAGTTGCATGAATAAGTAACAAAGGCGGCTTCTTAGCTAGCTAGAACCAGGTGAAGAGCCGTGAAATTCTTGTGCACGTATCCACCGTTGAAGATTTACTGTATAAAGCATTTCTTTGGTATTCTATACACCTGCATTCTCTCTTTGAAATACTTTCCATGTTGCCCCTAGAAAAACATCTCAACAAGCCACCTTTTTCCGGTTCCGTAATCCTTGACACTTCCTTAGATAAGGACTGAGCCACGAAATAATCAAGATCAGCTTTGATTAGGCAACTTAACAATTAAGCTGATGCTTGATGCTTTAGTAGTCCTTATTCTGTTGCAGTTATGGAAATTTAGTTAAGACTAGGGGTACTCCGTGCTTGGATGACAACTTATTCCATGACACCAAACATCAGAACCAAACATCCAGAGACTGTAGAATTTCTTGTACTTTTCAAACTCCTTTTCTATTTTGTTCTCTTTTCCATGCTTTCGGAAAAAAAAGTTTTATTTTCAATTCTTGCAACATCAGCCTATACATTTACTACTCAAATGTTGTCTAGGATTCTATTTATATTTTAGCCAAATGCTTGACCATGGTATAGTCCTCATAGATATCGAATTGTCGTGTTTGGTTCCGTTGGTAAAGTCAACATTCGAAATGGCAGACGATTACGAAACAGTGATCGAAATCGTCACATATGACGTTAGGAACCAGACAAAACTAGTGTACACTGTACAGAAAACTTTCATGGGTTAGTGTTTCCGCATTTGTGATGGCATTGATGGCCGCGATCTCCTCTGACAGTTCTAGGTTTTCAGTTGCTCCCATCCATTACCTTAACAATAGTTTGTTCCTAAAGTGGTTGTGTACGGTCTGCTAGCTCAGGGAGTGCCTATGGGGGAACTTCGTCTGCAATTGCGACCGCAGTGATATCGACCGGCCGATCGACAAGAACTGGTTATATATATATATATATATATATATATATATATATATATATATATATATATATATATATCAGTGGCGGACGCAGAAAGTGGGCGGGAGGGGGGCCGTGGGAAGAAAAGTGGGGTCTCCGCCGTTTTGGGGACCCAGACGGAAAATAAAATTAATAATAATATTAATTATAACAATAAACAATAAATAAAAAATATATTAAAAATAATAATAAAAATAAACAATTAAAAATAAACTAACACAAGATTTTTATTTGTATTGTAAAGTAATTTCGAAAATTTGGCGACCCATTCTCGGGGGGGGGGGGGGCGCGCGCCCCCCCCCCCCCCCCCCTGCGTCCGCCACTGATATATATATATATATTGAAGGTTACGGAAGAATGTGTAAAAAGAAATAGATCGAACCAGCCAATCGATTGACCGATACCACTGTGGTCGTAATTGCACCCAAGGATTCCTCATAGGCACTCCCTGACCGTACTTGACCACCCATTGAAAATCAATAGATCCTGGGTGGGCAGCAAATGAACTTTTGAAACATTGCCATTTGCCGCGCTTTTCTGTATGCGTTTTCGAGCGCCGTATTGAACATTAGCCATTTATTCGGCGAAGATCTGTTTATCTTGAAAATTTGTATAACTGTTTACAATGAATAGTTGTCTTTAAACTGTTGCAACTGTACTCAATGCTCCATACAGAAAAGAAACAAGCTCTTATTCTTGTAACCTACTCACCTGAAATCATAGTTCTTCCTTTTCTTTTCTTTTTTTTTCGAATGGCTCGAAGACGTTTCAAAGTTCCGCGTTTCCACGAGCGAACTCACAAGATTCCTCTCGCTACAACTTTCGTTGCACAAGTGCTGCAGCTAAGAAGCAAAAAATGTCTCTGCAATTTTTATGATCCGGCTTTTCGGCGAGGGAACGTCAGCACAGAAGCAGCAAGACGTTAGCAAAAAAGCGGCCAATGATCGAGGGAATGCTAAAACATAACGGACGAGTTTTTTCCAGTCATCTCTCCGGGGAGTCGAAATACCCACTCAAACGACGCTTCGACCACTCACCACCGTGGGAACGTCGTCATCGCGGCTGCTTCACATCCTTGTGTTCGGCTCATTTGTCGCTTTTTCACTGCTATACTCTTTCCTGGATGGAATGGTCGTTGCTTTACACACTTCGGGGAAAGACATTCCAATGAGTCCCTCTCTCGCCTGGTAAATTCTCCAAGCTATCTGCACTTATTTCAGCGTTTCCCTCTTTCCGAGAAACAACTCCCAATCCGTGCGTACTCTCAGGACAAAATGTGGATGAAGCCTAATATTGTTTTGCCACTAAGCCGCCGCTCGACTTAGTTCGTCACTCTCACGTTTTAAATAGCGTCAAACGAAGAGTTGAGCTTTACGCCTCATCTCCTCACCGTGGAGGAACCCCGCTGTTTCTGATCACCGACTAAGCTCCTGGGGGGTCTGGTGTCGTGCTCGCTCCAAACGAGTCTTTGTGGACGCCGGAATCGAGGCAATAAAGGTGCTGTGCGCATTGCATTTGCCATATTCCGCAGTTATGTTGGAGTGTCTTGGCGGACTCTTCGGGAAAATATCGGAAAATCGACTGTCAACAGCATTTTATGACTGTTGGTGCTATTCCATTGCTAATTCTACTGTTGATTTCCTCTCCATTAGCTCCTATTCTCTAGTTTCGCCATAAGGTCACGGACTTTTCATTTGAAGGTTTTCTCCAGTTCCATTGTAATAAATATAGTGTTTCCCATCTCCATTATGATAGAATCTATTGAAGCAGTTTTGTCATCGTATTTATTTGGGACATTGCTCTTTGAAAAATTGGCTGTTTTCTATGTTACTAGCTCATTACTTATTTATGCCATTGTACTTATTACATTTGATTATAGCTGAGGACAGGTTTTTTAGATAAGTGTAATTAATATGCAGATTTAAGGAATAACTCACCAAAATTATCCTCATGACCTTAGGAAATTTGTCTCATTTTATGGTATGTTTTCCAGAATTACTTTTTACTGACAAGAACATCATTCAGTTTAATGGCTTTCAATAATTCCTGACACTGTGGACTCTGCTACTGTTTCTTTTTCTTATTTAGCACTTTTCTTTTTTTCTTCTCTTTATATCTATAACCTAATGTTCATGGTTTTTATTCGAAATCTCTGAAACAATCTTTCTTTCCTTGATAAATATATTTATTACTTATTCGATTGATTTTAACTCTCTCTCTCTCTTGAATAAATATATTTTTTACTTGTTTATTTACTTACGTTTTACTTTTTACCTAGTCGTGAAACATTTGCATAAAGAAAAGCTTCAGAAAAAATCTGTTGTGGAGTATGCATCTACATAATCTGGAGCACTAATATGTGCGTACGTGAACGCAATTCACGAAAAAGGCGAAAACTTCTTCTCAATTAAATTTCCTGCCAAATCATGAAACAGTAGAGTTCCTTCCGAGAACACCCTGTTGTAATCCTCCAATTCCGAAATTTCGCGTGCAGCGTTTTCAATTATTCCTCCTTTTCTTCCCATCAAACTGCATCCAAATGAAAACTTTAATAATTCCACGATTTTCATCCAATTTTCATCCCAGCCCAGCCATGAAATTTTATTGCTGGATCAATTTTTGTCTAAATTAACAAATATTCTGAGAACAACACAATTTGCATGAATACTTGATCGTTACTGTTTATAGCTTATTTTGTCTTTTTTTTTAATTCTATTTGTTAGCACGTCGAATTCTATCCACAGTGAACTCACGCTAATCAGGGAAGAGCGGAAGTACTGTGTAAAACTGGATGTGGGGAATCGGAAGATGGAGGAAGTTCGAAATCTGGCGCAGTTTGGAGATAATATGTGAGTTGATGTGACTCAACCACTGCAAATCTTCCAGAAAATTAGAGGCCAGAGGCTCGCACAACGCCAAAATTCAGGTCCCTCCGATATTCCGAAACTGCAATCCTGCTCATCCCTGACGCTGTCCGAAAACACGAATACTAGGTTGGAAATCGGAATTCTGAATCAGTAATGGCTCATTGTGCAATCCTGCTCAACGGGACTCTGCAGATCGAAGAGGCTTTGTGCATATGCACTCAATGCACATTCGTTCCGCGTACATGATGTCATGGCGATTTTCATTGTGGATAAAAGGCACGTGGAAACCAAATCGAAGAAGAAATTTGGTGCGATGACGTGATCCCACGACGTGAACCAGTCGCAAGGTTCACGTGTTTGTTCAACACTCGTAGGGTGGAGCATATTACAAAGGAGGGCACAATTATTTCGTGTTCACTATTCCTCCAGAATGACTACCTCACCAAACCTTTGCTACATTTTTAATGGCAGTAAATATGTATATGCATATTACCGTAGTCATTGGTAACGTGCACCCCACTGGTTGGCAAGACTAAAGATTAAGTATTAGTATTATTATTAAGTAACCATAAGTCCACCCTACGCAAATGCACAATACTGCCCACATATCCACCTCTGAAAACGTAACTACTTTAGTACCATATAATGGTAGCAGTTGCAGTGCATTGGGATGGATGGAGACGTTGCTCTGGGAGTTACAGAGATTTTTTTTTAATTTAATTGGCAAAATTTCTGCATTGGCACGTCTCTTATATTTATTTGGTCTTACCTGCTGCTTTTATTTCTATAATAAAAGGGCTTTTCTCTATTATTTCTGGTATTCTTATCTAGATTTAAATCCAGTTTTTTATAAGTTTTGTCTTCCGAATTCCTGCCAGGCAAGTCCACTGTTTTCGTCGACAACCTCTCCTTTTTCCTTTTCCAAGTTTTCTCTTTCTCTTCACTTTTCTGAACAGTCCGTAGCCGGCAATGAATGATCTATATATTACGTTGAGTTATTCTTCTTGACGCAATCAATTCTTTTTATGTTTGTCTTTCTGCTCATGACAATTGCTCAAAACTTCATCTCACTTCCAACAGAAGTAACGAAGATTTAAAATGGAACTAATTCTGAAATATATTTGTACTGTTTGATAATGCAATAGTGTTATGGTATTGCTCGAATAAAAATCGAATGCATTTATTCGACTTATCAAGTAGTTTACATGCAGAACCGAAAAATAGAGTATCTCAAAAACAAAAGCTCTACTACCCATTTTTTTCAAGTTTTTTCAACTCTCTAAGGCTG
Source organism: Ancylostoma caninum (assembly GCA_037903475.1). NCBI lineage: Eukaryota > Metazoa > Nematoda > Chromadorea > Rhabditida > Ancylostomatidae > Ancylostoma > Ancylostoma caninum. The sequence goes on along the minus strand of JBAJFG010000492.1, from coordinate 4,033,998 downwards.
GCTGTACGGCTCTTCTGTATTTTCCCAACATTCCAATTTTTGACCTAATGGAAATCGAATATTCGAATATCGAACGTATCTGATACATTATTCTGTCGGCACATTAACAAATATGCGCTACTCCACCCACTCCACACTGACGAGATTTCCTCCTACAAATGGTGCTCAACCGAATGAACCTCAAGGCCGCATATTTTGTCTACGAACCACCACCTACTCAAAGATGCGTCAACGTCTATTGACATTGACGAACGATTTCTACATACCTCTGCTCTCGGACCTTGTCGCCGAGTAAACGTGAAGGTGTCGGTTACTCATCCCCCTGCAGCCCCGTCGCCAATACCTCTCACTATCCCCGTCTGATCTCCGCTCTTACCAGCTTTCACGATGATTAGTACTACCTGTGTGTGATATACAACTTTCTGAACAAGGCTTAGCAATTTTGCAGTTGCAGTTCATCTTTTTGGCCAATTTACCAATGGATAAATGAAAACTTGGTGGTTTTTTTTGCGCTCCTCTGATAAGAATATGATACGTCATTTACGATCCGGAGATCTTTGAAACTTTTAGGAGGCACTGGTCACGACGACACCTACGTCTCCAGAAAATGCTAAAATCCCCCACTTCTGAGCTCCTTACCACAAGGAGAAAGGAGATGGGGGCTATATAAAGCCCTCCCCTGGCCCCTAAACGTGCCGATGAGGAAGGCATATTTAACAGGTGTCTAGCATTCTGATGAATACCTGCACAGAACCTCTTGTTCGTGGGCAGGGCTTCCCGGCATTTTTGGTGGGAATAACCTATACGTACCACTATGGTAAACGTATTCTATCAATTAACATTTTAAAACGTTAGGGCAGCTTACCACCCATTTTTGTTCTATATCAGGTTACTACAGCTGTGTACTAGAAGCTGCTAATAACTTCATTCAAATTTGGAGACTATGAACAATCTTCGTGTTCTCTGTTTCTCGGAACTGGCGATTTGCGAAGTTTTATTCAGATGATGTTCAAGAAAAAATATAGAGACCACCCGCTATAAAATAGTAGGTGGTCATCTACAATGAATTTATTGGTGGCCGCTCACGTTTTTACTTTTCCAGGTTTTGAGTGGATTTATTGGAATGAATTTCAGTGTAAGAGGAGGAAAGATTTTATGTCATTTCTGAAGTCTTCATATATTGAAACATCCTTTTCATGGAAAGGCATCTCCCGTTAGAGCACACCTTAGGAGCAGGAATGATGCTAAACCCTGCGGAATTCTTACTAATAAATCTTTCAGCGGCTGCATAATGACAACTATGACGTCATTTCATGAACATTATACATCTGTTGTTTCTGGACAGCAAATAGGGCGCATGATTCATCTTAAACATGCATTCAAACACGGGCAATTTGCATACATTCGTAATGCGCTCACGACTGTTTCGTCTGATGTTGTGGATTTGTTGCCAGGAAGACGCCCATACCACCTACGTTAATTAGATGTTCAGCGGATTACGGATAGGCACAGATCATACTCCACGGAACTCATTATCAGCAGTATACCACCTCCCATATATCAGTGCACCTCGTTACCAGTAACGACAGCTATATACACTGCTGTTATGAATTCATACACCATTAGCTATGTAGTCTCGCATCCCACTACTAGTTATCCTTTCCTAACTTCTACAAGCATTGTTCGTATCTCTTTTTTTCCTTCACCTCAGCTTTCTTGCTCGTATCAATATGAAATAATACTGTGTTGGTTTCATCCTGAGAACGACTCGCTTGTATTATCTCTTGGAACTCAGTTCAAGATATATTCTTGAGAATAATACCTATCCTTCTAACACATTTTTTTTTGCTCAACACCTTCATGACAATGGTTTTTAACATAAGTTCCACACTCTCTGTATTTTCTGCCTTTATGCTACCTCTAACGGGTTAGAAAGTTCAACAAAATGAATTTTGTATATGAAATCTGAAATGGGAAATGAAAATTTATTAGCCAACGAAGAAAAAAAAAACGGGAGAATGAGCACCCGAGAATATGTCATCAGTTTTTTTTTCAGAAAGGCTCTATGAGATAGTAAAGAAACTGTTCAACCCAATTTCTAAATCGTTACTCTCATTAGTACTTTTCACGCGTTTTTTTTTCTGAAATTTCCAGTATTTGCAATCGAACTTCTAATAACTTTCCCTTGAAATTTCGGCGACTAGGATTTTGGATTTCCTCAAACCGACTGAGATCCAAGTTATTTCCACGCTGTTGGGGGGATATAAAAGCAGAATTAACTAACTGCTCCATTGTGACGACGAAATCTTTACATCCGGATGATAAAGCAGTACTGAATTATTGGTAGGTAACAGAAGAGTTTCAGATTCTCGCATGATTACACAAGTTTTTCGTGGGTATTTGTCTTTGTTTTGAAATAAACAAAAAATTGAGCGTAAAAATTCTTTTATATCCGTGCAAAGGACCTGCGGATGCAGAGAGTGGTGGGAGGGGGAGGGGGGTCGATGCGCGGTAAAAATGTGGTGTGTAGTGTTTCCACCGCTCTGGGTACTTGGATTGAAAAATAGGTAAAAATAAACTAATACAAATAAAAAATATTGATGTCCAGTTATAGGAAGCAGTAGAATGAGCAGAATCACCTGTCTAGAGATTGCATATTTGAAATTTGAGTTTATTTGACATAATCCCCCACAGAATCTTTATTTTTCAATTGGCTTATAATTCGATGTATGAACCCATTTCCAAATCATTTTCTCGTGGAATCCCATCCCCACAGCTCTGTATTCTCTGATGGACTATGCCCACCTACCAGAACAATGAGGTTAATAGCGGCGACCGTGTAATTCCTAGAACAATGAGCTGACAACTGTCTGTCCCTCCTATACTACCTACACAATTCCCCGATAACGTTAACATGTCACCGACGTCGTGCTCAAACTCGATCAATCCTCTGTTACAACTTATCTCTGCAATTTTCTTTCAGGAATGCTACTCCCAAGCAGCAAACCGACAGCAGCACTGGTGCTACGAAGCCGCATGAAGCGTAAGTGCACTTTTTTCTTGGACATTTCAATCAGACGTTGGGTGTGGTGTGTTGGCCGTGGCTGCCCCGCCAGCACGCCAACGCACGTTAACTGCTTAAGACGTGTCGCGAAAGTCGGCTTGCAGCTGGTTGTCATTTGGGCGTGCATCTTTTCCTCTACTTACCCTCATTTACTTAGGCAATAACCTTTTACTGTTTATTACCTCCTCCGCACAGTTCATTACCAATTTGACACTGAGCGGCTCAAATTTTCTTAATTTGCGTGGGAAAATTTCATCACTGGGTTGCGTATTCTGCGTTTCTGAAGCGTTTTTGCTTGCACTTATCTGATCTTAGTCCGCGGCGAAACGTGCCAGCTCAACGTTTCGTTCCATACATTAATTTCTCTTTCAAAGACTCATTTTCGCTTTTTCGTGGACTAAAGTGCAGCACGCTTTTTTTTCCATTTTCCTCCCATTGTGCTCACATCTACCTCGTTTCAGCCATTGATTTGCCTCATTTGCTCGCATTTATTACACAAAGTAACTTTTTTTCATACTCCATTACGACTGACGTGCATCTCTTGACGTGCATCCATTCAGGCCGGTATTTCTTCATCGATTGGCTATGGCATAAAATGGCTTTTCTAAAGCGTAAAAAAGTCAAGTTCAGTGTTGACCTGCAGGTAATTTTTCTTTTTTCTTCTTCTCGGCAGCTTCCTTCATTTTGCTTTGTAATGACCTCTTACTAGTTAGTAACTCGTGTTAGTGAGGATTTCTATTTTTTGAACATGTTTCATCTGCATTCTTACACATTGTCCTATGTGACGCCTTCATCATTCCCAACCAGAACTTTTTTTTTGCGGAATGTTTTCATTACCTATATTTTCTTAAGGTCTGCAATCTTAGCGATGTGCCCCTCGTCAATGCAGTTTTATTCGCTAAAATCCGGCTTCTTGAGGGCGGCACATTCGACGACTGCACTGAACGCGTAGAGGTTTGATACCTATTTGTTAGCTGTTGACTGATGAGGTTGATTATCAGATACATAATAAATTCGGTCTCTATTCAGGTATTCCGCAACAGCTGTTCTTGGTCTCATCGATCGAATTTCTGCTGCCGAATCACTTCCGACCCTTCTTCCGGAATTCTGGAACGGTGTTTATGCAGAATTTCTATACGAAAGGTGCTTTTTGTCTACTCAAGCCTTTTCCATTGTTTATTAGTAGTTTGACGCTTTCTTTGTTCAAAGTTATGTTCCTTAGGAACAGAAAGGCGGCAAATCGTTCGTGAAGTTGGGATTTGTCGACATTAACCTTTCCGAATTCGCTGGAAGTGGTGTCGAAGGTTCGTTCTCATCTTGTTGTATTGGTGTCTACTATTTCTGGACTTTCCTTATATTTGTGTTGCTACTGCGCAGTTTGCACTGGAACTGCCTTCTTCGAACTTTTGGTCATTTCACATGCAGAACTCGCCAGTTAATCACCTTATAATCAGCTTATGAGATTACTAATGGTTTACTAAAATGAAGTGTGTGCTCATATTGGGGATGATTTCTGACCACGTCAATATAGCAGAGATCGTGTTGTTTTGCAGTAACTAGCTGGAGCAATATCCTGTTTTCTTCCGACATAACCCAAGAATATTTGTTATTTCTATCTCCTATGCAGACCATCAGCAGTATATTTTTTTTTATAATCTCTTTTTTTTGTTCGTCTTCGAGGGAACAATACAGCAAGTCTTTGTATTTCGTTGACTCTTTAAAGGTCTATGTATGATTGAGGTCCAGCTTGTATTAGAGAGATGTCATGATCTTTTTATTCGAATTGCTTGCATTTCCAACTAGTTTCTCCGTTTTTCTTTCGATTCCCATTCATTTGTAGTGAATGGCTTCCATTAAGAACCTCTTTTTGCATGTGAATTTCCTAGCTCCTTCACCATCAATTTTCGAAGCTCTTTCAACCACATACCTAATTATATGGTTCTTTGGAACTACATCACAACAGCGTCAAGGATAGCCCCTGCGAATCCATCGTAGTTTCGCTTTTTTTAATCAAAAGTAATCACTGTTGCAACCACCTTTTACCTGAACTATTCTAAAGTTGAGCACTTTCACTTCTCGATTTTTAGCAATCACCTGCTCTATTCTTATTGATTCTAGCGAGAGCTTTGTCTTTTTTTTCCTTATGTCAATAAAAGAGCTGTTCAGGAATGACCAGATCATATCTTCTCGATGGATACGGGTTACATCAACGGCAGGACAATTCAAAGGTCCAAATCAAAATCACTATGACACATCAAAGTGCTGATCCTTTCTTCCGTGTGTGAGTTTCACTTTGTCTATCTCTCTCAATTTCGTAGATCTGTTTTTGTTGTGAAAGTGGGCGATAACTCATTCCTGTCATCTTGTAGTTTTTCATCTTTCATCTGAAATTCCTCTCGCAAAGCCCCTTTGTAAATTTTGGGTTGGATTTACGAGAGCATTTCTATTTTTAGGCCTTTTGTTGGTGGTGGAGACACCATTGAAGACAACTCCCTAAATCCGTATCTCAAAGCGTCTGACGTAGAAGAGGACGAAGATGAGGATGTTCCCGGTTCTTATGTGAAAATGAGGCCGAATTCAACGACTGAAGTTCCTGGTTAGTGGTCTTACATGCCCTTTAGTTCAACTTTATTCTATTGTTTGCGTTATGAAATTCTATATCATCTTCATTATCCAACATGTGCATGTGATAGTGGAGTGGGTTTGCTGACATCTATGCATATCTTCGAGTTCACCTTGACAGTTAGTGCTAGCTTGCGCTTATGGCATCTAGGAGTTTTAGCGAAACTACCGCTGAAAGCAATGGTCAGTGCCTATAGCATTGCTGCCTTTTGGATATGATGCGGGAATCGCTTTTAGTAATGATGGGGATGATAGAATCGATCCTAGAAATCTAAATATATGTACAATATCTTATATGCTTGTAGTAGAAATATATAACTAACGTAATTCTTACGTAACTACGCTAATCACAGCCCGTTTCGGTCAACATTCCAATAATGGCGCAGTTTTCGTGAATGTAGCTTGGAAAAAATTGTTTAGCAGTAGAGTGCCGTTTTTAATGGAGTTCTACAATTTTTCAACCGTTCCGAACTGTCATATGCTTTTTTCCCGCAATTTTAACGGACGTTTATTCTTCAGAATGCAGCTCAATGGCCGGTTCTGGTTCTGTAGCTGATGAATGTGCCTCAATGTCGTCAGATAACCGAAGAAATCCTCCATCAGCGTTGCGAAGGCTCAGCCAAGATCGATCAAGCGCTCCTCGAATTCAAAGTACAAGGTGGGCTTCTCTTCTCATTCAAAATTGCTCAATGATTCTCCTTTCTTTTTTTTTTTCTTTTTTTTTCCCGTGAAGAACATCTTTTGTTCCAACTTGTTTCTTGTGAATTTGGCGGTTACGATTATTGTTTTGGTAAGAATCGATGCCCAAGTAGTGGAACATAATATTCTAACTACCTCCGAGAACTAATTGATTACTGGAGCTACCCAAGTTGGATTATTCCCAACTCGTTATAAAGTAGGTGAAGAGCAGAGTAAGGATAACGGATCATTTCGAGGAAATAGACCAATAGCGGTTTTTGTGATGAAACTTCATACATATTTTCTTCAATTCGGCATAGGAAATAGTGGTCAGCTGTTATAGAATAAGCATTGAATAGGTGCTATGCAAATGAATCGATCTCGGTATTCTTTATGCGGTCTTTACTAAGTTTACTGAATTGCGTACAACCGCTTCGAACATCGCGTGAGGCCTGTTGAGCGACGCGGTATAGGTATACGCGCTCATTCTGACGTTATTGATCGCAAGCAACCGCGCCGCGACCCATTTTTGAGCACTAGCGAATTTGATAAAGGCAAATCCTAATGATTGTGGTAAAATCAAGTGTGTTAAGAGGTATATTTCCAGCAGGCGGACATTGATTGTTTCTTCTATTCCAGAATTGATGCCGAAGGAGTTATAGACCGAATGTTAGCTGAAACACGATGGGCAACCAAAAGCGAGACAAGTGCTTCAGAAGAAGGTTTAGCATTGTACGTAGATCGAGACGGTGCAGCCAGCATCGATCCACAAGGAGCTGGCTTCCAGAAAGTCACACTAGCCGATACTTCGTCATAGCATACGGCTATAAACTACCCATTTTAGCTCGTATCATTTGACTGTTACCCAGAATATCCTATATAACATAGGCGTCTATTGTAAGTTGTGAAGTGTTTAGCATTAATTGTTGTATGTTTTAATTTCACTTTATGTCATACGTGGCCCCGGTGAGAACTGTGTGTATTGACTAGCTTCCCGCATTGCACTTAGCTTAGACTATTAGGTGGGTTCTATACTAGTAATTATTTCCTTTAGGAATCACTGAGTCCTGTACGGTGATTGGTTAACCCCTTTCCTGTCAGTATACATTTCTTTTTTGTTATTGACACTTGCATATACTGTATTTCGGGTGACGTTATGTGTTCAACAAAAAAAAACTTATTAATTTCATTGTGAACCAAAAGGGTGAATAAATAGCTATATGGTGTATTTTATTCTCTACAGAGATAGTCTCGTCCAAAACACACCTCATGTGTCGCTTTTGAGATTTACACTCGCCAAATTACCCATTGGCTAGCAAAACTCTGAACGAAAGCTCACACAGAGCGTGAAAGTGTCGGAAGAAAGCCGTGATTCGTGGAGAGGCGGGATCAGCCAATCGCTGATTTTCCAAACGAGAATTTATAAATTATCTACATATAAATGCGTTTATGATGTTATTCTACCCCTTCATGTGACGGCCATTCTGGCTCGCTGTGATTGAGGGCTACATTATAGCAACGCTGTAATTCTGGACGATCGGACGATCGTATAGCTGCTCATTAATGATGTGCCAACAGGTCAACTTTCCGCTTCGCGACGTTTACGGATATCACTTGGGATGATGTACGGGTTTCACACCTAGTCACACACTCCAAAGTACATATTTTGTCATCAGCTTACTTCTAGCTGTATTAGTGTCATAATAAGTAACCGTTCTTTGTGCACATTGTAACTGAGCAACCTCTCGCTGTTCCCGTCTCTTATCGCATTAGTAGCCATCGATTCTCAGGTTCTAATATTCACAGAAGACTGAATTTTTCTACATTAGCGCTGTAGCGCTTCCGCAATACAGGGGAGGGACAAGGGAGTGGACGTATTTTCGAATAGTTAATATTCTGGATAACTAGAACTTAGAGCTTTCTCAATAGTAATCGTTCCGATTAACTAGATTTTGCACCACCGAACTGTCTATATTTAGGGCAACTCGGTTTTCCGATTTTTCTGAGTCGTCGAAGTTTCAAATGAAAAAAGAAAAGGATGATAGGGATTTAAAGAATAAAGATTTTTGAGTCTAAATGATTGAAAACAAGGGTTCCAAAACAATAATGAACGTGAAGCATATTAATACGTATAAATGTGTTAGTTTCCCCTTTTAGAATGCGAAAATATAGAAATCATATTTCAAAATTGATTTCGCTTCCTCATATAAGGTCACATGTCTGTGCAAAAATAATTCCCTGCAGCATTACAAGGCTGTCATACCTTCTAGAGCCTGGAGATATAGAGCGAGAACAGCAAATTCTGATTGCTTTTAAACGCGAATCACAGATTGTTTGGTTAGGGTAACTGGATAGACCAAAATAGGTTGATTCTTGGGATTCCGGAGTAGAAGCCATTTGCCTCGTACTCAGCCTGTCGGTTCCACGAGGTTGGCCGCTATACCCATGTGTCGAAGTTCCGGCAGGCCCATGACCCCTGACGTAGCGATACAGGGCATTACAGGGCATTATAGCCGGCTGATGCGGGTATAGTGCCGTAGATCCGGCTCGTCCTCAAGGCGCACCGCCTGAGATCACACGTGGCGTCTTGCTGGCGATCGATACTCAGCCGTTTGGCTGCGGGAATGCTGCCAGCAGGACGCCACGTGTGATCTCAGGCGGTGCGGCTTGAGGACGAAGCGGATCTACGGCACTGTACTTGCTCTTGGCTTTGGCGCTGGTCTTTCCTAGAGTGGATCTCATGGGTCCAATACTGATCTAAGGACTTCAAAGCGAGGAAACTAAACGTTACGTCGTTCTGTTCATTTGTCTCGTAACGAGGCTAGTTCATCTCGAAGTAGCTACAGACCTCTCCTCGAAAAGCTTCATCTTCACACTAAAAAGGTTCATTGCAAGACGTGGAGTTCTTTACAAAGTCATAAGCGACAATGGGACTAACTTCCAACTCGCCGAAACATTGCTGAGTAAAGGCGATGTCAACGAAGATGATGCTCATCTATCTCTATTCCTAGCCGAACATAGAATCTCCTGGAACTTCATCCATCCTTCTTCGCAATGGGTGGGAGGAATATGGGAAAGAATGGTTGGCACGGTCAAGCGATCTCTCCAGAGAACGATCGGACGTCGCAAGCTCACTGAAGAGCTATTCCATACCACATTATGCGAGATTGAAAGTGTAGTGAATTTCAGACCACTCATGACAATAGACGATCAGGACTCACCATGCGAGTTCCTTAGACCGATCGACTTCGTTTACATGGAACTTTCATCTCAGAAGGCAGCAAACGAAGCTATGTCCGAGAGAGAAAGATTAACGAAAAAATTCTGGACTATATGGAAGCATGAATATCTCATCGAGCTGCGAAATCGCCGTTTGTAATTCTTCTACGTCACACACTTCGGTTACAATATATGCCACACTGCCGAAATTCACGAAGCCTGCTGGGTACAGTGTGGACCATCACTCCACAATATCATCTTATCCGGGACGCTAGCCTATCACGCACCATGGATAGAGGTCAACAACAAGCTAGGAAGCAAGCACTCCAACTACGTCAACATGTTCAATCACGCCAACCTAAAACACCTTCTGGATGTCGCGTTGGAGAATTGGAAAACCGCTGTCACATCATTCCTAGCAGCTGCACTGTCTGTTGCAGTTGGAGCACTCACAATTCCGAAACTCAAGACTTCTTTACTGAAGGCATGGAGTGTAAAGTCTATTACAACTAGTCATGTACAAACATATATTGATGCATTCAAACCTCCCCGGAGGCGGAGAGGCTGCAGTGACCCGATGAGCAACCCCTTGATTGATTGATCTTCTGATGCGGCGGCAACCCACAAGGTCACGCTACTCAGCAGTGGACCACTGATCTTCGGACGCGAGCTTCAAATCTGGGTCATGACCGCGCTCCAGGCGGCAAAGCGATGCATAAATAGAGGCTGCCCATACTAGGTGAACATCGTCAGTCAACTATCGATACTACCTGTGCAGCCATGTCCGCCAACAACTGCCACCAATTCGAAGAGCCCGAAGAAGACTTACTCGATCTGGACATCACCGTCGAGCTCGAGGCCGCCGAGAACGTCAACCAGCAGCGCTGCAAGCCGAGAAAGCGCCGAGTCTGTCGAGTGGTCGAGGAACAACTGCCGCCGTCGAAGCGCCCTCCAATTCCATCGAAAGAGATGCCTCCCCCACGCATGACCCTAGAGCCTTTGCTGGTCTCACAGGATCACAAGGGGAGGCTCTCCAACGAGACTTGAGGGATATGTTCTACGCCCTCATGGACGGCATTACGGACGTAAGGAGGAAGCTGGACAGGATAGAGGATACTGTTCACAAGAACGACGACAGACTGCACTCTCTTGAGCAGCTCATGCTGCTTAAATAGGAGAAGCAGGAAATCGTCCCTCTTCCTCTTCCAGCCACCGATTGTCCGGCCGTGCCTCCTACAAGTTACTGCGAGGTGTGCTATCAGGCGGGACACCAAGCATCGAAGTGCCGCTCCAAGTCTCGTATGGATCCAGCACACGTCGAAGAAGTGTACAAGTCGAAAGGAATCTGTCGAAAATGTCACTGCATTTACCCGCTGTAAATATAACATATACTACTGATGTTATATTATTTGTATTATTTCATGTTTGTAACTCATGCTCTGTATAATAAATTACTATGCGCTCATGTGTATTGATAATAGTAATTCCTATCCTTTCCATCACTTGTATGTTACAATAGTTAACTGTGTTAACATTCTGATCCAATCCGTTCACATTTCGTATGCTACCGCATTCCCCCCCCCCACTGTTGTAACCAACCTATGATATTTTTTAAGATATTGTATAAGGTTCATTTACCAAGTTCAGGAAATATGTCGTTCTGTCAACGACATTTATTGTCCGTAGGTAATATCCATCGGCACCTATGCTTGCCCTAGTTTCTCAAGTAATTGGGGTATGATCCCCTATCGTTCAGGTGTTAATAGGGCGCGGTGCCGACTTTGAACATTCCCCTAGCTGGCCCCTTGTGGCAAACTCACACCTAGTAGGCCGGCACCGCCCCCTGTATTCTGCATATAAACCCCCATTTGGTCGCTGTATTTACTATTCGCTCTATTTGTCATGGTGGCTAGGCCACGCCCACTTGTTGCTCGGTGTAATTTTAGTTTTGGGCCTTGGCCGACCGATCATCGATCTCTTTTTCTATTTTGCTTGTTTATTCTAAATAAATGTTTGTTCATTAAACTCTCGAAACAGAAGCATGTGATCTCAGACATCCGGGAACATGACATGGAGGTCCCGGGGAGATCTCTGTTTTGAGAATATTAGCATGGACGAAACGAAAGCCGCACTGGATGCATTGAGGTCGCTACAACGACCGGCACAAGAAGAACGAAGAGAGGCTCCACCGGCAGCACCTTCACCCGCAGGATCAATGCGCCGTCAGCCGCATCGTCCCCCACACCACAACCCTATGCATGCACCGCGGCAGAGATTCTGCGTTTTCTGCGGAGCAAAGGGTTTCACGGATAGCTGCCGAAATATTCTCGGCAGCGAAGCAAGATCTCGTATTGTGCGAGAAAAGAATTTTTGTCAGAAATGTCTGAAACTCCCCAGTGGAATTTGTAGAAAGAACATTAGTTGCGTGTACTGTTCTAGTGACTCTTACCACAAAGCGCTTTGCGCAGCTGTAACAGCATTTGAAGAACGTGCGAAAAAAGCACACCATTGTTGAATTCCTTTCCTGTTGTATGATCATCTGATTATCCATAAAATTGCTGTTATTTGCTTGTCGAGACGACAAGTCTCGAAGGATGGGCATGTCATGGTGGCTAGGCCACGCCCACTTGTTGCTCGATGTAATTTTAGTTTTGGGCCTTGGCCGACCGATCATCGGTCTCTTTTTCTATTTTGCTTGTTTATTCTAAATAAATGTTTGTTCATTAAACTCTCGAAACAGAAGCATGTGATCTCAGACATCCGGGAACATGACATATTCGACGAAACTGTCGTCGACGTCTGGTTGTTAATAAACGACTTATTGGTAACCCTCTACCACAGACCACACAGTAAGTGTATGGGAAAGTGCTTTCAAATCCGGATTTTTTTCTTCAGACAGAAGAAGAAAGATTCAATTCAACACCATTTTTAACTGTGTGCATCACTCGGACATAAGGGTGACCGAGCTATACCTGGAGCGAATAGCTAATTAGAAGGGTTCGCTCTAGTTAGCTGATCTGAATTACAAATTTGATCTATGAATTGAAGAGTGGGATTCAAAAAAGGTGAGTGATTCAAAATTTTCGAATTTAGGAAAAATTTGACATGAAAGCTTTTTTTAATGTACAAAAGCTGTTTAATCAAGGAAAAAACACAATAGTTTTTCTTTTCGAAAGAACGATGCCCTCTACGGAGACCTAGAAGGTGCGAGGCGCCTTGTGCAGTTAGCAAATATGTGATCTGCACCGCTATTCCTAACAAAAAATCACTAACACTGTGGTGAAAGCTTTAATCAATGATATTATCGTCAAGCATGGAACGACCATTGAAATAGTCTCAGACCTAGGTCTAATTACACAAACGAGGTCTTTGCACGGATAAATAACATCCTCGGTATTTCTAACAAACTGGCAACAAGCTACAACCACAAAGCGAATAACCAAGTTGAAAGGTTAGTCAAAGTCAGCTCACTGCACAGAAGCACAGGATCTGTGGTTTGGCTTCTTTCAGCCTATAGCATTTGTGTATAACAGAAGCATAAATGATACAACAGGTCATAGCCCATTCTTCGTTCGGTCGCCATCCAATCAGTTGATTTGATATAGTTAACGGACATCCATCCAGGATCGTCTAGTCAAAGATATCTTCGCAGACCAAATCACCACCGCTCTGCCAAGCACAGTTACAGATACTGGAAACCAGATTGCACGGAAAACTGCAATCTACAAATCAGTATATGGTTACCAGCACAAGGTATACAAAGAGAAAATATCTACTAATGATCCAGTGTTATCGCGTGACGACACCCGTTGCGCATAATCGATATACCAGTGGAAAGGCCCTCATATAAAGGTAAGCACCAATCACCCTAAAGTGGAGATTACTAACATCATTCCTCTTCCTACACAACAGAATGTCCACATCAATAGACTAAAAATCCATTGTCCTCGTTCGCCTTCGTCTTATCCTTCCCCACAAAACCAAATCAACGGTCTAACAACCACCTTCTCTGATAACTGGGCAGCACGAACGCAGCCCGAACGACGTAATGATTCGAGAAGAAACCCTAACAGCAACGGTTCCCAGTTGCTGCCATCCTCCCCTCGATTGCTGCTCATGATTTCGTCACTTTCGCAGCAACTGCTGAGGGGTGGCAGATATAATTGGGAACATCGGGAGATGACGAACCAACCGTTGGGCGTTCGCCCGAACTTCTACTGAAAAGATAAGCTTTCAGCACACCATCATCAACTCCTGTTGATAATTAGTGATTCTGATAATATCAAACTTACTTGACCATCTCTATTTTGTCCTGGAAATGTGTTATTCTGTCATGGGCAGATGTCAGTATTTACTATAGATACTTGTAAACCGGCAGGTCATGCACATGGTAGCACTTGAATAGTTACTCCTAGTTGTTGCTACCTCGAAATAGGTATTTGTTGCACAGATATGAGCATCTAGGCCAACTTCGCCTACCCCTTTTGCAGAAAAGGCCTTGGATGCTCAGATCTATAGTCTTATCTGTCAGCATCGTCAACGTCGTTATTTCCCCACTTGCCGTGGTCTGAGTCAAGGAACCCTTCGAGGTGTGAACTAACGAGGACATTATACGGCATTCACTATATTCTCGTCAGTGGCTGTCATAGTTCAAATCAGGGAACCCTTCGTGGCGTGAATTGAGGCGGACATTAAAGGCAACACGAGTCGAAATCCTCGACTCGGAGCCGAGGTGGGAGCCATAAAGTAGTCGCCGCGCACATCACAAATCTGAAACGAACACATACCGTAACCACATACCTGCAGAACACGGCAAATTGCCGTCGCGTGCAGGCCCCGTGCGCCAGTGTTTCGGAGGGTTCGACGCGCCAGCTTTCCGGCAGCGCACAGGGCGCCGACGGAATACTTGCCCGCGCACGAAGCCCAGCATCGGATTTTCCCGGCTTTCTCGGGTGTTTCACGCGATTTCATCGCTGGATATGAGCAACACACCCCTAAAAACCCCCAAAATCCGGCGAAATCACAAACACGATGACTTCGACGGGTGCTGCCTTTAACTGATTAATGAACAGGTTTAGCGGCTCTATTCGCAACACAGCTTGTCACACCAAAAAAGAGAATAGTTATTGATTCTTCTCGGTTAGTGGTCCTTTCAACCTCCACGCCGCAAGCGCATCTCCACAAAAACTTACTATCACTCTTGAAACTTTGCGCTTATGTTGAACGCCCCTTGTGTAAAACAGCAGTTCACCTCTGTGAAACGCCATTTTGTACATAGAAAGCAATCAGTTCAACATTCGACTCATATTATCTCACATACAACTCTGCATAACTATATATGCGATCACGACATTTCGCAATATTTTGTTATGTTATGCTATATCCGGAGTTATATCCGGAATGTGCTCTCATATAACTGTAATATTTTCATGCAGTTACCTTTGTTCTCATACATACTCGATGTTCTATACGTAATTTCTTACATCCTAAGTTCTCACTTGTTGTCTAAACACATGTTTGTATAAGGTTCACTCACAAACGTATGCATACTTCGTTATAGCATTTTCTTTGTCAAGACTAATAGATAACACAATGCCGTTTACTTCATTCAGAGCAGGTCCGTAAGTTCACCAACCATTGACATGGGACCGCCTTCCACTCACATCAATTGGCCCTCCAGCAGGCAATACTCCAACATCTCTAGCTTTTCCCGATGTCAGCAGTCATGGCTTTCTTCAGATATGTGTTCGAGTACGATTACGTCCAATAGATCTAACTGATTGTTTGTTTGCCGAAAACGAGCTTCTTCGTTTGCCTGAGGGTAAAGTGAAGGTCGGAACTACACTTGGGGTTTGGCCGAATCGAATAAAATTCAAATATCTATCCGAATATTCGAGGACTCTAGATTCCGAAAATTTGAAAGTTCGAAGGTTCTATGACATCCGGAAATTTGAAGGATCGAAAATTCGAGGGCCATGGGACCATTCGAAAATTCGAGTATCCGAGGGCAAAAAATCGAATAATTGAAATTCTTGCGCTTCGTAACTGTGCTTTGGCTTCCATTTATGGGGAAACTGTGAAAAACTCCCAGAAACCGGTAATGAAACTTGTCACCCGCAAAATTTCATGCCTGTTGTCATCTCATTGTCCGCCTACATGTATGATTACAAATTATCCTTACCAAACTGTGTTACTGGAAGAAAAATTCGAGCTCTTGAATGCTCGGAAGTTCAAATGTCCAAAAATTGGTTGCTTCGCAAAAATTCTAGAGACCGCGAGTTCCCAGAGATCGGAAAATTCGGTGGGTTTGAAAAATTCAAAAGTTCGAATATTTGAAGATTCAGTGGGTCGCAAAATTTCGAAAGTTCGGGGTTCCCAGAAGTTTGGAAATTTGAAAGATACTTTCGAATTTAAAACTCTACTCGACGCTCTCATTGGGCATTGCTTCTACTGCATCGTTCGTTTGGGTCCCGCCGCGCTTCTCGAGCGGTTGTACAAGATGCCTTCCCCAATCACGGCAAGGGCCTGCCGCGCACCGTAAGTCCTCTCGCTCTCTACGTCTCCGATTACTAGCAGGTCCCTGTACTGCCTCCACCACCCACCCCCAGCCTGTCTATGCTCATGCCGCCGCGACGCAGGTGGGGAACGTATCTCATGTAATCTTCTCGAGCCACAATGTCGTGGAGCCGTGTGCAGCACCCGCTAACTACAGATTCTTCTAAATTCTACTGAAATCTAATTTTTTTGTGTCGGTCATTCGGAAAAATCAGCAATAACTTTTGCCCCGATTCAAGGAAATAAGTGCAAAACTGGCTTGGAGATTTTCGTAGCTATTTCCACCACCTTTTTTCCTTTGAGTTTTCCTTCTCACATCCTGTTACTTCCGTACAGAGAAATCTTCCTTTTTTGTTCTTACAGAAATCTGTAAGCCAGCGTTGTGGATAGGGTTTTTTCGGACTAATTTGCCTTGAGGGAAGTGGCACTCATTTCCTTCTGGAACGGTGACGATCAGGATCGGGCAAGGAAGAGGACTCACTGACGCTAGATTTCACTTCGGGGCACATATATTTGTGCATAGAGGGTCATTCGTGGTCTATTCAAACAGAAGACCGAGAATAGGGGTCAAATTCGAGCAGATCACGAGGCGGGTAGGGAGTGTTACAGAAAAAGCCGACCTCATCAGTTGTTCTACAGTCATACCGATACTCTGTTCCTGTTATTTATTTAAAAGCATGTCATTTTACACATTTTAAATCCAGGGAGATAGACTTGCACACACAACTACATTGAACTGAAGCCCAATTACAGCGTTACTGCATAAGTTATTGTACATCGTTTGCTCAATTATTTCTCCCCCCCCCCCAAACCCATGCTTCCTCCCACTTCCTTCTGTGCCAAATAGAGGAAGCTTAATTGTATTTGCGGGTCAAGACCGGGTTTTTGACGAGGCTTTCGTTTGAGGTAGTACGCCTTGGAACACATTTTTAAAAATGCAGGCTGTTGTGACAATACTTCCTGCTGAATCCTCTAAATGTTAAGTTGTGCCTTACTGTCTACATAACTTATTGAGCGCAAGGAGTGCTCCTTCTGAGTGTACTTTCTGTTTCAGGTGAAAACGTTATATGAGAAATATAGACCGCGGTTACTGTATGCTTCCATTAATAGCAAATTTTTACCGAATTTGTTTTCGAGCAATTTTTCCGTTGGGACACGGGACAACAGTGAAACCGAGTTCAGAAACCTGGACCAGGATGCCCCAGAACGGTAGCTGAAATTCATGAACAGCCTAAGTATGGGCCGAGTTTGATTCTGCATGATCGCCCAGCTATTGTCAAGGTGAAGAAATATCCACCCAGAACGGTTGTCAAAAACAATTTTTTCCAGCTGATTTGCTAGGAAACTGCAGATTTAACCAGTGCATTTGACAGTACCGGAAATCTGTACTAAAAATGCACTTAAATCTACTAGCTATCACGTAAATTTCCGAGGAGGCACTTAACTAAAAATAGTTAACGTCCACGCTACTGGATAGGATTGAGCTCGCGGAAAAAATCATATTTCAAATGAAGGGAAATAAGCTAGCAAACAATGTACAGTAGCAAACGATGCACAACAACTTGCACCTCCTCCTTCCCCCTCGCGTATAACAGCCGCATCTAAAGTCCTTCAAGACGACAGGAAATTTGAAGTACCACGTTCACTGTTATTTCTTTGCAGCAGAATTCAATCGTGGATTGATTGTGTAAGTTAATGCTCGACTGCGCACGCAGACACATGATAGTATGGCATCAAAAGTGTTTAAAGTACATCAAGTTCAAAAGTGAAGCCTGAAGAAATTCGGCTACATCATGTTCACCATACACCCTCATTTCTTACATAAACGGAGATGACAACAGCCTTTCTAATATGACCGTGAGAAGGGTCAACCTCCCAAGCGATCAAGGACCATATACCCTAGCAGAAAATCAGTGTCAGCCGCGAAGCACGGCGAAGCTGCGCTTCGTGAGGATGACAGTGATTTTCTTAAGTTTATTAGACTCGAAAGTAACGTGGCACACGGGTCCGAGACGAAGCGCCGCCCAGCGGCGCTTTGGCTCGGGATTAAATTTTTTCAAGGTTTGCTTGGCCCAAAAGTAACGTGGCACACGGGTCCGAGACAAAGCACCGCCCAGCTGCGCTTCGGCTCCGGTTTCGTTTAATAAGACAGTGTATGCTCGAATCACGAATATTCATTTTACGTACAATGCAACAATAGCAACAATACACTTTGAATAAAATTACATACATGAGCTTCGATCAGCTTTGGTGAGTTTCTTTTAGGTCCCACATAAAACCTGAAAGGTACGCATGGATGGGTTCAGTTGTACTACGCTTGGCGTTTTTGCCATGATATCACTTCATATGATATTCAGTAATACTCTAAACTGTACAAGTATGCGATACTTCCAATATTAGAAATCAGAATCTCAAGAAATCAATTTCTGGCACATAATATGGCATTATCACATTTTAGAGACATAAAATCGAATCGGAAAGATGTAGAAATGAAGTACTGTGAATTAATAAGAAACGGAGTGAAGTACTGTGAATTAATAAGAAACGGAGCTGTAGCGCTACAGACTGTGAGCAATAGTATAATTCCTAGCGGTTGAGGATCTTCTTCAAGTTGGTTCCAAGCTTAACTAGGTTCCTCATCTAGACAAATCACTCCCTCATGGGATAGCTGCAGTTATGCAAATCAATGCCTATAAGAGATACTTCCTCGTTAGTGAAGGCTCATGTTATGGAGGTCTTTTCGAAGTTTCCCTGTTGCAGTATCTTCTAGCAACGTTGCGCTATCATGGAGTCGATTACGTAGTTCCTGAAATTTGCGCGATGGTTGACAGCTGTAATGGTTGAAGGAAGGAAAGCCTATCTCAGATAAATGTGATCACTTTCGGATGTCTAAAAAACTACCTTCTCATTGTACTCAATTGGATGATGAGAGTAATGTCTTCGAGGAATTCGTAGCGGTTTTAAATTCGCTCCTGGTTTGACAACCATATGATTGATGACGTCAGACAGCGAGATAATTCCCTGAAGGATTTGTGGGCATATATAAATCAATCATTCTGGAAAAATAGGCATATCATTCACTGTTTACGAGATCAATATTTAGCGATGTTACGGAACTGAAAAGGTGCTCTAATATGTAGCACACCAATGGTACCGTTCATTGCTATTGTTCTCCCAAATTTCCAGTGAACAACTTGCCTACTAAGTGGCGGACGCAGAAAATGGGGGAGGGGGGGGGGGCGCGTGGGGAAAAAGGTGGGGTCTCCGCCATTTTGGAGACCCATACGGAAAATAAAATTAATAAAAATAATTATTATAATAATAAGTGATTAATAAAAATTATATTAAAAATAATATTAAGCATAAACAAGTAAAAACAAACTAATACAAGATTTTTACATGTATCGTAAAGTAATTTCGAAAATCTGCCGACCCATTCTGCCCCCCCCCCATCCCTGCGTCCGCCACTGGTGCGTACTGCCCGCGTTTCTTGCGCACCTTTGAGACCAACATACATTTGCACGAGTTCCATTTTGTTCTTAAACCTCCCTTCTTCGTGGATGAAACAGACCACGACTTACCTCAATAGCGCCCTTCTCATTGACCGCGCACAAACGATGCACATTCCGTTCAACAAGAACTGTGACGGCTTTCCAGAGGGTATCCGTATCCCGAACAGAAACAACTCGGTCTTTTTCGTTCTATAAAAACTATCATGGGAAGAAGGCTATACCGTACGTCTTAAATATACGCATGCGTACCCTGCCCAGATTCTTGAACTTCAGCGCCTGTTCTACCGTGACATCTAAGCTGTTTGCGTCTTCTTCTAGAGCGATACCAACTGCATCGAAACGAGAGTACATATCGACAACCCTGGAAAGTAAGGAATCAAGCGATCATATTCGAACAAGCTATTCCATAATAAGCAATAAAAACGATTCAACCAACTTGAATGTGTCTCGCTCGACGACTGGGACACCTGATACACCTTTATTCAGGAGGATGTCAAGGCAGTCAGTAAGCGGAGTATCTGGGAACACCTACAAAGAACCACAATCACTGTTAAAAAATTTAGACTTCCAGACGGAACTGACATCCAAACACGTAAATAAGAAAAAGTACGCCACGTAGAGCAAAACAAGAACGAAACAAGCTAAAGCATATAATGCACAAAAGGATTACGCACCACACGTATGCCAACCCATGAGCCAACATTCAGTTCTTTTGCTGTGCGAATGTGGAAGTCTGGTTGAGAGTACTGTTGACCCTAAAAATGAAGTCAAAAATAAGCTTTATCCAAATATAGCACATAGCAGAAAATAAGTAGAAAATTCTTTAGCACTTTAACAACATACAAAGCACCATAGGAACTTGAGAAGTCGTTTGTGAGTGAGAATAAAGAGAGGGCTACCGGAGTCGGGATCGAGAACAGGTAGACGATGTATACGATGTTGAGCAAGTAATCGAGCAGCTTCCAGTAAGCTTGAAGTGAAGAAATCAATTTCGAAGAAAAAGCTATGATAAGTAAATCTACCTGTTATTCGCATTGATATATACTAAATCCTTAAGCTTTCCCTCTTTTTGTACTAATTCTGAAAAGAAAATGCAAAGATAACTGCTAGATATATCTATAACTCTTTATATGCTTACCTCTATATTTCTGTATAGTTAACTTCCCTATATCTTCCTTCTCGTCCACCAAAGCATCAGAATTCCCACGCTCCCTTAATTAAGAAAATATAAGAAAATCAATACTAGAACAAAACGCAAAACTGTGATAACGAAATTAACCTGTGTAGCCTCAGCATAACCCGTATGAAATCTGTCACTGATAGAATTCCCGTAATTAATCCACCACGTTCTGCGTTTGATAATAATACATGCCGAGTATCTGGAATAAAAAAAAGGTGAATATCAGAAATCCTAAGGGACCACGATGTTGAATACATCTCAATTAAATAGTCAGATTATGAGCTCAGTATAAAAATCAACTTTCGCCATCCTACTACTCTGACAATTAATCAGTTTACCCACTAAAAGGGAAGCTTCCCGACAGTGTGGTGGTCCAAACCCCTTAATTTCGACAGATGGAAACTATATTGAGAACAATGTATTCCAAGACGAGAATTTCTTAATTCAACAAAAAAAAAGACGAATTTAGGAAATAAGAAACCTGCTGTCAATATCATACCCCAGGATGAAAGAACTTTGATTTGCGACTCGACATTCTGGATGTACTTTTTGTTTACCACGCCACATTCTTCCACTTGTCGGTAACAGAGCAATGAACATTTTGTCTTCGAATTAATCGCGTCCTTGTATTCTTGCATAATTTACAGCACTTCATGTGATTGATATGTTGTGCAGTCAAAGCTCTTGTCTTCGCAACAACAACAAAAAAAAAGCAAAGAAAAAAAACGATGAGAAAATGTATGAAACGTGCAGACAGATGTACTTACTCTGATAAACAAGACCGTTGAAAGCTTTCCATAGCACTAGCTCGGTGTCAAATACTACCATCTTACTCGATGTTGGCATAGCTTCATAGCACTGGTTCATTTGAAGCAACCGAGCATATGAGTCCGCTTCGTAGTGGAGGACCTGCAGAGATGTAAACACTTTGCACAACATATAACCACCATGACTGTGAAAAACCAAAGCCAGAACGCCCAGCCTCTCCATTTCCAGGTAGGAATAATCTATAGTAAGGCAAAACCGTAAATCATTCTATGACAAGAATTACAGTCTTCACAACTACTCTAAAATCTTTTAATGACTTGTGTTTCGCGGGAAAATTTCAATGAAGAGAAAAACCCGGTAAGCTAGTGCTGCAGGGACCGAAAGAGCTGTACTAATCGAGAAGTATCGCAGTATTCACATTTTGAACAAATTTTCTGACGAGAAAGAAAGAAATTTGTTGAAAAACTCCAGCTGTAATAGAAGTTGTGGTCATCAAAAAAAAAAACTTGAAGAGTTCAGTCAAAAGATCAAGTGGCTGTTGAGGCCTTATTCCGACGTGGCCGCGGCCAGCCACCTTTCGCTGGTCAGGTTTGACCACCGATATGTATGCTGTAGACACGGTATTTCATAGAATTCTCTCAAATTTTGAAAATAGGGGTTATTCGGTGCGTTGAACATGATTATCGTATTAATTTTGTACCAGAACCTCGCTGTGGGGAAATTACGGTAGGTGGTGGAAAACGTAGTTAATTCCGTAGCTAGCCCTTAGTGGCTACATTTGGCCCACTTTTGAAAGGCGGCCAAATGTGGCCAGAATCTTAAAGGCAGTATCTCAGCTCAGGTTCGAATCCGAGCATTTGGTATGAGAATAATCTAGGGAAGGTGCTGATTACAATGGTGTAGGGATCCCGACTCAAAAGTGCAAAAAACCCCCTTCTTTAACGGTTTCTTTTTGGAGCAAACTTCCAGCCGCCGCATCGAAAGCTCGTCCACACGGCGACGCGCCGCTATCGATCGGCGCCACTCCATGACACTTCACGCCAGAAGCCACCGTCTCCCTGACTGACATTATTAAAATCCACTGTATGCGCGGGCGTTGCTGGAACCCGGCTGGCCCGGTTCCCTCCTGGCGTGGAGAAAATGGCTTCTTTCCACGCACTCTTTGCCTAGTTCCGTCGCAGAAATACCAAAATCAATAATCCTGCCTGAACTTTGTGAGAGTTATTCGATGCGCAGATCACGAAAATCATAATCATTTTGTAAAAAGAGGCCATTCTGTAAAGTCACAGTAGGGTCGCTGTTACAAAGAGGTCAAATAGACCCAATATTTCAAAGAATTTTGTGAGGTCTCGTTTCTACAATATAGCTATCGCAACCCTACAAATAGGGGGTTGCGGTTCAAAATGAGTATAATTTTCGTTATCTGCGCATCAAATAGCCCCCTTAGCCAAAGAATTGTCGAGAACAGTGACTTTGATGTTTTGAGGCAGAACTAGTCGTACAATGCCTAGAAGTTGAGTACTAATGAGTGGTCGAAGAACACAAGGGTAGAATAATAGACTACTAGTGAAAAGAAACCATTATCTCCGCAAAAAGAGGGATCTGGGCCAGCCGGGTTCCAGCAACGCCCGCACATACAGTGGATTTTAGTAATGGCAGTCAGGGAGACAGTGGCTTCTGGCGTGGAGTGGCATGGAGTGGCGCCGATCGATAGCGGCGCGTCGCCGTGTGGACGAGCTTTCGATGCGGCGGCTGGAAGTTTGCTCCAAAAAGAAACCGTTAAAGAAGGGGGTTTTTTGCACTTTTGAGTCAGGATACCTACACCATTGTAATCAGCACCTTCCCTAGATTCTTCTCATACCAAATGCTCGGATTTGAACCTGAGCTGAGACACTGCCTTTAAGGAAAAAATTTGGCTGAACTTTGCATAGAGGGGTTATTTTAGGTGCTGTGCACTAAAATCGCATTAATTTCGCATAAGAACCCCATTTTAGTAGGATCACGGTGGGTGTATATGGTATCCTACAGAACTTTCTAAAACTGCGCATAGGTGGTTACTTAAGGTGCTGGAATTGCTATTTTGTGCCGCCATAAGGGCTAATCGTAGCCAAGTTTAACAGTGCTGGACGCACGAGTAGCCAGCCAGGTGGGCGTGGGAAAAAATGGCAACTCCGCCACTTCGGGGAGCCAGGGGGAAGAATAAAATTACCAAAAATATTTATTTCAAAATTGAATGACTAATAATAATCATTTAAAAGTCGTAATAAAAATAGATAAATTGAAAAACGCTAAAAAAGGTCTCATTTCTTTTACTGCAAAAAAAAATTAGGCGACCCACTCTCGGGAAGAGAGAGAGGAGGCGCCCCGTGCGTCGACCAGCGATGTTTAGCGTTTTTCCATTGTATCAGAAAAAAAAACACTGCATAATACTAAGATTAGCCACTATGGCACCGAAAGATGGCGGTTCGGGCGCGCGGCGCGACCGCGCTGCCGCATACCCCCCAAATCCGCAAATTCGTCAACCTCATCGACGCTCACTTTACTCTGCCACGATCAACGACTGCGGCAGCGCAAGATAGCGACTCCCACGCGCGGAGCGGCCGCGCTGATGTGCGCAATCGAGTAAACTAGTTAGTCAAACACATATATGGAGAACTCCAAGCGTCGAGCCACCTTCGGTCCAGTACAACCCACAGCAGCGCGACAGAGAGCGAGAGGGTCAAGTCGGCTCATGCGTTGCGGCAGACAGCCAGAGTGCAACGTCGTGGTGGAATACATTGGCGCGTGTGGGCCTCGAAAGTTGAAGTTTCCTCGCTCTATAGTGTGTTTCACAGGGGAAATAGTTGTGAACATATTAGAGAAACCGGAGAGGCAAGAAACAGTGCCGTATTCGGAGAAGCAAGCGAGAAGTACAGATCATAGCCACAAATACTTAACGATCGTCATTTTTGAAACGGACTATATGTGTTGACGAATTTATGCATCCACACCGCAAATCCTATTTCTTTTTTTTTTTTTGAACGCATAAGACGGGTCAGTCCCGCCCACTCCACATGAGGTACAGTAAGGGCGGTGAACATGAATGCTACAAGGATCATCGATCTGTCGATGATACTCCGGCGGGCGACAAGAATTATCACTATTAATATCACTGGTCTTAGCTTTCTTCCCTGTCGTCCTGTTGCGGCGAGGATCAACTTCTTGAAGTGGGCGGCGGCGAACAGCTCGAGGACGTGAAGGGCGACGACGGGTGGCAGGAGTTGAAGGCGAACGGCGGCTGGACGGCGTGGGAGGCGGCTTGACGTGGAGTACAGGACGGCGGCGGCTGGAGTTGAAGGCAGACGGTTGGAGTTGTGAAGATTGTAGCCTTTTCATGACTACAGAGTGATTTTTTACGACATGCGTCGCATCTTCCTTCAATGGAAATGTGGTAGGTGTGAAACTGTAGGCGTGGCAAACTCCATTTTTGTACGTATCGGAGTACTTCGAGAGCTTTTTGCATCTCTTGCGCTCCTTTGCCCTTGTTTCTAGTACATTGAGTCCAGAGCCCTTTTGGGGCGCACGGACCTCGGTGTTTTCCCACACAGCTGTCAGATTATAACTGACAGATTCAACGTGATTTACTTCGGTCAACCCACTACCGTAAATTGTGGGACCGAAAACCGTTCTGGCAATGTGTAATCCAGATGGGGTTTTAGTTACATGGCCGGTAACTAGGTCATGATAATAGTCAAGACCCACTAAAACGCGTGGAATTTGCCGTTCTCCACGTACTTTCGTACTTGCCAAATAAATATCGTTGGCTTTCAAAAACTCCGCGTCAGCTTGACCAAGTTTCACGGATGGAAATCCACTTGTAATGACTGGCCGAGTTTCTACGGTCATGTCGATGTCTTGTCCAAATGCCGTCCCGACTTTGAGAGGAATGATGTGGCTTTTGCACGTTTCCATGTGTCCACCGCTCCCAGATAATGTGCACATTTTGGTCTTTTTCTTTGGAAGGCCAAATTGTTCTACAAGTTTCTCCTCAACTACGGTTTTTTGTGAACCCGAGTCGAAACAGAACAACACTTTTTCAAATTGCCGCCGTTTTGCGTTCCATATGCTGCCCTCAGCTGTCATTAACACAGTTTGTTTGCTTATTGAACTAACGGTGCGACTATGGAGTTTTGTGAAATTATCCATGCACATTTGTGCATTAATTGATGTATGTTTTCTGCAATCATATCGGGTTCTATCCGACCTCTGACCGCAGTTTTGACAGCCCTTTCTATCTGAGTGGTTGGGCGGCATGTCCCTTGATTGTCGCGTGTCATCATAATTACTCTGTGTTTTGTCCTTTTTGAAGCACAGGCTGATGTGGTGCTTCTGTCCACAAAATGAGCAGTCCTGTTTTCGGCAGACCCAACTGTTATGGGTCCGTGAGAAACATTTCCAACAGCGATTTTGTTCTTTAAGTGCTTTTCGGCGCATGCTTTGATCGCTGACGGTACGGCATCGTGTAGATGAGTGATTGCCCTTGTGGCAAAATATGCATCCCTCACCGTAATTGGGTCTATAGTTAGGGCGCTTCCTTCTTGATTGTTTGACCCTGCCGTTGTTTTTCTGGCCTAATCTTGTCTCAATGTATGCATTTGTGGCAATCTCGTTCTTGAGAAGTGCCATTGGGTTGCGTCTGTTTTGGCTAGAGTATGATGTATGTGAAACTGACGATAATGACACGCAGTTTTTATTTTGCTCGGTGTTTTCGGCAATATTTTGAACGATTTCTAAATCGTCTTTGATTGGAGCACATACTTTTTGAGCTCTAGGTTCTGGATATTCTAGCCGATTCTCCAAATTTTCTTGAATCTTATTAGATTCGTTGAACTTTGCTGTTAAAATAGCGATGAGGTCGTTTGCCTCTGCTATTGATGTGTGCAGCTCAGATTCTTCCGTTATTTGGTGAATTTCCGCAAGAACTTTCCTTTTCTCTAAGGTGTCCTCGCAGTTTTTGTACTCATCTAGTAACTCTCTGTACAATTTTTGGAGGTCCTCTTTTGCCTCATTGATTCGCTGTATGCTACTTTGTAGTAATGCTGTCGTAGAGCGACATTTCGCATGATCTGCTCTATATTCTGCACTCTCTGTACTCCCTTTGTAGAAGTCTACTACTTTTCTTAGCGATCTGGCGCTAAGAACAATGGGAATTCTGTGGAAATGAAGTGCCATGGCTTTTTTGGCTCACTTCGGAAAGGTTCCCGTGAGATTTGTCGTTCAGAGACGACTATGTGCGCTGCAATTAGCTCACGCAAGCGCTAACTGTAATGCCAGTTAGGCTGGGTTGAATCGATAGCGATTCTGGACCCTTGATTGGATCCGTGATTTTAGGGCACTTTGGCTCCTAGGATAGACTTCGCTAACCTCTTACGGCTTAGGGTGGGCCGTGAAATTGCTCTGGTGTGAGCTAGTCTCTTCTCCAGGCTCCAGAGTTGTTACGCTCTGACGCGGGAGGAATGGCTTTATTTTAGCCGATGCACCAAATGTTGTGGGCGCTGAGACTCTTGGACTTTGTGTAGTCCGAATGCACAATTAAGGCGGTGGTTCAGTGGATATTTATTATGTACTGTACAATAGAGAGTGAGTGCGAGGAGTGAAGTGGGTAACGAGCGCCTCGTGCGGCTTACAACATCGTACTGACTAGCAACTATCATCTCAAGCATAAGACGGGTCAGTCCCGCCCACTCCACATGAGGTACAGTAAGGGCGGTGAACATGAATGCTACAAGGATCATCGATCTGTCGATGATAAAAGAGGTGGGTAAAGAAAAAAACGGGAAGAAGAGTTTAAATGTTTCTTTGATTTTTTTTTATCGAACTGGTCTGTCTAACCTTACCTCCGCTAATGATCTCTCCCTAACGCTGTAAGTATGTGCATGTCCATGAACGGTTCGCAAAGGCCCTCGTAACGATTGTGAATGAGATCCGAGTGTTAGGTGGGAACGCAAAGGTGATACTGACTCTGAGTGTGACATTGTCGTTCCCTGGAAAGAAGCACATTAAGAAGCAACAAAATCGAGGCTTAAACACGAGAACGAAAGAAGATCTCAAACAAAGGGAAATTGTAGCAGATGATGTTCTGGTGATGTCCCACACATTTCTAAAGGAATGGGATGTGAAAAGTGCGATCACTCCCAGTGGTGATCGCTGTGTAACAGAGAAAGCCAATTCTCTTCCACAAACTAATGACAGATTAAATCTAGGAACATGCAGAGCTTCACTCGACTCTATAGATAATCTTTCACATCAAATGTTTTTGTGCTATGAAAATAATGAATAAGAAAGTGTAAATAAGAAAGTCTCGAAAATGTAACGTTTCACTGTTTCTATGAAATGAACCCCACGGTGAGCAACTGAGAAAATTCAACAAACAAATTCAGTTTTAGGATAAGGAAGATGACACGAAGAACGTTCTATTCTCACTGACATTAATAATAATCATCATTCTCGAGACCGCATCCACGCTCAACTGAGTGCATTAAGACGTAGATGTAATCGTGTTAATTTAGCTAGCCGAAGAAAGGGAAAGTACATGAGCCCTGTCGATGACCCTAGCCACTTCTTTCATTAGAATTATGAGGAAAAATGCAAACTTGCTTTATACACGGTTCTCTAACATAACTGCACATATCCGAAACTCTCACTATGGCAAAATGCACCATGAAACTCTAAAGTAGAGGAATTAAGATAGTAAGAAACAACCTATGGGATGACGTAGTTCTCAGGTACATAATCTTGAGATCGAGACGATATTCAAGACCAAAGGTAATCTTAAGTTGTGGAGCTAATCTCGCAGAAAACAACGATAGGAAAACACTGTAAGCGTACACAAGGAGAAAAGAAATAGAGTTCAATATACAGTGGGGGAAAAGAACACCTGATGGATGATAAGTAGGAAGAGCAGTCAGTTCGACGGCTTACAACTTTTAATTTCGATGAAAACGGCCTAGCACACACCCACGAAAAGGACATCATGTTTTTCTTTCCTTCAGAACGTATCCAATAACCAAGAAACGTGCGGCTTTCGTAAATTAACATTAGTAGGAACTACTGGGGTACGGTAAGTCCCTAAGAAAACATTACAAAAACAAATGATTGTCGCTACTGCGAGAAAATGCCTATGTGAAATGCCCAATCTTCGACCGCTTGGGATACTGAGATGAAAAGAGTAAGTAGCCATGAAATGATTTCAAATTCATTACCACCACTCACTGTAAGCACATAGTGATCCAACCCCAATCGCTGAACTTGAAAGTTTTCAGCAAGAGTTTTCCCTGTGTTATGGCGAGGGAGTTCTTTTGACGTATTGTTGCAGGTGATAGCGAATGTAAATAGCACGGAAATGAATCAGCTGATCCATATGTTTCGAAGCCCACCGCGAAAATATCAAAAAAAAAGTATCATTATCAAAGATCGAGAGGGTAGGCTCGTCAATACGAAAGTTTAAAAGATTTTATACATAGGAGAGGAGAGGGCACAAACAAAAGCATGTAGATATTGATTTACTCTCCTATGAAACAACCGGAACATATCCCCAACAATACAGACGTAACTAGCACACGATGCTGTCAATTTTGGCACCTAGTCAATTCCCTCACGAATCACTTCCATTAGTTGAAAGGTGCTGCATACACAACAAACTTCCTCATATATACTTAACACGAGCCGATGCGTACCTTCACTTCCATTTTCAGACGATTGCTAAAAACAACCCAGCACTCATAACTCATAAAACGATGCCAGGGCAATAAAAAATGCAGAAAACCATATCAAAACAGTAGTCAAGGAACCAAAGAACTACAAAATGCAAAACAACGGAAGTCCCCAGTACACAAACACACTAACTCGTCGGCTCACATTTGTTTTGGCTGGCAACCGAGTGTCGCGCTCTCTCGTGGTTCGAAAGCAACGGAATATGAACGTTCACAGAGAAGTGAGCTTCCTCGGATTAAATGTGTACATGTGATGTGTAGATAATCGACACGAAATACGAAATGACTGATCAGAATACGTTGAGCAACAGGAAACTTCGATTTAATGTACGTCATCAACGTCAATTTAATTTGTAGACACGTGCGCACTGACTTCACCTGACCATCGATACGTGGCGGTCACGTCAATGAACGACCACCTTCAAACAGATCTCTCTCGTCACGTGCGGTGAGTACAAATCGTGCTACTCCATATCAAAGCAACGCTGACAACAATCAGAACTGATTTACGAGATATACGAGAATGAATCAACGTTAATGGAAAAAGATTCGTACCGACATGAGAATGACCACAGTAATGGTTACATCCAGAAAAGATTTCAAATGATCTCCAGAACAATATAAAAATTATGTTGTCACAGACATACCCGAAATTTGATTCCAGTAATTGTTATGTTACTTCACTAAATGACACTTATTGCAAGGACGAAAATCAATCTACGTTCTCCCGAAAGTTCACATGTGAGCGGTAACGCGGAACTTCCGCAGATGTAAAGTTCTGCCTCCCAAACAAAAACAGCGCAGAGATGATACCTTGAGACGCAAAACACTGTGAGAACTCTGACCCACTAATCGATATTCAGATAGGATGGCCCACCAATTGATGTTCAGAGTAGGTCACATCATCCGTAGGTCATGGCGATTAGGTGGCTCCAAAGTATGCTACAAAAATAAAAACTTTAAAAAAATGATGATTTATGAGGAATTAGGACGAATGGTTCGTTTCGCCTCTATGTCTGCAAAACCGCGAGAGCTGTGCTTCTGCGCATAAACTTATAATTCGAATTCCAGGCGTCAAACACCGAAGTTCCTTATTGCCTCTCCAAAGACCGTTTGTTTTTACATGTTCTTTGTTCCTCTAATTCATCTTCA
Organism: Ancylostoma caninum; assembly: GCA_037903475.1. Classification (NCBI taxonomy): domain Eukaryota; kingdom Metazoa; phylum Nematoda; class Chromadorea; order Rhabditida; family Ancylostomatidae; genus Ancylostoma; species Ancylostoma caninum. Next base: position 4,003,497 of record JBAJFG010000492.1, on the reverse strand, counting down.
ACTTCCGTCGCTGGCAAGGCAAGGTACACTAAGATGAGGAATCCGAGATTTTGGAGACAGGAGAACATAAAAAAGGAACTCTGTCTTTGCAGAGGAAGATAAAAGCCCGAAATGGGTAGGTTAGCACGCCGCCTAAAGTAAGATACTGAGAAGAACAATTTCCTTATAGTATCATCTCTAGATGTTCTGGCAGACATTTTTCGTGCATAAAACAGGAATACAGCAAGAGTTTGCGAAATATGCGAAGGATTGCTCACGTGAAGCTGTATAGAATTAACAGTATAACTTAATCAGACATGTTTCTTTTAATAAAGATAGTCCGTCTCACAAAGAAGGACTGTTGGGGAAACGCCAGGTGGAAGAAGAATACGGAAAAGTATGTAGCGATGAGACAGGACGACAAAGAGAGGAAATGTGCACAAATCCTCATTCTGTCATTGTGTTTGAAACAAACAACAGGAGATCAGGTTCAAGTGCTTTCCATATATTCGCAACATTTCTATGAAGATATTAATGAACGAACAAAGTGATACATACTCACAGGATGCCCACATAGATGGAGGTTTTATCCATAAAAGAAAGCAACACTGAACCTTCTCCTCATGAAAGAAAACTACAAGTAGGTCTACGGAACAATTTTGCTGCAACAACACAGAAATTGCGAACGTTCTTAGTTGCCTGTTTTTCATGAAATAGCAACCTCCAGCAATTCAGAGGCTAAGCCTATCAAAAGCACATTTTTGCAGACGACTACATTGTAAACAGCTACACATGTGAGTATTTAATTGAACTAGTTATCAGCTATCAGTGGAGTAATGTCCTTCAAACAGTGTGAGTAAACAGAAGGACAAAAGGGCTGAGAGAACGTATTGCATGGAAGAAACCACGCTAGCCGAATGTTGGTTATGTAAACAGGTTTTTCTCGCCGATCAGCTTGGAAAAGCTGTTTGCACCGGTTCGTTTCACAAAAAAGGAAGTGCAGTTGGCAAGGTCTTTCGAATCATTACACACAATAAAAGCAACCGCAGTGATCCTCTGGTGGCGTTAAGAATGACAACGTCTCCTACTACTGTGTAACAGGTGAAAGTGAGGTGCAGTACCACCACAGACACCACACATTGATCACGTGCTGCAGCTGCTGTGAAAAACAGAGACATCTATCACGACCAAGGTGCTTGACTTCCTCACTACACCTCGAAACGTTCCCGGTGAAGAGTTGAAAATTGCGAAAATAACGGTGGGAGCGGCAAAACATCGCGTTTCCGCGAAGAATGATCATTGAAGTATGCACAGAGATTAGGTATTCCTCCTCAAATCGGATCGTGACGAGTCAGAATACCAGTTATTTGTTTGAGTATTTACTGACGTCGGAAGTAGGGTAGTTTTACAGGAGCGCGTATGAATGGGGGAAGGAAACATGAGTGGGAAAGAAATTTGTTGAGTGTTCAGTAAGTAAGGTCTCTTCCCTCGTAACTCTTGTACCTTCCGTGAAATATAGGTTGCAGAACTCTCTACCTGGGACGGCAGAGCGGCCCAGCTCTGTGATTGGCCAATTCATTTAGTTCGCCAATGGCAGAGCTCGGGTGCGGGTGTGTATCATCGTGAGGGAAAACGGGAAGTGGTACAGTTCTGTGATTGGTTCGTTCAATCCTCCTCCCGCCCCAAACGGTTGACTCGTTCTCTTCGCGCGCGATTCCACTATACATGACAATGCAAAATTTGAATGCGATAGAGGACGAGTTGATCTTGGAGGGCGGGAAGGCTCCGCCTCGTTTTCCCTCACGATGATACACACCCCTCGGGTGCACCACACTTTGAAGGTACAATGCTGCACATGTGGAAATGTGCAGTTGACTGCATCGAGATATTTTGTGAAAGAATGTCGACTTCTTATCCAATAATGATTTTGCATGGATTCGTACTGTCCAATGCTTTAATTTCTATGTTGTTCGAACCCGATGTAAAATGAGCGGCAAGCAAAAATTTCACAAAAAAAAATCAAAAAATAAAACTCTACCTAAGCTTTCGTGACATATAAAATATCGCGAAAGCATAGGTACTTTACATTACATTTCTACAAGATGATAAGGACCTCTGGTAAAGTGCAATGCATGGCGAAGTAAAAAAGGGGCGGTGCCACTGTTGCACGACTGCTGCACCTAACCACAACTTCCCGCCATTTCCTTTCGACTCGTCCGATGTCCGCATGCACGCATACTATATCGATATAAATTTGAGGACGAGTGGAAGAACAATTAGCACCAGAGGGCGGAGCTGGTATTTGGACGCACCAAACGTACAATAGCGGTACTGCCCCATTTCCTTCACGATGCACCTAGAAATGCTGTTACGCTTTGCTCCATTTAAAAACCTAGGCTCTCATCTATCCTAAACCACTTGTGCTGTAATACTGTAAAGCAGTGAACTTATGGGGTATTCATGGAGATAGTTGCTTCTGGATACTGAAAATTTCGTCTATCTATCACGAGAGACAACGCCTACTGCAGGCTACATGTGCAAACTACACGTGTGAGCAAAAATGAATAGGAAAACCTGTCGATCCTGGTAACAATGCAAATCTGTCATCAGTAATTCGACACGCCGAATACGATGGTGTAGGTAGAATATGCATGCAGTGGTTGATTTATGTACGCACATGCCCATGAACAGCCAGTTAATATACAGGGAGAAGTAGTGGATATAGGATACGTTTTACATGGTAAATTGGGCGGTAATGCACGGAATAGAATCAATAGAAATAAATTATATCCAATAACGTCTGCACGATTTGCAGGGACATACAAGGAGCGTGTAAATGTGCTTCCGTAAATCATGGCTGATTTGCTTGAGTAAATAATAATTACTTCGCTCAATTTCTCGAGTTATCTAATTGTTTTCGAAGCGCGCTGCTTAGCAACTGCCTGCCTAAGTACATGTTAAGATAGCTTGGCAGCTGTTCGTAGGGGCATAAAAAATCGCCTTATAAGGGCGTGTGGAAAGAGATAGGAATGACGCGATGTGGATCGAATTTTGGTTGAATTTCGCTCTTGTCGGAAATAACTGTTAATCAAATCTTTCATTCAAAACTCGAGACAGAGAGACCAGAGCAAAGAATGAGGAACGTGTTTTTTCCAGAACTTTCACGAGTAATGCGACTGCGAGCAACGACGTGTGAAAATGGAGCGATTCCCGCAATTCATACAGCGTAGCGCTGTCTGGTTACACGAGATCGCTGCGATCATAAATCAAACCGAAAATGCGCCACGAGATCGGTCTGCATTGTAAAATAGAATTCCGATTATGCTGGTTAAGTGTGCTGGACTCAGCTCAAACGTCGACATCATTTATTTATTTATTTGTACGTGGTTATACATGCTAATGTGAAAATACAATTTAAGAATACAGGTATTAGAATGGATTCTTGCGGTTTTTCTGAGCATCCAGTGTATTTTCACGAAGTGGACTAGTTGAACCTAAATCTTTCTGAACGTTAATATCCGCAGTACTTCTTCCTTCTTATCTAGAGCAAGTCCTTGCAAAAAATCGTCTCATAATTCTAAGAACTATGCGTACAGAACAAGGTGCATCCTCCAGCCCAAAATCGACCTCTCTGAAGCAGACATCCACATCCGCGCTGTCCTGCATTTGTTCCACTATTGTAGTGGAACAGTTGGAGGTGTCAGAGATGTACGCTCTTGTCGAATTGGAGGGACACATTTCATGCGACAGAAAATGTGAAATAGCGGGAATTGGTTATAATAGTCGTAAAGAGCAAAATAAGAGCTACGAGATGACCTATGATATGCTATCAAACTTAATTCAAATCCTCGTAAAAAATTGAGTTGAAAAACCTCACGGGCTTACTTTCCAACCCGATACAATGCATAGAAGACGTCAAAGCGATGACAATAAGTACTCAGTAAAGTTAGTACAATGCATATACGATAAATCAATAAGCACAATCACTCAGATACTTGTCGACCTGCCTCTTATTTGTCTTAGTGAAAAGTTACCATGAACGTTTTTCGACGTTTCAATTCGAGTGAAAAAAACCGTGAGCGTCCACTTGCACTTACGTTGACCTCATCATTGCGACAGCATCGCCAGTGTAAAAACGGCACTCCGGGCCGATAAAGAGGAAAAATCACAGACATGTTATGATAATATGCATCTCTGAAGACGCTCTCGTCAACAACAACGTACGCAAAAATCGATAAAGCGTACGCACACACCAAAGCACGGACTATCAATGGCGACCATCAAACAATACGGCGATAATGACCGCAGGAGGATTACGTTGACCCTAAGTTATAGTGAGTGTGTAGAACGAGAGTTATGTGGAATGTGGCATGGAAAGATCCTGAAACCCTGTGCTGTGTGTTTGGCCAGGCACATGTTGCTACCAGTAGTCACGACAAGCGCCGCCTTTTTTCCGAACAAAGTACGCTCACTACTTTATCACGCTTGTTGACGCGTATTTCATCCCACTACAAACCTCCCATTCTGACAAATTCAGTCAGCATCAGGCTTTTTTTGCTCACAAATCAACGAGCACTGTCCCATAAAAAGTCATTGAACGAACGAATCTGTCTTTTATTCTTCCACGTGCTACTGGCGAACGTGCCATTGCGTGTGAATATTTTCGGAAGTGCATCTGGTCGAATTTCATTTTAACTGGTTGGGAAATTTGAGCCAACTCTAATTGACAGATGATGTAGCACTTTGAGACGGGAGCGATAGTTGAGCGAGAATCTGAGAGCAATCAAAATGTAATTTAGTGAGCAACGTTCGGGCAGCCACTAAAAGACACAGTCTTCATTTGCTTCAGAGAGGCAAAGATGTCCTAAATATATGCATTAATATTTAATAAGCTTGGAATTAAAAGGCAGCACCCGTGAGAGTTTTCACACAAGTTGAAGAATTCTATGAGCTGCTGATGTACCACAACTAAGAGAGGAGCACATGAGATATTTACTCGTCTACGAGGATATCTAGGATACCGCGATGCCTAATATAGACGGTTGATTCAACGGAGCGCCACCTGACAGGGCGCAGAGTGGAGAGAGAGCGGAGAGCAAGAGGGAATACATGACATCTCGTCCGCGGCTCACGACTCTTCACGATTATTACTGCTAGAACTCCACGAAGATACACTTAGGTAACGATTTCTTGTACTTCTTTCACGGTTGTGGTGCTCTGACAACCCTTACCATTTAAACACATGACCTTAATGCAAAAATTCTTGAGGGTGCTGTCACTAATGTATTTTCTGCTATTAATGAACAGACATGAACAAGAGAAAAAGATCTCATCAGTACGACTTAGGAATGCAATTCATTAAAAACGTCCCATGTGGGAATGCTCGAAGGTTTTCACATGTTTTGTTAGGAGGTTCGTGGAAAATTGTCAAGAGCGGAATGAAGTGAGGTGAAAAACGCTTGAGGTGCAGCTCCTGCAAACCTGCTATGCGGCGAAATTACAATATACAAAGCAAAGAATTTAGTACCGTGAATTTTATTCCGACCTATTTATGTCGACGTGTATCCCAAAAAATCTAGGACATTACACGATTGATTAGCAGTGAGCTACAATGTAAATATATGTTGTACTGAAAGTAAGTAAAATCCTACTCCAGCGCAGTTCACAAAAAATGACGTTGATCAGCTGATTGGCACGCTCCACATTAAATGTTTTCCTGCCTATATATGTGATTGTGGCGCAGTTGGTAGTGGCAGCAGAAGTTGACAAATGATGCCACAATTTTGTTTGGTCGTCTCCGCCCCGGCTTCTTCTCGAATTAGATTATGCAGTGAACAAATTTTATAAACTACTGCTACTGCAAGCGGTTGCTTTTCTCTTCTTAGCTATGTCCATCTATACATACAGTGAGCGTCGATGGAGGTGCGTTTTTCGCAGAAGAAGGCGCCCGACCGCCCCACTCGCACTGGAATCGTCGTCCTGACAGTAAACCACAGTGTTTTTTTTTCAATAGCTAGCTAGTTTTCTTGACAGCCCACATCAAATTGGACGAAAACCTAAGCAAACCCTGATTAGCCATTGCGGTGATGATTCCAGCACGAGAGGAACCACAGTACTGACACAAAGCACTTAAACAACAAAGGGTTGATCGCGCTTCAGAGTCAACTTGGCTGCTATAGCCTGTATAATGTTTGCTGTGTGGTCTCAGAACTAAAAAGAAAGCATGCCATTGACTCACAATCTCATTTCAGAATGTTGCATACAATGCACTATTGCAACATTTTCCCTGTACGAAAAACTGCAGAAATTATTATGAATACAGGACAGTGTGTGTGTGTGTTTTTCAAGGCCTGAATTGTTTCCGTCGCATTCTCTGTAGAACAACAACATTTCAGCGGAACTAAGTTTTTATCGTTTGGTTGTGAGTGCCACTGTTTTTTAGCAGCGATTGTCTGCGATTGCTGGAGATAGCTCCTCATTGCGAGTGCCCTCTGGAACTCGGAGTTAATCAAACAGTCAGCTTACAATTACTTGAAAGGCAAAGGCAGGAGAGAATAGGCTGTCAGATTTTCAAGAGCCTATCTCGGATGTGCTGTCTCTAAATCTTCACTCACTATTAGTTTTTTAAAAGGATGTAACTCTATACCTCGTTGAGTTCTGCGCTACGCCATGGGAATGAATTTCACACATTCTACTTGTTTTTCTAATAATTTTGCAAAAATAGTCCACCTTTCGTGAGGTGCAGAGAGAGAGGACAAGGAGAAGGCTCTATTCGTTTGCTTAGTTCGGACGTCACTAATAGCATTTTCTACATAGACGTCTGTGGAGCGAAAGAGTATGTAGGAAGATTGCAACATAAGCGAATAATCTGCTGTATAAAACCGGTATTTATGTGAAAATCTTAGAGTCGCAAGCATTGCAACTCTTCTGGAACAAGCACACAACTTGAGAGGGAGGAAAAAGAGCAGCTGAAGAAGTTTCCGTTCCAAGGAACAACTGGAGAAAACGTCATCTCATTATGTGCGCATCTGTGGTGCAATTATCTGAATCCCAACCCAGCCACATCTATTCTTTGTGGATACTAGTCATCCTTAAATTCTTGTGATTGGGTCAGGTTATTGTCTCATTAGAGGGATTCACTCAGTAGCTGGTAGAGTATTGACAGAATAAAAATCGAATGAATTTAGTTTACCTAACAAATAATCTAGGAACCTTCCTTAAAACCGAATGTTCTGACAACAAAAAGCTCTCGAGCCCGTCTTCCGCCGTCCAACGCTGTAGGGCGCTCGCATTCGCTGAACATCCTGATTTTCGACTTATTCGATTCGAAAGATTCGAATATTGAATATATTCAAAACATTATTAGGTTAACACATTAGTAGCTGGGTCGAAACTGTTTTCAGAATCAGGGCGTCGGGAAAACCTCAAGTGGAGCCGTTCAGAAGTAGTCAAGGAAAATAGGATAGAGGCTGTGGCTGTCCTTCTCAACGGACGATAGTGTGTTAATATAGTACAACTGCACTTGCTGACAATTGCTTTCTACTGCAGAGCTAGGCACATTATTATGGATCACTAAGCAGTGAAATCTGCAATTGTAGTAGAAACATAGGCACCTTCTAAGAATCTCATAGTAGTGGCAACTTCCGCTCGGATCGGAAGGTGATGTTGAAGGGGGCGCAGTTATGCGTGTTAGAGAAGATCCATTTACTTGAGCATAAGAGTGATTGTTCTCGGAATGGGCAAGACTACTCAGAATTCCACAAAGACCGCGGAGAGCTTGGAAGCATAGCGCGTTGAAGAGCAGAGTGGTGACCACCACTAAGTTGGCTCTTCCAAATCATTCACCGTCACCATCTACTGTGGGTTATTCTGGAAAAAAAAATCCAATAAACTTCCAGGCTTACTCTATAGGATACTTACAGCTCTGGAGATTTCGAATTTTGTACTATATGCCTTACAGTGAGCGTCGAAAAAGCTGATGAATTCATGGATTTGAGCGTGCCCACCAACGCGACCGCGCCGCGAGGTAGCATTGCTGTCTTGCATTATAGCAATAGCTAATCGTGGCGATGTTTAGTGTTCTAGTGAAAAAATTTAATATCACCACAAGTAGCAATTTCGGCAGCGCAAGGTAACAATGCAAGCGCGCGGCGCGGTCGCGGTGCTGCGCCAGCTCAAATCCGCAAATTCACCAGCTCCTTCGATGCTCACTGTAGTACCAGTATTCGAAAACGCAAAACAATAGCTCCCACAATTTTGTGTTGTTGGAAATCTACGAAATTATGAAAAATGAAAAAAATTTAAAAAATCATGAAATTATGAAAACAAATGTAACGATCAGCGAGGAAGACCGCAGTGTCGTGCGTCGCCTTCTATTTGGTTTCGTCTCAAACTCGGAATTCGATTTTACGCGAATGTTCGGACCTTGATCAACAGCCGCTGTTTTCGACTTTCGACAGACCGGCGTAATAGAGCGAGGGATGTTGTGACCTTATGTTGTGGAGTATTGCTTCCATCATCTTTGGTCGGCAATAAGTTTCAATGAACAAAGCAGATGGCGTACAAAACAGATTTGCTGGATTCCTAGGTAACTGAGGACGATCCTATTTTTCCTGACTTTCAGGGCGAAACATCGCTAATGTGCACCCTTGGTGTAAAACCTTGTGGTGCCAGTGGTCCAGACTCAATCGCCGCGCCGCGTCGTCTACTTATTGACACTCTAATTGTCTGCGCATGTGCATATTCAACTGATATCATCGTTCTCATTCTCGATCGATCTCGTGTGGCTCAGTGAGCGGGTCTGGAGCGATGGCGTTTCTAATACCTCAGAATCGGGCCTTTACGACTAATGAACTCTCACAGTAGCTCACAGTCTTGAGTAGCTTTCCTTTTCGAATTATCGATATTTCAAGAAATTTCAAGGATTTTTTGGGGCGTAAAACCAGACGGAAAAGGGTGCTCACCGTGTTGCACCATTTCAAAAATCCTTTCAAATAGGTGGAAGCCACATGAGAGCAGCCATAAATACTGTGCACCAAAAATAGAGAAATCAATAAACTTGCAATGAATGGAGCACAACTACTACGCTATAGTTAGAAATGTCTAGTATTGGCGGTGGCATAATCTTTTTGATCGGTATGCTCAATCCATCCGGAGAATTATGTTAATTTCTGCCAGTAAAACTCACCGTCCGGCCCATGAATTTTTGGACTTTGTCCTTCAAACCATTTCTTCTCTGCGAGTTTTTCAGCAGAGGAGGCTTTCACTCGGTCTTAATGTGGATTTGTGGATTTTCATCAAACGTAATGCGAGAAACAATTGAAACAGAAAAAACGTATTCAGCACCGTCATCAACACATTTTCACAGCAATTGAGGTTTTCTCATAGTGAAACGAGAAAATTTGAAAATAGAAAACCTTTGGTAAGGAGCATAGTGCGATGCCTTTTGAGGGATAGTGATCTGGTATATTCATCAAATGCTTTGAAAGATTGCTCACTAGCACTAACTAGATTAATATCATAGTACAGAATTATTCACATAAAGCTAATGTTTGAGATGGGTGGCAAAAAAAAAAAAACAAGGAATAAATGAGTTCAATTTTGCTTTGCGATCTTTCTCAAGCCTGTAGCCAGTTTTGGCACATCCCGCAGCATTTTCTTCACCCTAAGGTGGCTGAAAAGTATAATATAAATGCAAGAACGCAATTGCACATGAAGAGTGAGGATAGTCAGGGGTAAGTGTACCTATGCACCGTAAAGGCAAGCACCATGATCGCAAGGATAACATTTGCAGTGGCGGAAGCTGCGAACCACCAAATCCACGGCGACCTTGATTGCTGGCATCCTTCAGGGCACGATGTCTCGTACATTCCAGGAGTGTTTGCCTGGAAAAATCATCATCCGGCATAAATGACGTGGAGTAGACGACTTGATGACTACAGCGTTAGCAGATATTTAGCGCTTAACCCTTTGATAACACAGATTGTGCTCATCTGCCTGGTATATCCGGGAAAACTAATGCATATGGAGCAACGAACCATCACATTTTCCACGAGAGCTTTAACAATTGGCCTCGCTTGTTCAACGGTCAGCAATCCCTTCTCGTCTTCGATATTCGGAGGACGCACCTTAAACCAGATTGTCTTGAAAAAAGTCGTAATAGTAAGTACATCCACAATCATTGAAAAGCAGCCTGAGAAGGCAGTGGTGGTTACAGCCGGGGGAGTAGGGGGGGGGGGGGAGTTTGGGGAAAATTGGGGTACTCTGCCAAAAACGAGACCCAGTCAGCTGTAATTTTAGAGATAAAAATATAATCGAAATAACTCGAAATAAATGTGGAGAAAAAGGTGTTAAGCTACTTTGCAGAGTGACTTTAAAGGCAGCAGGAGCTGAAATTCTCGACTCTGAGTTGAGCTGCGGGTGGTGAAGTACAGACTCGGCACATCATAAATGTGAAACAGAGAAAATGGAACATTCGTCGCGAACACGCCTGGCCGTGTTCGTGCGCGGACGAGTTTTCCCCGGCGCGAAAGCCATTGCGGCGCGAGGTTTTGGACGAGTCCTGCCATGAAACCCTGTGAATTGAATGCATTTCGTTTTCCCTTTGCGCCAAACCACGCACCACAATGGTTTTTGCGCCGGGGAAAACTCGTCCGCGCGCGAACACGGCCAGGCGTGTTCGCGACGAATGTTCCATTTTCTCTGCAGGTAAGCCATAATTGTCTGTGTTCGTTTCACATTTATGATGTGCTGAGTTTTCACTTCATCACTCACAGCTCAGCTCGGAGTCGAGCATTTCAGCTCCTGCTGCCTTTAAGGGACATTCCCCTCGCTTCTCACTGCCAAGAGGCATGACGAGAATAGGAAATTAAGCAATTGTTGTCGTCCTATGTTCGGCGACGAAAAGGTTCATACCCCATAAAATCATGGTAAAACGAGGTATACTAAAAACAATGTGGGAGGTGTTTTCGTCGCTAGTATATGTCTGGCCCTCGTGTTACCAGACGAAAACATCCTAGATTCGAAGTTTTCAAAGAGGGAGGAAACGTACTTTGTCCATAACTGCAAGGGTTGACGAGATTATCTGATCCTTCGAAGGTGGAACGCGATTTGCTGAACGCGCAGCGAGGTTCAGCTGAATGATGTAGATGTTAGATGTCATTAATTAATTTAAGCATGACTTCGGTTGAACAGTATAGGAAAACATTCTTAGACCAGAAATTTTTCGAATGTGTACTACATTGAGATAAATTTTACTCTCTTTCGTAAATGACAGGATCAAATTCGTAGGGATACTAGACGGGTTTGTTGAGAAATCGTCAAATAATCAGAAAGCAGCTCGTGTTGCTTTGAGAAGTCGGAACCACGTGCAAAAAAGACGGCATGAAAAAAAATTGTACGAGAGAAAGAAATTTCATTAAGCGAAGTTGATAAATGTTGACAATAGGTAGATGTCAGAGTCACTAAACGGATTTTTGTTCCCTAGGACAGATGACTAACCATAAAAAAGTAGGAAAATATATATTATGGAAGCGATTTGCATCCGGTCGTTTCCTTGGCAATTTTGTACTTGCTCATTAATAGGTGAGCCTAAATAAATTTTGTACCCCTACATAACACATGCTCACCTAGGGAGCTACTCACTGGAAGCCAGCTGGACCGCTGGGGAACCATATGCTCACTCCGTTTACTCTTTTGATTTCATTAGACAACTAAGTTATTGCTAATTACATACGTTTGAACTGGTCAAAAAGACAGGGCGGTCTTCGGTATCGTTTGATGAATAACTCTGCATTGCAATAAGTGGAGGGGAAAACTGCGCTCTAAAACCTCAATTTGATTTTCTGCTTCGGTAATGGAATTGGAAGGGAAATGAGTGAAACTCCCCATCAGTTTCCTGCATAAGAAAAAGAGACCAGAAAGATCCCCAGTAAGGCAGATTTGATTATTGACAATTCAAATTGCTGGAGTCTAGAGTTGATTAAAACGGGAGGAATTTTCACAAGAACTTTGAACAGGATGACTTGGGAACATAAAGAAGTTCGAAAGCAGAGAGAAGTATATAACATCGAGCTGGAAACCGACGGCTGGGGATTCGGCGTACTACTGAACTCTATGTGGATAAAGATCGATGTTAATCGTTCATTAGATATAGACGTGTAATAAAGAAATTCCAGCCTACTGCCTTGATCAACACAACTTATTTGTGATAAACATTGAGTGTCATCATCATTATGAGATGTCGAAGTTAAAGGCAGCTGTAGCTGATCTAAATCGGCGGCACGCGACGCATCTCGTTGCGGCGTAGTAGAAGCTCTGCTGGGACGATGTTTCGGTTATATGGAGAGGCTCAGCGAGCATATTTAGCATTTCAAGCGATGTCCAACTCCTTTCGTTCAGAAACCGAACAAAAATCCGACCATAGCCCTGGCCAAAGTCATACAGAAATTATGGTAAGATACTTATACTGAACCCACATTTGTAGAGAAAGTACTCAGCACTTTGCATAATGAACTGCAAAAATGAATCAAGTAGCAACGTAGAAAAAAAAAACGTTCGCTATTCCTTTTATTCCGGATGTTTACGAATGATACTTCTGGTCGTACCGTCAGAAAGGCTGTATATATAGTTCGTCACGCCGCGATCGCCGCACACCATGAAATTGTCAAAAAAAGGAATGGTCCCATGTAGAAGCATACTGTGGTCGCGTCGAGGCAATTGGCGGTTATTCTCGCACCGCTACGTTTGCGGATCCCCGATCGCGTGCTGTTTATACTCCTTCCATTCAAAATCCAAACGACGGGTCGAGTTCGTATGCTGCTGGTAGAAGGCACGGTGTGACGATTTCATTTATGTTATGAAGCATAATTTGCAGTTGTTTCCTTCTTGCTCCGATGTTTCAGCCTACAACCTATGTGCGTACAGTCTGATGGCTCAGAGAGGGCCGCTGGGAAGACTTTGGCCGCAATTACGATCTCATCATGGTGTCGACCAATTGATCTAATTTTCACACTTTTTGACATTTACGTTGTGTGATTCCTTCCACTCTGGTGTTTCTCTACTGCCACTTAGTGAAATTTCCTCCCGAACGCATCTTGGGGCGTCCTCCCATTGATGGAACCAGTGCGATCTACAGACCAAGTCGGTTCATCGGCCTTCTCTGAGCCAGCAGACCATACATTCGTTACCCATCGTGTCGCACATGTTGCGGCCGTAGCCGCTACGGCTTTAGGCGTTTAGACAACCAAAACTGTACAACGCTGTGTTTAGACACGTTTGATCACGGTGGAGCATGATTTCTGTGAAGTTTGCGAACAGTGTCTGACTTATTCATATTTCTATTCAACTCCTTCTACAAAACACAATGGCCAGCGCTTGATCAAATAAGGCAACAAAGGGATCATTTAGCAAGCATCAAAAAGTAAAAATCTCGAAAAAAAATTGCATAGGTCCAAGAGTAGGAAAATTGTAATTTTGCGTTATACAGAAATCGTTTGCCACTCATGAATATTTCCTCTTACAGTGAGTTCGAATGCGATACAGACATCAAACGGCTGAGTGGCGTTTCTCACCCCGACAGCCGGCCTATAAAAGTTATTCATGCTTGCGGCGCGTCAAAGTTTACGCACCTAGACAAAACTCCACGAAGTTTTCGCGCCGACCCAAAGCGGCGAAAATGGAAACGCGGTTTGTTCGCGCGGCAGTCGCAACGGCGAAACTAGGAACATTGCTGATCTGCCAGGATTTGCCTTCTACCTCCCTCCTTTGCACTGTGTATCGGCGCGTAAACTTTGACGCGCGGCAAGCATGAATAACTTTATAGTGTGTTTCACGGGAAAACGTAGTTGCGCAGAAATTAGAGAATGAGAGAACGCGAGAAATAGTGCCGTATTCGGAGAGGCAGACGAGAAATGCATGTCACTGGCACGAATACTCGACTATCATCGCTTTTGGAACGGACTATATTAAAGGTGCAAGCCAAGTGTGAATGGCCTTTGGCAGGGGCTAGCTAGCATCACACCAAGCGGATCCGCCTGATTGATCTCAGAGCAATCCCAACATCGTGGTGCGATGCATTTGCTTTTTTACGTCACAAATTTTAGTCGATTCCTCATTTTGGTCCAAGAACAGGCAGCAATCATCCCGTGATGACTGTCAAAACTTATTTATTCGTTCATTTATTTGTCGATATTTTTCTTTTTTGCATTACACTCGTCAAAAAAACTTGCAATTCACCCATCCACTGTGTTGTTAGCTCCAGAAAGCCGAAAACCCAAAATGTAAAAAAGGTGGTGCCGTATTTAAATATCAGGCTTCTGATTCTGTTTTTATCATTGGAAAATCGCCGCGTAGAGTGGTGCAGAGCGGCAAGTGATTGAGTTGCCTTGAGATCGGCTGGTAGTATCGGGCTAGTTTGGTACCAGCTCTTGCCAAAAGCGCTTCACATGTGGTTTGCACCTCTAATTAGCCAGCTTTCCGGATGAGAAACGCAACGAGCCCACATCAAACGGGTGAACACAATGAAACACCAATGTGTTTGCAAATATCAAGTGGGGCTTCATAACCGTATATACTTACTGTATAACCGTATACACTACCGAAACTACAACCATGTTATATTGTCTAAAAATACTTTGAAGGACAGCAGTTGCAGGAAGCGGTAGAGTAACTATGCTCTGACACGATCACACATGTCTAAACACGAAAAACATATGCACGACTGCAGCGTTGGACAATTTTGTTGTCCAAAACACTTTAGCGTAGCCGCGGCGCCGTCGCCTCGCCGAAAAACTATAAACACAGCTAATAGCTTTAAAAAATTGAAATTATTCACCTGCGCCGCGACGTAGTTCCTCATAATGCCAAACAATGTCTTCTCATAGTATTCCAGCGTTGTATTAAAACAAGATAGATCCTGAAACATTATTGCATTAGAACCCAACATTCAGAATATCTTGGGTAAAATGGAGTGGGGGGGGGGCACTTGGTATAAGTCGATAATATGACCTGTCCTGCACGTTCAGACTTGTTAGCTGACACGTCCAGAACGCTCTGACTTGTTAGCTCTCTTAATGTGCAGTAGTTACCTGAAATGCAAACAAGTCAGAACGTGCAGGACAGGTCATATCATCGACTTATACCAAGTGGCCCCCCCCAACTCCATTTTACCCAATATCTTCTCAGATCCTTCACGAATCTCCCTCAACATAGATAGTCTCTCTCAGTTACATGTCATTGTCTCGAATCCCTCACTTCATCGAAAAAGCGAAACCTGTTGTGTTGAGAGAAAATCATCCGAATAAAAACAATAAACTGGTAATTATCCCGCATCCACCTCATCCGTCGTGACAGCGCATTTGGACGAACAACCGGCAACATTTTCGGTCAGGTAGTCGCAATTTACACCGATTATCACAATGGCGAGGATGTACAGTGCCTAAAAACATAAGCGGTCACTGGTCATTGTAAAGAGTTAATCCATGTGCAGCAGATAACATCTGGTTTCACTCGGACTCTTCCACACCCATATCGATTGATAAATATTTGCATGCTTCTAGAGTTTGGAGATAAGAAAGTGGCAAAACCGAATACAGAAGACTTAGTTAGGGGATAAAAAGTGAACAAAAATTCACTGGAAACTATTTCAACAAGTAGTGCACGACTTGTGAATATCAATGTATGTACAGAAAGGGTGAGATAACGGAAATGTCTCTGAATCATCAACTTCTTCAAATATTCCTGATTGTGGGGGAAAATCGTAAAATTCGTGAACATTACGCTCTCGAAATAGTCAAATCGAACTCATAACTTCCATACACTGGTATGTAGGGTCAACCAGAAAGTGCAAAATGGCAATAGGGAACGACAAGGATCATAGCGAAGAGCACAAAATCGCAAACATCAAAGCCACTTATACACCCCTAGAGAAAAAGCTGAAGGCGAAGCAAATGCAGAAAAAACCCCAAAGGTTCAAAAAACTGACTAATTCTCCACTGATTGGATAGCTCTTCAAAGGAAATATTGATCGCAATGGAATTCGGACGAAGCGCACGATTGTGCACGTGCCCGTTAATCTCAATATCGACTGGTTTTTAATAAGAGTCAGTAGAAAAAAGTTGAAAAAGCAGAACCTCTCAACCTCTGAGTGCTATTTCGAAAGAAAAAAAAAACCGTTTGTTGAGTTACAGCACAAAGCATTTCTTCACGAATCAAAAACAAACTTTAAAGGTTGAAAGCTACAACAAGAAAACATCTACACACCCTCTGCTGAAGCGAAATATGTGTTTATTCATGGATTTATATATGTAAAACCTTCAAGAATATAAAAGACAAGGAGTGAAAGACAAGGATGTATTGAGGTTATGGAATGACTGTGACAACTTGTGTGCTAAAAAGTATGCTTATCACGAAAACGACTTCTCACCATCTACACCTATTTACATACTCACCTATTTAAACAGCAGAATGTGGTGAGAGTCGTCCTATTGATAAGCGAACGTTTTAGTCAAGTCAGACGGCCATTTCATACAAAAGAAGAGAAAGGTAAGAATCTCTACAAAAAACTGAAAGAACAAAACCTCGCTATAATTCATGAAAATAAGAGCTAAAAGTGCAACCAAACTGAATCAAAAGCTCCAGTGAAACTGAAAGCAGACGTCCTTCAGAACATATTCCCGAATACATAATGAACCTACCAGTTCCATATGTGAACAGGACCGCAGAAGTATCGATTGCCCTGGTACAGAATGATATGGAGACCAGCCGTCTAGCGCTGTTATTCTCGACTCGTTATCAAAGCCGCGCGGACGAGTTACAACGAGTTAGTAATGCGGAAGTTTAGTTGAGCATCAGACCTCACAAGTTTTTTCGCGTTGTACCATCTCATTTTTTATGCGCGTACAGGCTGCTGTTAAAAAGATAAGTACTCGAAAAACACACAAAAGTCAATAAGAGCAACCTGCGAATCCTTTAAGATTGATGACCTGCTTTACTGGTTATATATTACTATGCGTAGAAAGTATTAAAGCAGTGATCTGCTCTGTTGATCAAATTTTCTTCGCAACATACCTTAATTTCTCTCCGTTTTGGAGGAATTGGCGAAAAGATCTACATAATTCTTGCGTTCGTGCCGTCCATAAGGAAGAAGATGAGATGGAGATGAGTTTGACTTGCTGGATATTCCTCGTCTAGCTTGTAGGATATCCTTCGTTCTGAACGCGCGGTCTGTAAAGCAATGAAACATTATCAGCTAGGATTTGCTTTAGTTGTAAAGAAGAAATACCACGGATGTTACTCTCACCAATACTCGGTACTATTGTACTTGAGCGGCCCCACTATCGACCCCAAACTCAAAACCATGGATTTCTCTGAAAACTTGCACACAGGGGTAATTCGATGTGCTGATCACGAATATTATATTCATTTCGCATGATAGCAACGATTTTATTGATTTTATCGATTTTTTCTCAGGTACGGGCCACCTCTCGAATCTCTCTGAAAATTTGCCTACTGGGGTTTCTGAAGGTGCTGGTTACAAATACCATGAAGATTTCATGACAAAATGTCAACTTGATGGGGAAAACTCCAGTGAAGCCGGCAACTACACCGCCCTACAGATAAAAATGTGGAGAAAACCAATGAAATCGAGAATATGATACAAAATGGCTATTATATTCGTGATCAGCAACTTCAAAAACCTCTAGATGAACTTTTTCAGGGAGATTTGAGATACGAGTCGAACCTGGAAAAAATCGATAAAATCATTAAAAATCGAAGCTATCATGCGAAATGAATATAATATTCGTGATCAGCGCCTCGAATTACCCCTCTAAGCAAGTTTTCGAAGGAATCCATGATTTTGAGTTTGGGGTCGATAGTGGGGCCGCTCAAGTACAATAGTACCCAATACTCAACTTTCAATGATCCACCTCGTGAAAAAACCAAGGTCTCAGTACTCTGAAGTTTCTGCCCACGGTGGATTCGCTGTACGCCCGAGGTGGGGAGTCGGTTCGCCACCCCGGGCATGTGCGGATCCACTACGGATGTATTGCGGACCCACCGCGAGCATGTGCGGGCATAGCGCTAGGGTGACGTCACTCCCGGCTGTCGATCGCGGGCAACCGCGGGTCCACCGCGGATCCACCGCGGGCACGAAGAGTACGAGGTGAACCTTCATATGGATAACGCACGACTCCTCTGGGCAAATATCACCGAAACGATAATCAGGATGCAGGTCAGAAAGGTAATTCTACTTATGCCAACTATACTAGGTCTGAGGTATTTGCCAAAACTTATTTTAGTTCTTATTTGGGTTTGTTATAGACTCTCAGCAGATGCGTTTATTTTCGGCAAGCTTTCGGCGTTTAACGCCTTCATCAGACCTTAAAAACAAGAAATATTACAATATCATCAATTGCTTTACAATACTGAGATAAGCAAATCTACCGTGGGGCAAGACGAAAATGGTGACTCTGACAACCAAACACAGAGATGCTAATCTATATAACATGATCTTGTTGACAAGAGACGCAACTAATGACAAAGGAGGACCTCACCCCCTGGTTGTTGGTGACAGAATGAAGACAGGAAAGTTGGATCAGAGAGGGAAAGGATTGTCAAGGGTTCAGATTACGTAATTAGACGCAGTAGCTCCCTTAACTCATTTTCAGTGTTAATCTCTGGCCCATACCTTGTTATTTCCCTGGCTTCCATTATCTTCCTCTCCAACGTCCATGTCAGATGACGATGGAGAACGCGGACCGCAAAGACTGGAGGTTGTTCTCTTGCGTGTCTCAGGGTCTGGTGCCTTGAGAAACTTTCTTTAGGGTATGAAGCAGGGTTCATCAGTGCCCGTCTGTGTTCGTCCAATCTTTTCCACAATGGTCGTATCATTTCCCCAATATACTTTTCACCTCATCCATTACTTGTCAATAAGTATACCGTGCCTCGGAGCCCACATATCTTCCCTCCAGAACAATAACGACAATCAGCTGTAGGGCATCTATTCTCGTAGATCCAAGTGGATGTAAGGGGGTCTTTCAACGTGGGAAGTGAACGGAACACAAGCCTTATGGGTAGTCCGGAATCATTTGCAGCGTGACTCAATTTTCGGGCTGGGTCATCTCCCACATATGGGAGAACAAGTGCCATACCATCTTTGGTTGAGTAAGGGAGCCATGTCTTTGGAGGATCCGCACGGTACCCGTTTCCTTCGAGTATGCGAACGACACTGTTTTCTACCGCCACGTCAGTTGTCGTGCATACCTTTTAAAGGCAGCAGGAGCTGAAATCCTCGACTCCGAGCTGAGCTGTGGGTGATGAAGTACAGACTCAGCACATCATAAATGTGAAACGAACACAGACAATTATGGCTTATCTGCAGAGAAAATGGAACTTTTGTCGCGAACACGCCTGGTCGTGTTCGCGCGCGGACGAGTTTTCTCCGGCGCAAAAAGTCATTGCGGTGCGTGGTTTGGCGCAAAGGGAAAACGAAATGCATTCAATTCACAGGGTTTCAAGCCGGGACTCGGCCACAACCACGCGCCGCAATGGCTTTCGCGCCGGGGAAAACTCGTCCGCGCACGAGCACGGGCAGGCGTGGTCGCGACGAATGTTCAATTTTCTCTGAAGGTAAGCCATCATTGTCTGTGTTCGTTTCACATTTATGATGTGCCGAGTCTGTACTTCACCACTCGCAGCTCAGCTCAGAGCCGAGAATTTCAGCTCCTGCTGCCTTTAAAGGCAGCACTCACGGAAATTTTCAAATCTGAAATGAGTCGCTTACCATGTAGCTGGCCGCTGAACAATCGCAACAGTAAGTTGAACACCTTGAATGGCCACCTACCTGCGAAGATACTGCCGTGGACACATATGCCGCTCTGGACATTAGGGCTCCGTTGCGTCAACTAGCGCCTTTGACAGGGTGTGTGCATGTGGTTCAGCGGGGGCGTGTCTATGAAATTCGTACCATTTGCAGGGTTCCGTGCCAGGACCCATCACGGAACACTCGTCCGCGCTGTGGACACACATGAAATACCGCCATCGTTTTCTGTGTTTTTCGCGTGTTTCACGCTATGTCATCGTTGTCAATGAGTTCATCGTCCCTAAAAACCCCGATATACCGCGAAATCTTCAACACAAAAATTTCCGTGAGTGCTGCCTTTGAGCAGATTCCTCACCATATTTGCCTTTACAAAGGCCGGGTGCGCCCTACGTGACAGCACCAGAATGTTGGAGGACGATAGTTTCTCATAACATAAATGCTCAGTTTTCCCGTCACTGATCTTAATTCTTGCATTCAAAAATGGAAGGAAAACGTCGTCTCCAAGTTCTTCAAGGGTGAAAGTCACGTTCTCTTTGAACGAATTCAGTCGTTCCAGTTTGCTTCCAACATCCGTTCTGGTGTGTCCAATCACAAATACGTCATCGATATACCGTTTGTAGAACAGTATATTGGATGTTAGAGTCTTCCTTTCGATGTGATCCAAAAACATCATGGCGACTAATGCCGCAATCCTGTTTCCCATTGCTAGACCACGTCCCTGCTCGAAAATTTTGTCGTTGAAGCAAAAGACATTGCAAGCGAGTACGGCTTCTATCATGATCCTTATGTCTTCCGCATTGAAGCCCATGCTCGATATTTCGGCGAGATGTTCTTGGTACAGGGAAACTACGGCATCCGTAGCACTGTTGTTGTTAACATTCATGTACAAGGACACGACATCAAAGCTAGCGTAGGACGTCGTTGGTGGAATCTGGCACTGAGTTAGCGAGACGAGGAAAGCATCTACGTACGTTTACAATATGTGCCCCCACAAATTGAAGCAGCCAGTCCCTTGAAAATGCATGTTCTCGCGGTGAACGTGCACATACCCGCGGTGGGTCCGCACATGCCCGCGATGGGTCGGCACATGCGCGCGGTGGCGAACCGACGCTATACCTCGGGCGTACCGCGGACCCACCGCGGGCAGAAAGTTCAGAGTAGTAAGGACACATACTTAGCAAGCACGTTAATTTTGAAGTGAAAGTTTATGTGTGAGAGAACGTAGCCACTACCTTGATTATCCCAATTAACCCATTTGTGGTTCTCCTGCTCATATGGCTATTATTATTTCATGTTAACATCACTTTATTTCTTTTATTTTATTATTATTTCGTTTCATGTTATTATTTCTTTATTTTATCACTTGTTTTTGTTTCAATATTTGCAATATCCACGTGCCACCGGGGCAAGCTCATGCGGTGGCGTATTCAACACACCACGGTTGAAAAAATACCTCACGCGCACGACACTTGCACAGACACGTACATGGAACTCCAAACGGCCGTGTGCAAGCGTAGCTCGACGCGGCGTGGCACTCGGGTTCTCTGCTGCTGGCAGAAGCAGACAACCGGAGCCAAATGCGGAGCCTCTGTGTCTCTCCCCAAGAGAGCTGCGCCGCGGTCCCGTCCCTAGCACAAGTCCGTTTGGAGTTCCCTGTATGCTCATAATACGCCTTCTGGGTAGGTTTTCTTCCGAGTCTCACCCAAATGTGGAACGCCGCAGCGCGCATCGAGAAATGTGGCGGAAGGCTGCTTCCGCGCGCGATCGCAGCGCGGCCGTTTATAGCATGTCGCGACCGCCCGCTCGGAGCCCAATAAACTTTTTATAAGTTATACGATAGGATATAATGCTTGTCAAATGGCTGTAATGATATTTCGAGTGCAATATGGCCACTTCAGAGCTTGTTTTTTTACGAAGTTTCAAAACATTCTAAATCCCTATTTAACAAACTAGAATGAATGAGTCAGCATCTCAAGCAGATTCGCTTTATCGCCAACTGAGTCTTAAATTAATCTATCATCGCTGTTACAGGAGCATTCACTGACAGATATATCGAGAATACTACCACCATCAAAATGGCATCCATACCTCTATAACGCATTTCTGCTCCCACCCATATTGGAGTCTATCAAAATCGGCCATCTGGGAGAATAAAGACAAGGGAGTGATAGCTATAAACAGCATTGCAAATGTAAGGCAACCTCAAAGTTTAAAAAGATGCCATCAAAATGGCTTTAGAATTTTTGGCAACAGAATTTCACACAATGACAAACATGCACAGGAAAATAAAAACTGTCTCTGCACTTGAACAAAGCGCAATGACTCACTCAAAAAGCACCCGTTGACTAAACCAGAACAAGAGTATTGCGAAAAAAAAAACCTGCTATTCATGTTGAACTTCCGAGACTGGGTCGGAAATCGAGAATCAAAAACGTGGACTCGAGATGAGATGAGACAGCTGCAAATTCCAAAATCATCACATCAGTCGCACACCATCTGCTGGTAACCTTCATATCATCACCCAATATAGATGTTCTTTGTCTGGAGTGCCTCAATGTGGGCCAAACGAGTGAGATCCGAGTTGAATTCTGAGTATCTTGAGTTTTGGCACTCGAGACATCAAATATTCATATTCCTTAGACTATGTGCTCGGAATATCGATTACAGAAAAAAAATCGCGCAGAGGGAGACGTATAGTGAACACCTTATATGATTGCCAAATTTCCGAAAGAGCTAGTGCATTCCTCACTGACGCCTCGGAGCATGAAGATTCGAAGGGTAACAGCATAGCTCCAATTTGTGATCATCCACTATTATTAACAGGGAAAAGGCAGAGAACAGTTTCCAAAATCTGTGACAATCTAATGCAATCTACTACAGCCTGTTTCATATGCGGCGATACATACATAGTTGAATATTCCTGCATAGTACCTGCTCTTCTCTTAGGCTGTCCACTTGCTTCACACTGTCTCGTTTTCTTTTTCTCTGGCGCCTCTCCAACTGTTTCGTCAGTGAAAGAGACTACACAGACAATTCAAGCCGTAGAAAAGGTTCTACTGGAACAGCGATGAACCTTCCGAGTGTTATGTCGTGATGAATAACACAGTCAAAGATGTTCCTGAATAGTTCCGAGTCGGTGAAACTAGGGAATATAAAGTAAGAATAGGAATAGAAATAATCTCGAACTTGGGCAGTTAAACCCAACCTGTATGTACCTTCGACTTCCAGGCTCTGACACAGACGACATCGCCTTAATGTAGTCCTCAGCCAGAAATTAAGTATAACAACAATTCTGGTTAATACAACTAGAGCAAACAGTGCACTAGCTCAAAATAATAACGGCAAGATTTCAAGATAGTCCAACTTAGGACTTATCAAAGAAGCATTGAAGAAAATATTGTTTCAAATCAAAAGGGTCAGCCTTGTGAAAAGATAGGAGCAATATCGTTGATTTCATGCCGTTATTTGTAGTATTAGTACGGTTAGTGGTGAAATATATAAACTAGAACTATATGTAGAGGAGAACTCATTGTTCAAGCATCCAGAATATTGGAAGCTGTGCCAAAGTTTTATGAATTGAGGTTGCAAAGAAGTCGAAAACAACTTAAGAAGTACAGAAGAAGATACACCCCCTCAGTAACGTTAATAACTCGTCTCACGCACCTACTCAACCTATTAGTGAAAAAGTACGAGCCGTGGAGTGACACTTAGCATGAGAGCATCACGAAAAAAGCGATAAAATGTGGAGAACTAGTCGGAGAGGAGAAACTGGCGAAAGGATGAACTTTCGGTGTCATTGAACAAGGTTACTTTCACAATTACTGCTCGGCTAAATCACTTCCAAGTTGTCGTAAGCGATTGTCGCTCGCCCAGCCAGCCGGCTCTGGTGGTGAGCAGGTGCGAAAACGTCTCTCATCAATTTCGATCAGTTTCGAGCGTGGGATATTGTCGAATGTCCTCCATCGAAGACAGTTCAGTGCGTACTACTCCTCTTCAGCATGAGAAGTATTCTTCTGTTTTTTCGCAGTAAAAACAAGTTACAAGTACATATTTCGCCTTCAATTTGGTTGTCGTATCTTTTTACAGTAGCGGTTCTGAGCAGGTCAAATGGAACCAGTTCAATTTGACCTCATGATCATTGCTCATCAATAAGTCATCATGCCGGTTGTAACTGCCAAAATCAATATGAGCTACTTACTAGTAGTTTAATGCTTGGAATCTTTTTTGCTAACTTTTATTTCTCCGTTTCGCCAAAATAATTCATCTTGTGTGTGCTTATTACTCTTACTTACTTGGTTCTTTGAGTATTTGTTGCGAATTTCGTCTCTTGTCTTCACTCACACACATTTCACGACCATTCAACAAATATTTGAATGGGAGGGGATACAAAAAAAGAACCACAAAAAATCCCCTAAATAGGTGAGAAGACGTGTCTTACGATTTCAGAATCGGCACTAAGCTAAGATGAAATTTCATACTGTGTAAACTAAGAAGTGGAAATGTTAAGATGTCTGCGAAATGAAATGCTTAAAAGGAAAGTCGGAAACCTTCGCAAATACCGGGTTTGTTGTTGTGATAATAACGAAACCACTCCCATTCCAAAGAGAAAAATTGAAAAATTCTTTCTTTTGCAGTGTTTCTGGAGCCTACATGAAGCTTAGTTGATGCGTGCATCGTCTCAGTAGAAGGCCATTAGTGCTGTTTACTTACTTGTTTTGGTAACATATTGAATGATGGCCATTGATAGAAATGTCGATATTGCTGATAATCGCACCATTTCTTCGATTCCTGGAAACTTTTGTTAGAAATAGGACAAGCGCAATCCCAAGTAGTGGCATGTGTTCAAGTGCATTCGCAACTGTATTTACATAGTCATTCTAGAAACCATGTAGCTGCATTGTCCAATTTTTATACCATTTCTCGTACCATTATTTTCCACTAAATTACCCCCGTTAACTGCTTGTCTACGACATCTCATCAAGATAATTCAAAGTAGTTAACTGCTAAGGAAGTATCGCAATTGCAAAAGAGTAATCTTTGTTCTGCGACCTCTCCCCTACTGAAGCTTTGCTGTGTTGCAGTGCTAGAGATGTAAAAAGACAACAGAGACTGAGTCTTGTTCAGAGAATTTGTCTTGCTGTTGAATAGCTGCCGTGAAGTTTGAAATAAGGTCGTTGTTCTTTTTTGCATGGAACACCTTTGCAAGATATTGACTTCGGTCTTCTTTGAAGCCCACTTGCTTGAGCAGGCTCATGTCTTCCATTCGTAATCCATCACAAGTACATGGTCGAGTCCCTCTTATAGAGCATGCAGTATAACTAAATTATTTCTTCTGATATGCAGAGTCTTGAAGAGGGTTTCAATGAAGTTAGTTAGCATTCTGCTCCAGAAGGCTTCTGCACTAGAATGTAGAAGACACATAAACGTGTTGCAGTACAGCGTGACTTTGTTCGTGATTTTCCAATGCAATTCTTCTTAAATATAGCCTACGTGAACATATTCAAGAGCTTCTCCTTTTCAATATTCAAAATGCCTATCTAATTCTATTCATATTCTATTTATGGGGTTTTGATTTGTTTACTCCATGGATTTTATTTATACACCGATCAGTTTTCCTAGGATAGAGCACCTTGAGTGCATATGATAAATAAATAAATAAATAAATAAATAAATAAATTCCTTTTCTCCCCATGTGTACGTATGAGTACCATTATAACAGAAGCTGTCAGTGCTGAAATAGTTGACGAAAAGTAATGGAAAATGAGGGCTTATGCTTCACATTACCTAATTTGATTATATTGTAACCTAACATGCCTGATATTTAAGCCTAGCTTAATTAGTGAATTACTACCACATTGGTGCTTCTATGTAGTACCTATTACTTAATTATTTAATGCTGGCTTCCTACGTGCGGTGGAAATATTCTGTAGTGTTTTCCATGTGAGTTATTGCTCTCATTTTGTTTGAGGTGGGGCACGATTAACTTTTAAAGATGAGGCCAGCTCCGATGAACAGAGAAGGACAGCTCCTGCTGCAGGATTAGGAACGTCCTCTTGTTGCAGCATGGACTAGGCAAGAAGTTCATCAGTTGAGCTTCAAACTTCTGGCCACTCAATCCATGTCCTCCAGGTCGGCCTGTAGCAGATTAACATCCAGAGCAACCCTGCGCCGTGGAACGTTTTATTATCAGACTCTGCTAGGGGACAATGTCGGCTGACAGAGTCCAAAGCTGCTCAACTGATCATTTCTTGACTAGCTCAATAATTTTACTAGTAGGCAACGGAGCCTAGATTCGAACATTTATCTTCTTTATCTTAATAAGGAACTATTGAGTGAAGATATGGTTATGGTCCGTTTCAAAGGAGAAAAAACGATGGTTGAGTATCAGTCTATGCACATTGCATGTCTCTCTGCTGCCTGTCCGAGTACCGCACACTTCTCCTCCTTCTTTTGATATCTAACGTCTTTTCATCATTCCTCTCTGGTGAAATGAACCATAGCGACTTTGCGATGAATTATGGCGTCTTAGAAAATTAGGTTAAGCAGCTGCAGCACTTTTGCATGCATCTAACATTATTAAAAATTTGTAACTCCTCTGATTTGCTCTAATTAAAGCGAATGCTTGGCAGTGTACTTTACCAGCCGGGAGTAGCGCATCTTCAAAAGTCCATTTTCTATGTCACGCTTCAGTTTCATGTGTCTGCCCTTAGCAGCTGCCCCAATTCTGTCAAGTGTTGATGATGTGACATATTCTTCCGACTGAGCAGCTATAATTTGTTCTATCTACCAAGAGGGCTGACCACCTTGATGATGTTATCTGAAGAACATGCTCGAGCTCTCGGAAGTATTGTGTAATTTATCATTGAATTGAAATCGCTTTCGAAGGGATATACTTCAGAGCGCAGCTACGTGGCAACTCGTTTCCCAAATTCTGCCCTTCAAATTCGAGGATTTCTGATGTCAGTCATATTCCGGGGCACTTCTACGATGTCAACGATCCCTAGCCGTAAATCGCTAGTTTAGTGCGCAATGAAACGGGGAATTATCTTACACTAAGCTGCAACACTGCAACATTGCAAACACTCGTTAATCATTCGAAACATTGGCTAATTAACGTCCTGACCACCTCTGGATCTTCCTGGCCCGTGTAATACTAGGTGAAATGAAACATCTCGAAGAAAATATTAACCAAAAAGTAGGGGAATCTAGATTATTTTCGCTAATAACCGATAACTTCAACTATTTATTCTAAAATCTGGAAACTGAAATGGGGAACTCATTTGTTACTGTGTTATTATAGAATGTTTCAGTTGATTAGGAATGCGATGTGGATTTAACAGCATTAACAAGAAAAAAAAATCCGGATTATTCTTATTGGAAATCCTGACATCAACGAAATCAGATGTTATATTATTGCGAAAGTGACTGCCCACGTTGCACAGTTACCCATGTGCGCTATGGGTAATGAAAAACTCTTTCTGGAGAACTTAGCATAGTCTGTGTAAAAGGCACAGTACCTGGGGTATATCTATTTTTGCCTACTCTCTCTCACTCTCTTTCTCTATCTCTCTTTCTTTTTCTAGCCTGCTTCTTCGAGTGCCATATACTTTCTTGCGATCTTTTTCTCTGGTCTCTCTCCAAATATCCTCTCTCATGAAACGTACCATACCATTCTGCATGTGATCCACATTAATAAATTGTACATATGACGCTACAGCCTTATGAATCATCTCTCACACAAATTGCGTAGATTCATGCGCAAAGGTCCGGAAAGATTCCAGATCGTACAATACGGTCCTTTTCAACATAACTGAGGTCAACTTTTTCCTTGAGGTTGATGTACTCACGAGGGTCTCAGTTATGAAGGTTTTTTAAAGCTTTTATTGTTTCGACAGGTCCATTTTGGGACCTGTGTTCTGTTTTTTTAGTGATTATCGGAGCGCGGCGAATTATGTGGACTACTGGTATAGTTCCAGCTGGTAGCGTAAAATATATGGAGTGCGGATAGCAGGTGCGACTTGCACTCATGCTGTTGGTTTTTTTTTTCTCAAGCAGGTGTTACACCGTTGAAAATTTCGGCAAAAACCTGTCGTATCTAAGTTTTGAAAGCTTGCGCAAAGCTTTAGAGCATTTTAGAGTAGGAAGATCCAATAAAGTGACTCACCATGGATGCGATACTGGGGGCAGTGTAGTCCGGTCGTAAACGCTATCCGGTAGAGGAGTCATAGTGCATGACCAGAATGACGCGAGGTCCTAAATTCTGTCCCCAAATCTGACTCATGCACTTCCATGACAACGTTATTGTTCGCACATAATGTTCAACCAAAAAATAGGTAATGGACAATGGGCGAGGCATGTAAACTGGTATTAACCGGCGCTCATGCGCTGTCTACATTGCAGTTTCAAGTGTATTGGATGACCTGTTGCGTCGTTTTTGCGACGCTCTCTATGGGCAGCGTTTCCTCACGTGTCTTCCGGTCAATTTGAGCTTGTTCCGGAGCAAGGTGAGAGCATTACGAAGTCGATGTGAAGCTTCTGCATTGTAACCGGATATGACCGAGCGGTGAGGTGTGAATTAAGTGGGCGGGCGAGATTTGATACGCGCGATTATGTCTTATTAGAAACGCCGCCTGCCCGTTCGACCTTTCACACCTTGAACACCCAAGTGTGTTTTCATTCATCGATTTTGGCCATTTGTCTCTTACATCGTAAGCCTATCTCATATTGTCGCTGAAAAAAAGCGAGAGTGTTGCGAACCTCTTTTTCGAAGTGAAGAAAGTATTGCATTACAGCAAGCGACTTCAAACGTTTCTTCATCTCAGTCTGTGGTGCTTGAAAGCTTTGATGCTTTATGACTTTCATATTCTCCCGTGCGATCTGCACTTGCGATCCCTTTCACTAGTCAAGTAGGCGATTTGTTCGGAACATCCGTTGTCCATGCATTTCTAGCTGTAATGCTGTAAGCTTCCATGGATCACCTTCAGAGATACTTTTGTCCAAAAAAAAAACTTCTCATAAGAAACATATCTTCTCTATCATGCGTCGTCCTTGTCAGCAGAACTTGCGCATTTTCTTCTACCCCGAAATAGACGGAGTTCACGACAAGTTTCGCTGGCCATTTCTCCACTAACCGTTCATTAAATTCAGTACCCGACAGTCATTCATTATGTTCGCCCTCGAATGCCATATTTTCCTGACAGTGGGCACGTTTTTCTTATGATACTACGCAGTTGTCAAGGTTATCTCAAATCTTCTTATTTCTTCCTGGTACTGTGCCAGTATTTCGAAGTTCAGTTTTCCTGCAACGTTATGGGATGCCAAGGTGACCTTTGCCGTAGAAGCAAGAGTTTTACAATCCGTCGTCGTACGAGTTTTACATCCGCCTTGTTGCGTTAACTGAGTTGTTGCGCTTAGTGCGACATACTTTTCTTTGATCATTCGAAAATTCTCCTTCGTCTCCTTATGCATATACAGTTGTTTTCGAAAGCGATGAAGATGGAACAGTAGCGGTTCAAATTGC
The DNA here is from genome assembly GCA_037903475.1 of Ancylostoma caninum. Classification (NCBI taxonomy): domain Eukaryota; kingdom Metazoa; phylum Nematoda; class Chromadorea; order Rhabditida; family Ancylostomatidae; genus Ancylostoma; species Ancylostoma caninum. The sequence continues at coordinate 3,974,176 of JBAJFG010000492.1, read as the reverse complement.
GAATTCTGCGCTAAACGGCAAGCAGCCATTGCGAATACTGCGCTAAACGGCAAGCACCTAAGTTCTACATTGCCGCTCGCCGCGTGCTTCCATGGTTTTTTTTTCTTGTTTAATTTCCGCATACTCCCGTCCCTCAAGAACAGGATTGAAATTCATTAATTCCCACTCCTACTTTGTTCTCTAAGTGAACGTTGCTTTATCGTATTCCGATTTAGTTCGATGTTGTCTTGCATTTGCCAGTAATTCTTATAGAAGCTGTCACGAATTTGCTTTGTATTGCTGGGCATTTTGAGAACTACGGTGCTGCAAATGCTGAAGCCAGCTGGTGAATGTTTCTTAGTGTGAATAGAGCGTTGTTTTAATCCTTTCTAGAAATGCATGTCTTTTTTACTGACCATGTTTTGCATCTTACACTTGTTAATATTAAATGCTGACATTTTCCTGGTATTGTATGATGTCTCTGCAGTTCTCGCAATAGGACCGGGCTCTTCGAGAAACTCGGGCGTGGTTAGGGTATTAGGTTCATTATTATGGAGTATGTTCGTGTGTTCGATTTCATATGTTTGCGCATTTCGGCGGCTATTGAGGTCAGGTGCGTAACCACAATCGCTGCTGACCCGTCACTGAAACAACACAGTATTTTTCCTTTCAATGACTTCGCTATTTCTGGATCGGCTAGCGGAAATAACCAACATTTTCGGACAATCTAGCACTAGTATAGATTGAATTAGTGGATTAGTGGATAACGATAATCGAAGGTTGTTCCTTAAGTACAGAGTCACACCTTTTCGATTGCAATTTGCCCTTGTGTCGTCATGTGAGAGTTCATTCATTCTGTCTATCGTTGTTATTTCAACCTTTCTTTTTCGACACGAATGAGTAACTGCATCATAATGGTATATAAATATGTGCGATGTTTCCTCGAATTGGAATCGGCTACACATTAATTTGTTTGTTTAAAATGCTTTGCAATTATGTTAGGTCCTGACGCGACAGCTACACACACGCTGCCAATGAAATTTGCGTAGTACGGCGTTTTCGAGGTCATATATCTGCTCGAATGATTGGTCGTAAAACGAAATCTGTCATTTCTTTATTCCGGTGGGAAACGTTTCGGCAACTGCTTTTTTATTTGCCGCTTGCTGGTGCATGCATTTTTAAATTATTGCTGCCATTTAAATGTCGGTTTGTCTTTGTGCCAAATGGTGCGTCCCCAATTTAGTTGTCCATCTTCAATCCTTATATCCAGGAACAGTTGTCTTGTTTTATTTGTTGTCGATGCAGCAGTTAATCCAAAAACCAAAAGTAATGTCTGTTTCAACAATATTTATTTTATTTAGAGTTAATGTCGTCGTGAACAGTAGATGACAATATGCGTAAGTATTCGAGTGATGTGAAAACGAACGGCAAGGATACGTCCGAATTAGATCCTTGTCTTGCTGCTCGTAGCCGTGTGAAGAAAAGCTTTTGTGGCAGATGGTATATCTTCCGAATATTCCTCGACTGTCTTCTTTCAACTAATTGAGACTTTTTAAAGGAAGAAGTGGATCACGATTGCTGTGCTTTTGTTCATATTGCTGCTTGCAATTACAGTCGGTTTCCTTGTTTTCTTTTTGTCGCCATGGAAGGAGGACAAGCCAACGATGGAATATGTCCACCATGAGATTCAAGTCCCTCAAAGTGATTATGATGTGGAGGTGATGTTTTTTCCGGATATTTTCGTGGAATAATAAAAGAAGGAATGAGTCAGAATAGTGGAATTTCACTTTCTCCATTCACCGGTATTGGCAGGAAATTACTTGCATATGTGAAGGTAAGTTAAGTACTGGAATAGATTAACTGCTGTTTGACCCTTCAGGATATCGAGGCACAGGAGCTAACGGGGTCGCGTCCATTGCAGTATAATCGTCATAAACCTTATAAAAACGACAAAAACATGGTGTTCCAATCCTTCGATAGGAAGGAACCCGCACATAATTCCCGTGAGGAGTTTGCGAGGTAAATATTGGTTTCTTTGTTGTTGTTATATTATTTCACTATTTATAACCTTTCAAAATTGCAGGGATCAGAGAATGCCACCTCATCTCGGCAATCCTATATTAGTTGAGGTGATAACAACTACTTCTACTGCTACAACCGTAACATATTCTGATTTTGCTACTAAAACAACTGCCGCAAAAAGTGTTACGCCTCCTCCGGTACGCCTTCAACCTCCAATGACATCTACAACTACCACGACGTCGACCACTACCGCTACGACCACGAGGCCACCTCTAAAGATTCTGCCAGCTGAGCCAGAGCAATCTGATTATGATGAGGTAACACACTTTCCACACTAGATATTGACTAGACTTTCCGAATTCTAACTTTGAAATGCTCAGATTTTTTTGCCAGTTCTCTTTCTGGATGTTTTCTCTGTTCTTCTAATGTCTAGTGTTGAAATCCCGAATCCGAGAATAAGGTCCCGAAGCTGCACCTCTTATAGTCACAATCAGCAAATGAATTCGATGGCAAATGTTGAAATACAACGGTTTCTAATTTTGTCTTCACTTTCTTGAATATCACTTAAGCTCAGTTTACAGAAGTTTATCGCTAATATTTTGCACTAGCTTTCTTCAAATATTGGTTAGAAATCTTGGACTTTTCCAAATTCCCAGTTGAAAAGTATGGGTATGGGTCTTAGTTACTATTTGAATCCAGACTCTGTGAGATGATTTTTGCTCGCGCATAGCAGTTTCTTTTCCTGGCATCTTGAAATTAAAATAATTTTTTTTCAGCATGCTGATGCACCGAATAAACCTGTTACTTTGATGTCCACTGAAGTAAAGAAGGTTGATCTATTACTGTTTTGTACTCCTCATTATCCAGGATCTTGGTTCTCTTCGTAATGCTCTTCGTTTCAGGATTGTTCAGCACATTTGAAAGATGGGGGAACCTCCGGTGTTTATTTGATTTCACCAGATGGTGCGGATGCGTTTCAGGCTTACTGCGATCAGGAAACAGTTGGTGGAGGATGGACTGTTATTCAGAGGTGCGAAAATTGCTTTTAAATGGTGAAAGGAGTTCTACGATCCTTTGATGACGTTGGCCGCGTCAGTAATGTTTTCTCTTCGTTCATCACCTTTGACTACGATAATTGCTTTATATTTTTATTTGTGAGGTTTTTTGCCGATTTCCTTCTTGCACTCACTACTTTACGCGCATCACCGTTCCCATTGAAACACGATGCGACACTTATCGCGTAATTGTAGTGTAATTTTCGTAGTAGCACATTCACAGGTTAAGGGTGTTCGGTGCTGAAGACAGCTGTCAGAGCAGAATTATTGTCAGTCTTTGCAGTTCTTCCATAAACAGGTTTTCTGCGATGTTGAAATCCTTGATACTTGTCAGGAGGCGATGAATCAGTGAACGAAAATTCACCCTCTAGTACAGAGCACATTAAATGTGACTCATTCATTGGTTTTTTTTTCCTTTTGAACTAAGCGACGTAATCGTTTTCCATTGGCACGATGTTATTAAGTAATGATTCTTCTGTATTTTCCTCAAAGTTCTTCCCATTTTTTTTCACTGGAAAAAGAGCATCCAATATGTTTCTTATGGCTTTTTTTTCGCTTGTTAACCAAAACGAAAACTGTTCATAGCTTTGAATTGTTCATCTAAGTTTGTGTGCGAATGTATGTGATCCATAATTTTACAGTTTTGTCATCATGAGAGGAATTAGGGCGGTACCGATGTTGTGCGATTGGTGCACTATAAAAAACTTCTTTCCGCCATTTAATGTGCACTTGTCCCCCGTTCACACACCATTACACTATGCATGGACAAGTTTGAATGCGAGGGGAGAACAAATTGACTCTATAGGGCGGAAAGAGATGTTCCAAAGCACTAATGTATAACATTGGCGCCGCCCTATTTACTTTTACGATCGTTTCAATACACGATATCTTAATTTCGTTCTTCACAGGTGCGTTACCACTATTTAGTTGAACTGGAGCAGCATACCCCAGGGTAAACGAGTAAGCACTACACAAATCTACTCATCGTTAAAATGTCGATTAGTTTACCCTTGGTAGTCTTAATGATGAATCCAGGCCTTAATCCACACTGAATGTGACCTAACTGGTCTGTATCAAGCAGACCGTTGCTTGAAGCAAGCTGTAGGACGACTTGTATGTATAGTAAGGCTTCTAATTTAAAACGAATGTACGAGATTTTGAAAAGTGATGCTGGAGCGAAAACTTTCCTGGATTCAGGCGCATTAGCAAATCAGTCTACTTCTACAATCGCACATGGCAGCAGTATGAAGAGGGATTTGGGAATCTTGAAGGTGACTCATTCGTTTTCCATTTGCAACTGAGATCTATTGGAAGAAGTTATTTCAGGATCTCATTGGCTTGGACTATCCAAGATCTACCGTTTGGCTCCACACGAAGGCGATAACTGGATACTGCGTATCGAACTTCACGGCGACTACTGTTCAGGTGGCCGCGGTTGTCTCAACGAGAAGGATGGATACTGGTGGGCTGAATGGCCTTTCAAGGTGAGTGACGGATGTAGTTTAGGGCGCTTCTCCACATTGTGATTTGCAATGGTTGAAAGTTATTTGCAAATGATCAGATCACGTTCAGCTGAGCGATGCCTCGACGGGGTACGTGCTGGACCTAGGAACTGCAACAGCTGGGAATCTTACAGTTCCTGGAACACAAGGCCTGCTAGAGAAGTTCAACAGCGGTCGTGCATTCACTACGATTGACAGAGACAACGACCCCGTCAAGACTTTGAACTGTGCACAGTTCCGAAATTTCGGGTGAGATATCTTTGAGTTATCTTTTTTTTACTTCAGCTTCATTTGTTGAGAAGTACTGTAAGCCTCAATGGCGGTGGCCGTTCCGCATCCTCGAGAAAGACGCCGCGCAACCGCATTGAGCTCGCCAGAGTCGATGTCTTCCGCTGTCGGAATGCAATTTGTAGGCGTTTTTTTTTACTGATTTGGTGATCTTTTCCCATATCGGGTAGAAAAGCTGCTAGAAATAGCATGTGCAGCGGACGACATCGATTCCTTTGCGCGCGGCGCGGTTACGCGGCGTCCTTTTCGAGGCCGCGGAAAGGCCATCGCCACTGACGCTTAGTGTACGTACAGAGTGATATTGTCTACCTATTACAGAGGATGGTGGCATGGGGATTGTGGTTTTGTTGCCTTGAACGGAATCTACGGTGATTCGGTGCCGACTCTTCGTTACATGGTATATACGTACATTGATTCACGTGCCGGCCACAAGAAATATTTTATTCATCCGAAGAAGTCCATTATGATGATCAGACCCGGTTCGTCACTGTAATTTAATGTTTGTTGTGTGGCTGAATGTACGAGGTTTCCATGAGAATTGTTTTGCTTTTCTCATCGACTTAAGTCGTTATTTGATTGTCTTTCGCTGAAACGAGTATACCAGTATCATACCTAGTATGGCTAGTGTTTATTGCCAATTTTATGCATAGCGGACCACTGGGAGGTCTACTGAGGCATATTTTTATATCAGATCTATCTGATATAAACGTGCTCCCGTTGCATTTAGTTCATTTTTTTCCGCAAGTGTTGCTTTTTTTCTGATGTCATTCTGTGTTTTGTCCGTGTATAGTCTGAGGCGCTATCATAATAATTGTAAAAGATAAAGTATTAGATGTTTCCTGGAATGTGTTGTGAGTTTCTCAGCAGCGGAAGTTACTTATACGTGCCTGGTCGTTCCTTACCATGCAGCACATATTTCCTTTTTTATCCTGGATATGCTAAGCGTTGCGGATGCACGCCACCACGAAACTGATGGAATACATCTTGAGTGCCACCAAATATATACTGCTCGCAATGTCCGGGTTTTAAGTAGGATGGGGCATCGCCTCGTGATCTGGATGAAGGCTGCGAGCGGATTCTGCAAAACCCATGCGAGATTGGTGAGGATAAGAGCAGAGAATGAGGCTCATGCAAGAGTTGCTTGGATATGAAATTCAAGTTCCACCTTCTGAAGGTCACAGCTGTACCATTACCATATCTATGGATAGATATGCCACTGCCACTTTGTGACATTTTTGAGCTAATATCCAGATCACAACTACTCAGTGGCTACAGTCCTGTTTTTCAGTGGAAAAGTTGCTCGCACTCCTCGAAGATTGGATTGATTGAGGGAGATTTTTTCACAACAACCCGCTAATTATGTTTCGAGGCCAACTGCTACACGGATTTCTGGCATTGAAAAGTTGAGCATACGTTGTACAATAACTTACGACGCAAGTTTGTCTAGGAGGATTATCTGATATACTGATCATGACTTTCACATTCATGTGGTACCTGACGCCTTTTTCGCAGAGTTACGCTTATGCAGAGTTCCAGAGGTATTTGTGAAATAGCGTTTGCCACTGTGAAGCTTCACGCTGGCAAATGGTATTTTACAGATCCCTCTCGAACTTTGCATAGAGGGCTTGTTTCATGTGCTGATCACGAATGTAGCATTAACGCCCATAAAATTCTCATTTCTTTAAGATCCAAACTGCCAGTTCCCGTTAATTCTCTACGGTTTTGCCAGCTTGAATAAAGTTTCGATACTAAGTGGATGTGAAGTCGTGCCCAGCACATGAGATATGTGATATATCAGTTCTTTATGCAATTTTTGTGAAGGTGCTTTGAGATACCGTATATACTATGTGATCAGCATCTCAAATACTCCCACCAGATGGTCATTCTGTACCGTAACTCCACAAAAATAGCGTTACGGTGCAATGGTTAATGATTAATTTTTGACTTTGAGGTAGAAGAAAAGGTGGATAATGACAGCGTTCCTATTAGGTAACGATGATCCCCGTTAAAAATAAGCCATAGTCAGATGGGTGCCACCCACTATTGCCGGTCTGTGACAGCAAGCCTCTAAAATTGAATAGTTTGTATAAGCATCTTCAACTTTGACACGATTTCAGTTGAGAGAACCTCTCTATAGTATTAGACTGCAGATGTAAAGTTTTATGAGAATTGAAGTTGTCATATCAAAGCAAATAATAAAGCTCACGATGGTAATTGTGCGTGGGAACTTTGGCAAAATGGCAGTACGATCCAGTCCAAAAAGTAAATCTGTGACGGCATTTTGTAAAAAAAATTCTATCTTAATTGAAATGACACAGATATTGCATTGGAAAACCCATGGCTAGGGGAAAAGCAAGCATGAAATTTACTGGACAGAACGCAATTTGAATTACAACAAGTGAAAGAAACGAGGTTAGCCATTCCTATTAAAGGCAGGGGTCCACCTCATTTTCGTAGTTCAGCTAACAGTAGATTCTGCATCTACTCGGCGCGATGGTTCCAACGGTATACATAAATTGTCTCAGAATGGTCTATAAACCCGTCTTCCAGGACGGGGTCTGTAACAGTTTGCCAGCCCGAGTTGACGTATGAAGCTGTTGATCTTATCGATTGAACACGCCAAGACTCGTTGACCAACGCGGCAGCCGTGGCAGGCAGCCAGCACAGCTTGGAGCGATCCGCCTCCGGGCTCCAAATTTTTACCCAGTTCGTGCCTTTCGAAAATGGGTATTTCGTCGCTTCTGTGCCTGTTGATGTACATCCCAGGGATCAACATGATGAGAAGATCTAGGATTAATGGTAAATCTAACAGGCAGAACGAGTTGGCCCTCTGCCTTTAAGGTGGACGGAATTTCTTCAATCCTCCAACAATCCACCTGCCATCTCCCACAGTTGTGGAAAAAATGGTGCTCAATTATTGACGACTACTTTTTTTTGAATCAATGAAGTAGGGTAGTAAGTTGGTCAGTTATGAGCAGGATAACGATAGTTAAGGCGAAACGGTGCGCAAATATTAGATGTTAAAAGAAGTCCTTGCGCTTTTTCCAGTTGCGATTTTTAGGCTAGGCTTAAGAAGAAAAACAATTCGAGAAAACCACCATTTCCTCCTTGTATTCAGTAGGGACCAGAAAGCTTCCCATAATGTTTGAGCGTGTAAGCACTTTAGAAAATAAACGCGGAAGAACATCATCAGTGGGACTATTGAAGCGGTGGTCTGATGATTTTTGGAAAGTGGGTCTGACGTCACCATGAGGGAAGATGACTAAGACCGTCGCGGTTGGATTATTTCAGCAGAATTAACTCAATTGTTTGGTAGCTTTGAGAAGTACGATGTCCAGCTTAACCACACGGTTGCTCTGGAGCAATTCCCAGGTCTTCGTAAAATAAATCTGATCACTCGAATTTGTTAGTGTGATCGATACCACATATGTATTTTTCGAGCTTAGAGAATCGCCGATGATCGGTCATTTTGAGCAAAACGACTCATTCATACTTAACAGTGCTCGCTTGAGCGGTTTATGACCTTAACAGAATGCCAGGATAGGTAGCTCTCAGTTGCGCTGTTTTTCATTGACTCATTGCTCTATTTCATAGGCTTGAAACTCAAGGAAAATGTGGTTTTGTAAAGATTGGGCACAAAATTCTTATACAGGAAGAGTAGCCCTTCCAAATCGTATACAAGTTGTACCCAGAAGATAACAAATAGATGAAGAAATGTTCATCCGAAAAAAAGCGCAAGAACTTATGTTAACACCTAGTAACTTAACTGTAGGTGAGATTTTTAGGCGCTTTGAAGTCAAAATTTGTAAGTAAAAGTAAAATTTGTAAGTAAAAAGTAAACAAGTAAAAGTACTCGAATTTCCGTTTCATGGGAGAATTTCGGAAGTGATCCATCCGTCAACTTATCTTATCCCCTAAGTTTATTTCCAAACTCGTCAGCATCGCCATCTCTGTACACCTTTAGCTCCCCGACCACACGCTCTCCTTCCGAGGTGATATCTAGGAAAGTGTTCGCGTGTTTGAAAAATATCTAGGCGTTCCACGATCCAAGGCCAACCCTTTTTCCTTGGCCGTACCCCTCCCCCGTGAAAAAAAACCTGCGTAATCTCCTGATTAAGGTGGAGATTGGCATCTGTCTTTACCTGATCATAATATTTGATCATAATATTTCCTCTTTCACGAGAGGTGTGAAACATTTGATAGTAGATTCCCTTCAGGGCTAGGTTTTCGGTGTTCTCAGCGGAACTACAGATTTGTTTTCATAGTGATTGCGTCTGAACCGTCCTACTCGCCTTCTAGTACAGCCCTGAACACCCGGCATAAATTCATGCGAATAAATTTTTCGCTATTGAGCCCATTGTCAGCTGTAGTTGTCGTTGAAGAAACCAACACGTAAATGCGTTTAATTCGTTTTCTTTGCAAAATTTTGCAGAATCAACAAAGAAGAATGTTCTTTGCTGTGATTTCCATTGAGATCCGAAGTTAAGCGCTTTTGTATAAACGGCAAAACACATATTTTATGCACAAAGTGTTAGTCTTCAGGAGGAATAGATATCATCAAATGTACAATGCATGACATAGTATTAAAGCAGTTAGTAGCAATTATTCAAAAAAAATCAAAATGTATTGACATATAAAGCATCTCCCTAGCACTAACCGCAAATGTACCGTAATTATTTAAAGCTTCGTAATTATTCAAAGTGGTTACACTCGCGTTGAGTGGACGTTTGCACGAAAATGCTGTGCAAAGTGTATGACACAATTCGTTAGTATTTTGTTAACTAATAAGCCGTAGTGATTGACCGAAGAAACTCGAGCGCTTCTTTATCCTCTTTTCTGCTCGTCAGCACATCAATTATTTCTTTGTCTGAAATCAGTTGACTTCGTGAGCCTCAAAAAGAAAGATATTCAGCAAACTCACTGTTTTGCACTGGTTGAATGAGAATTAGGTTGAACTGACGAAGCGTATTTCCTCCGGCTACTCCAAATCCTGGGACCTATAATAGCCGTTTTTGAAGGTATGTATTCATAAACACGTACATGGAAAGTAACATGAAGGAATCTTACATCGGCCAGTTCCAGGAAGGCTTCTCCAGCAAAGTCGTTCGATCGTAGGTAGTCATGATCCATCACAGTGAAATGGAGCATGGCACATGGTGGAAGCTTTGGTGGTATATGGCTAAAATGCTGACATGTCGTTACGGTGGTATGCTTTCACTTTCTTTTGGAGAAATATCTTTCCTTTCCAAGGTAAAGTCATGAGAATTTCGAATCATTATTTTCTCTGAGCGTATAAGAATGCATATAAGCGTATAAGAGACTCAGAGGTTTGCCGGAGTACCTGACTCATCTGAATTATCTAACTTTACGGGTGCTTTAAAATATGTAAACGAGACGGGGAAAGAAAACTTTGGAACTACAAGGAAGCCTAAAAAGTCATGGTACACCTTTGTACTAGAGAATATACTTGAGAAGAATAGATACATACTAGCGATTTTATGTACGGAAGAGAAGTTTGAAGCTTTCAGGAACAGGAAGACCGGCCAGTAAAAAGGCCTGATGTAATCAGCTATCAATACATAGGCGAAAACCAGTAATCGAGTTGTAGATGAGAAATTACGACACCTCCATTTTATCAAAAGCGGACACTTCAGATTTTTCGCTAGAACTTCATATACATATGAGAGGTTACAGCTCACTTCTCTAGAGTTACGACAGGTATGCTGCAGATAAGGATACTGTGTCCCACAGATCCCTCTCAAATTTTGCGTGTAGGTGCTCAATTCTGATACTATTCGCGAGTATCGACATCCAAAATCCAAATGCATGCCACTTCCGATTTCCACCCCCCTCCCCCCCCCCCACTACCGCCACCATCAACATACTCTGTATTTCTGCCATATTCCTACGGCCTATCTGACACAACCCTTCAAAAATGAGGTTGCAGTGGAAAATGATTGCGATGTTTGTGTTTAGGTCAAATCACCCATCTATGCGAAGTTTCAGCGGAAAATTTTTCTTTTGATGTTTCTGGATCCACTAGCACAAAGTAGTGCCAGAATCGCTCATATTTAGGTGTGCATTTCACGTTGCTTCTGAAAGGCGTCTACAGAATGCTCCAAGTGGTGACCTTTTTCGAGGTATTTTTCAGTTTTCCTTTCACTTGTAATGCGAAAATGCAGCCCGCAAAAGGGAATAAATTATCGTACATCATTAGCCCAATTATTTCTGCCAAGATCCCATGTGGGATCGGGAATTTTCCTCTGAAAAAATCAGGGAATAAAGTATTTATTAGGTCGGTACAAAACTTTTGTCGGTTTTATTCTCCTTCAGAAATCTATAATTTTCTCTAGGCGTCATCTATCAATCAGACATGGCGATGGAGTTATAGAGCAAATCTTGCACTACTTTGCCGTATATATAAGAGAAATTTTGTCGTGTAGGTGCCACCTTTCCCACCTTCTGAAGCTCATCCTAGGAGGAAAAAAATTGCCAAATATGACGACTCAAAAATGGCAGTTCCCGACTTCTCCGCTCCATATTTTCCCGTATTCCGTATGAAGCTCCAGAAATCTGCTGACAAAATGAGCAGTACTTTCTGCCGTATTATAGAAACTATACCGCTTGTCAAAGTTGTAGTATGGTAAAGTTGTTCAGAAAAAAAAGAGGATGAGGAAAAAACGACAAAAGTTTTGCACCAACCTAATAGATTTTTGCAGGAACACCTTATTTTGTAACAGTTGTCTTTAGGACACTTTTCAAGAAAGTTCGTCTTGTAAACATGGGAAAGATGATGTATAACTTACAATTCGAATGTCTCATCGAAAATAGGATTGAGCGTTTTGCTGACGACCCTTGTTTTGCTGACGACCTGGTTGGGATATCTGTATTTTGGTACAAGCCGGATAACGACAAATGGATCCGAAAGACCATTGGCGTCCAAGGGGATCACTTGCTTTGCGCCAATCACTGTAAATTCAATGTCATCTCCATCGTTCATTTTCCATTACTGGTTAGAAAGCTCACCATCCAAAACAAGCGTCTGTGAGCTTGTATTGTAGTATGCCCGCACATTTAGTATACCGTATTTGCATTCGCTTACTTCGTTCTGAAAACAGTGAACATCATTCTGATTGAAAACAAATAGTTGACTCTAATGAATTTGAGCACACTATAGCCACGGGAAACGTGCATTCTACTGCAGGCTAGCTACAGCGATCGCTGTGTTGTGGACGCCTAGCACGTCAACGCTATTAGTATTCCTGCGAGTACTTTTGTAAAGGTTTAAAATAGTTGCTATTAACGTCATTTTTTATCATGCTAAAAATCTACATAGAGGGAAGTGAACCGCGGGGTAATTGTATGCAGGGAAATTCCAAGCAGAACATCAACATTAGGCATCAAAGGACAAGGAAAGATTTTTGTGGATACATTCCGACCTCGACTTAACGCAGACCGTAACAGTATCTTGCTGAGTTAGAATTAAAGTCAGAATTAATTAAATCTCTTTGTACTCTTTAGGTGACGGACGTTTTGTTCACAAAAGCTTTGCACCAATGCATGGATCGTCGGCGTCTGAGCACCAAATGTCATCCGAAGGATGGAATCATTGGAGGCATTCGGTGTCCAGACTCGTTTTTACAGTCAACATGTGCGAGGACTAGTTATGGGAGATTTCGCGTTTTGGGATTATTAGTGCAGTTGACTGAGGCAATCCATCTCAGCATCCTGAAGACGGCAATGTTTTGGATGGTTTTTGTGGGGTTCCAATTAAATATAGCTTAGAGCTAGTGAGCCAAGGGCCGACCCTTCAGTGCGAGGGGTTTTTGACTAATATAAGACAACTTTCGAAATAACACTAGGACTGAGGAACTTGAGTATGTAATGGCAAAAGAATGCTCGGAGCAATTCATAGCAGTCATGTCAAGTTGCGAGTGCTTCATGAGGGAGTTAAGATGATGTTTACATCCACATGATAATATATCAACAATACCCTCTAAACTGATCAGTTACGTGCCTGAGCGACGAATCCGGCGGCTTGCTAGTTTTTTTTTTCAAGAGTTTCTTTTACTTCTATGCATATTTTCACATGTCAGAATTTAAGAAGGCTAGAGGTAGTAAGCGTAGCAGCAGAACAGGCTCTGTCCTAATCCTTACTTTTTGAACATTCGAAACCCTTCATTTTATTTAGTTCACTTGTCTTTCCGATTGAAAATGGTTCGCCTAAGAATGGACAAAACAAAACATTTGTCCTAATCTGTAATTTAAATTGATTTGTCTTATTTTTCTATGGTGTGTCTGTGGAATCGAAAATCCGTTTTGTAATATCTTCCAGGTGTTGACACCGCTGGGGAAATTGGTGCTCGTATGATGGGATACTTCAAGATTTATGCGCTGACGAAAATATTTTCTGAGCACATTCCATTCCATTTTTCGGATGTGAAATCAAGAAATGTGGAGATTTTTAGAATTTCATTCCAAAAGGTACTGAGATTTTTAGGTGTAAAAGAGGGTGAGAACTAGCAGATTATTCACTTCATTCATTCCGTTATTGCAGAGTAGATAGAAGTACCCACAAACTATTCCGCAACGCTACTAATGAAGGTGAGACGACAAAAAAGGTGGGGAGGGCTGGCGCATATTCTTGTTTTATATGAACATTTCCTTCAGATTGTTTTTTTTCTTATCTAAATTCACTCAGAAATTTTCGCGACTGTAGTCCCCTAGGCTCTACATACACACATGTTGACTGTCGATCAGCATTTGTAAAGGTGCACTACTGGGATTTTGATACATCTACGTATGACAAGGCTAACTCACGTCCGCGTTGTGCTCGGCCACCGCCTAAAACAGAACAGAAAACCATGTCGTGAAAAATAAACACTTCACAATAACCAACTTGTTGTTTGAGCAGATCCTTGTAGTATTTCTCGATGAGCTGTTGTGTTGGGGTTTGATTTAAGGATAAGATTTTGACCAGCGCCTGTAGAAATATTTGAACAAAATTTTTATGTACTAAAGACAAAAATCATATTTGTTAAACTAACCACATGCTCAGGAGCAGTTTCCAAGACGTCGGTTGAGAGGCCTTTGCCACCTGCATGGAAGAAGTCGACGAGAACATGCCATGCTTCGAATAAGCGGTGGTAGAACGCTGGCTCCATCTGGATGACGAATTTCAGGTCCATATCATTGGTAATTTGTGTAGCTCTACTAAATCCACACTTACCCCTGGATTTTCATCCACACATTCTTTCAGAAGGCGGACAACTATTCCAACCTGTGCCGACATGACACGCAAGAAGTTCTTGTGCAACAGGTTTTTGTGCACTGCCGATAGCTCAATGTCGATCTGCAAGGATTTTTCCTGATATTCTGTCACATCTGGCATCAAAAGAGCAAACTACCATGTCAGTAAGTGGTTTTAGTGAGTCTTCAACAGGATGAGCAGTTGGACTCCATGCAAGGTGAAACACGTGCTTCTTCATCTGAGGTCGGAGTCGGGAGGTGAGCAAACCGACTACTCGGTCGATCTCTGCACATATTGTTGCATCCGTCTGCTCCAGGCGCTGCTCCACTGATGCCTTCCATAATGGAGAACCCTAGAAAAGTGCGACATCTTATTCTCCGTTCAGTCGTAAAGAATGTATGTCTAGGAAGAATGGTAAAATTTCTTGATTAGATTTGACGGAGGTTTTTGCTCATTATTAACATGCGTTCTCTGTGGATTAATTCGACCATCGTGTAATTTTGGATATAGGGAAATGTATTTCGGTTAGGGACAACTGCACCTTCCGTAGAAGTGGAGCGACCTACTTCCTAGTCATGACCGAACAACTGCTATAAAATGTTTGTTCAGAGAATGGCTTCTTGTTTAATATATGACTAAATCGAGTACCTAATCAAAAATTTGGGAATGTCTTGCTGCTGCCCTCAAATGTATAATACATAGAGTACAGCAAAGGTTTTTGGAGAGGCGTAACCGCTTGCTACTCGGGAAATCTAGAAACATTGTTTTGCATCAGCATGTATCAGTGGCGGACGCAGAAATTGGGCGGGAGGGGGGGGGGCGTGGGAAAAAAAGTGGGGTCTCCGCAGTTTTGGGGACCCAGACGGAAAATAAAATTAGTAAAAATATTAATTACAATCTTAAATAATTTAAAAAAATTATTAAAAATAATAATAAAAATAAGCAAGTAAAAATAAACTAATACAAGATTTTTATATGTATTGTAAAGTAATTTCAAAAATTTGTCGATCCATTCTCGGGGGAGGGCCCTCTCCTGCGTCCGCCGCTGGTATGTATGGATTCTGCATCTCAGGAAACCTAGGAGGCGTGTTTTGCATGAGATTGAAAGATGCGAATCCTACGATTCAGAAATGCGTGCTGTGCAAAACACGGTTTTCCAAAATTAGTAGTTCTATACCAGCAATGGTCTAATTCATACAAAACCCATGCATATACGTACATGCAGAACCCCTATATGGGATTGAGAAAATCATCGGGTTTTCGTGGGTTCTGCCTCGAACTTGCATCGAATTTCTGGAAACGCAAAGAGTTCTGCATTGATATGCACGGGTTTTGCATGGATATGCATGGGTTTTGTGTGGGTATGCACGGGTTTCGCATGAGCATGCATGAATTTTGCATGGATTTGACCATGCTGGTATAGAACTACTGATTTTGAGAAACCGTGTACGAGTACGAATGTTTCAGTAGTAGGATTTGCATCTTCGGGTCTCATGCAGAACACGCTTCTTAGGTTCCTGTAGTGGAGTGGAGAAGAAAGATAAAGGGCATCTAATCGTAACTCAGTTGGTTTGTGGAAGGAAGTACTGCACTCATCAATTTTACGGTGCTTATATGTTTGATGCATAGTAACGGAAAAGCGGTGGGAGTACCTTACTATTTTTGTTCTTGTTATTTATAGAGTGGATCATTGGGGAGAACTTTCATAGCTTGAAAGCGACAATGACCAGGTTCTAGGAATTATCTATTATTTCCTCGGTATTCATTGGCTCATACAGTAGTTTAGTTCTTCAAACTGTAGAGCTATTGTATAGGGTAGTCCATAATTACAGTGTGATGCGCATTTTTCGACTTATTTCGAACTTTGGCGTTATTATTCCATCTTTTATTGTCCATCTGCTCAATCGTACACCTAGTACCGAGGCAATACCCCATACCGTGAATTTTCGAAATGGTTAAGCTGTAAGTAAGGCTTAGTTCTTTCAGTTAATTAAATTTCTTATGTGGTCTGGGCGAAAATGTTATGCTAACGCGTAAGCTTTTGTAGAACAGTCACTTGCCACTATAATTATTGGGAAACTGAAAATATCAAAGTGACAGTGGGGGACCGTGGTTCTAGGAAAATCTAGGATCAGGTAAGGATACGGTGAAAATTACCACGCTGTAAGCATGTACGCATATTAAAACGAATCGCTATAACTGTATAATTATGAGAACGTTTCACAAAAATTGAAGGAAGGAGAACTAGGGGAATAGTAAGCTTCATACCACCAGCTTAACGCGAAGAAGGATCCAAAAACAGCCCCAACAGAAGTTTCTACTCTGATTTTACGTTGGAAACCATGTCGGCTTTCTCGAAATTACGATTTTCAGTGTACTTTCATGGAGATATCTCAATATGGTGTTCATCTGAGGACAAAATCTGCTTTCATTAAACTGGTTAATCTTTGGAGTAAATTCTTCCAGAAGCGCGCGATTATCTGGGAAGACGCTAGCTCTAAGCCGCTGCAGATGCCTAATTAGAATTCTCCAGGCCTTTTCTTTCCAGAGATAGGAGAACGTACGGAAAATGGTGGTGGATTCTGTTCAGCGCTGAGTGGAAAATACTGCATTGAAAATAGAATCGTCAACTCGCTTTCTGACCCTAGATATGTTTTTTTTGGTGTGCTCCATAATTTTAGACCATCATGTACAGTCATGTCTGTTCTGGCCTTGCATTAAGGATGGATAAAAAAAAAACAAAATCGTAGAATAGTGTCGAAATAAAAAAGCAATACAGATGCTGAAGTAAATGCTCAATTAGAAATATCTGCATGAACTCACATGTCCAGCTCTTTCATATGCTATTGCCATGTCGTCCAGGTGAAGTTTCTCGTGGATCATAAGGCTTCTTCTCACTTGTTCGCAATTGTTAATTGCCGAACACAACTATAACATACTTGATTGGAATTTCAAAGAGCATTCAACAATACATTGAGATGTTGAAGTGCTTACCAGTTGTAGTAATGGCGATGGTACGAATACTTGGAGATCACCAGAAAACCCTTCAGCATCGAGATTCGAAAAGATCTGAAATAATTATTTCGGGAGGACTTCCCAAATAATTCAGGAGAATCATTACCTTTTGAGTGTAAGTTATCACAATATCACAAAGTATATCAACCAGAGTTCTTGTATAGTCAATTTTTAGCGTCAGCTCGCTAACATCCATGCGATCCCAGCATACGGTCATCTGTAATGGGAGTTTTCAGTCAAGGAACTAAACCTTTACTTCTCCCTGGGGCTGCATACATCACTGAGATGACCCAGGGTAAACGCGTTAGAACCTCACAAATTCACCAGTAGTCAACACAAGCGTCAACACGTTTAACTTGGGTAAGTTCGATTATGCATCCAGACCTAGGGCCGGATGCATGCGTTCTTGAAGGACGGGTAATCCTATGGGTATTCCAGAGATATGATCATTCATAGGTAGCAGGCACATTTAGGTACATACAAGGTCACGTGTGGATAAGCATGTTGATGGGGGCCAAGTAAAGAGTAGCGGTAAGTTTGATCATTTGAGTACGTTAACACATCCACCATGGGTAATCTCAGAGATCTCAGTTTTATGAAAGACAGTGTATAATTTATTCCCGGTTCTTTTCCACTTTTTTTAGGAAGGAAGCTCAAGCATGCGAAAAGCAGTTCCAGAAAACTTCCACATGCAATCCAAGAAAAAAAAAAAGCAGTTATGTACCTGCTCGACGATATGGCAGACGTCTATGTGGCTGCTCGAATGACGCATATCATTTGAGGATGTGCAGATCTGAACTCAGCTTTTGGTAAGGATTTGGGTTTTGGTATATCTAATATCTAGATGCAGATGAAAAGATATCAAAGGCCTACCGGCACATCGAGCTGGCAGCTGAGAGAGATTCGAGCAAGTGCCTTTTCTTTCGCCAAATTTAGGAAATTCTTAATCCCTCGATTAAATATGCCGTACCACTCTGATTCATCCTTACCCCGCCTGGAATCACACTTTGAATTCCAGAATAAACAGTGAGTAAGAAGTTGCTCACACTCGATTCGCTAGTCGGTAGTTGCGCAGCTCCACAAACGCCATGTGTATTCGAATGAGGTCGACAAGGTCGTCCTCGTTCGGTGGGTCTTGATTTGCTGAGATCTTCATCTGCAACGAGAGGTGAGACCTAATTACCCTATCACTTTAAGCAGATTATATGGTATAACAAGGCGATCATAACAAGTTTCTCACCTGGGATCGGAGATCAGTTTTACGCTCACTCATTAATTCGGAAGTGAGGTACTCGTTGAGCTGTAAACCAATTTGTGTTGACTCGTTTATGAGAGGAAAGTCTAATTCAATGTGTATTTGCACACCATTCTATCCCAGGTGGAAAGGGTCAGCTGGCAATAGTCGATCCGGCCAACTTCACGAATAATATTAGCGTATTGCTGAAATCTCGAACAGCTTCCGTTGATCACCGAGAGCAGTTTCAGGAGTTCTTTGCAAGGATCCTCGTCTTGTACCATCTCTACAGTCTCGTCGAAGAAGTCCTCAGCACTTTTCTGGATTACAAAAACATCAGTTGCTTTGCTTATGGATTTGTTTAGGTGAAGAGAGCGCTTACAATAATTAGCGATTCCAAGTGAGCATGGAACGGACGTTTATAGGGTAGGTACTTCTGATAGAAAGGCGAGTCTCGTAGTGCTTTCATACACCTTAACGAAGAAAGATTGTGGAAATAGAAGAATTTTCCCCGTACATTTTATATTTTGTTTATTTTGTTTTCATTGCACCCTAAGGTGCGCTAAACATATACATCAGGGATGAGCGGATTGTGCTTATTCGGTTATCCGTTTTGCCGTTAGCAGTAGGTTTTGGCCTATCCGTTATCCGCACCGTTATCCATGAGGAATCTTTTATCTGCTCATCCCTGATATTTATGCTTTATGAAGAACCAAACAAATGGAAACCAGTTGGAAAAAGATAAGAAAATCATCTACTCTAACAAATGTACAGACTTGTTTTTACAGTAAACACCTTGAGGGAACTCTGTAGAAGATGTGGACTCCAAACAACGTGTATGTACCTTACGAGGCTAGCAAACTCTTCAGCAGCATTTCTCTTGGAAGGATGAAACCGCCGACGGTGTTCAGCGAACGCTCGCTTGCAATGAGAGTCGAAAGCAGAAAAAGAAGCGGTAAGCATGTCTTCTTCAGCCTAGAAATGTTTTTTTTTGTTGAGGATGTCAGTTTACTGACGTTGACTAACCTTGTCCAGAGTTAGCGGTTGCCATTTATCCAGAATATTTTGTAAGGTCTTAGCCAGAAGTGAAAAGGAGATGTCGATTGATATCATCGAATGGAAGGCGAGCCATCGACTAAACAAAATACAGATTCCATTGGGTTTGTTGTCCAGAACGGTTCCTTACACTCACCACATGGCCGTGTGAACTTCTGTAAGGTCCCCTTGAACAGCGTGCTGTCGAAGGATAGTATTTGCCTTATCCGGAAAAACACCATCCCAGAGTCGAACAGGGGCCTAAATTGAAAATGAAGGTGTTGAGACTGATGCGTAAATGTAAGTTAGAACTCACCCCACTGAGGCGAATCTCATACAAAGCAAATTGCCTCATAAGTTCAATGTGCTCTTTGACATCCAGCAGGTCGTCCTCTTCTGCTCCAAAACGCTCTTCACGTGTGGATAACCAGAGCTATAAATGCTGCGCTAAGATCCAGTTTCAATCTTGAATTCCTAATTTTTGTGATGTCCTTGGGACAAATGCATTTTGCAAAGTCGACACGACTGACACCTGATTTGAATTGCATGAAATCGTTTTAAAGCACTTATTATTTGTGTACTTGCCCTTATTAATGTTAGTGCTAGAGCCTAAAAAAATGCTACAATTCTTCTCAATGTTTGGTAAAATTGTAGAAGCCGATGTGGAGGAGAGCTGCCACATTAGCAGCTGGATATAATTTATTTATCTACATTTTTATTTATTTATTTAATGCACATGCACTGCACATGGTGAAATTATGTAGGTATAAAACAGAACAACAAAGACATGGAAGCGAAATGAAACAAAACTGGGAAGATAAAAATCTGGGAACCAATGGGACTAACATAATCTACAACTGATGATTGAGGGCCACTTTAATTTTTTTCTTGTGGTTGCTTGAAGAACTAAAAATAGTCACGATAATTCTATAAATATTGCATCATTTCAAATAGTTAAGCATACTCGGTCTCAGCTCTGTATGTGAAGGAGCCTCTTCATAGGAGAGATTTTACAAGTAACATTTTCATGTGAATATAAGCGTCAAGTCAAGCGATCTGAATGAATTATTTGCACATTCATGTGCGGTATCTACCGAAATTTTCATGATTTTTTAAAGATTTCGAATGCTTTGGAGCCTGTGAAATAGCCACGATAATTCTATAAATATTACATCAGCTGTAACGCCGGAAACCCACTTACGGGGATGTAAATGGGTTGATTTCTATACATCTGCTTCTGGATGAGTTGTAGCATAAAATGGATCGCCTTTTTTTTATTTGCCATCACTTTTCTGTGACAGTTGTTTTCCACAATTTTCCACACATTGCACTTCAACCACTCATACTTGATCATAACCACTGAACTCGACCATCCTATTTTCAAGGACGAAACTGGCCTTTCCCAAAACCGTGTTTTTCGTAAATATGGACGAAGGTAACCACTGTGTTGACGCACGTCATTTTTGGAGATCTAGGACTACAGCCTACAGCTCTAAAATATCGAATTTTCCAAGGAAAGTGTTCTCAACCAACAGCTACTCTGAAGTAGGCATGAGGGGGCTTACTACTGAGCAGATCAACATTAGATTGAGGAAAAAGTAATAGAGGCAATTCTTTAAAACCTTCTGTTCACTACTGTTGGTGATTCAATCAGGCATGGCCTGCTGACATAGTGTAGAGATTCCTGGAAATACTACTCTATTGCTACTGAAGGACCAGCTTGCGCTAGTTTGTTGCAGTGACGCCTTTAACTGTGAAAAGGCGCTTCTGTCCTTACTTCTTTTATGAGCTGTTCTATGACGCCTTGGCAAACACTGGAGTTAATAACAACAGCAGTACATTCAAAAAGAGAGTCACCAAATACTTCATAACACATAATTGCTCCATTTGCTTCAAATCTAGAGATATGGGCTTTTATAAGCAGCCACGCCTTGGAAGATCTTATGTCATAGAGTGAAATGGTTGCTGTGATTCGAGGTACGACAGTTGCAGCTACAATATAAGTAGGCCAGGTCCTGTTCCAAACTACTGACTCTCCTGGACTCTTGTAACATACTGTTCTTACTCTTCTGGCTCCTCACTCTCTGACCACTATCTCGCCCTACTCTATACTTAGCACCGAATAAAAATCGAAGGACCAAATTTATTTATTTGTTCAGGACTGTATGCGAAGAAGTCAAATGTCTAAAAAAGAGATGTGAATGCGTCCTTGTCATTCCTGAAGGATTATATTGCTCCCGCTTTTTCAAACATTCAAACTGTAGACTTATTCGGAATCGCGTTTTCGAATTTCGAATGAACCGATATTTATATAATGCATTATCCGGTCCTGACTATATCCTACTCCTCAGTTTCTTCCTGGACGAAAAGAAGCTCGTTGTGACCATTTTTGAACGCTTTGTTGCGTTGGCGTAGTGTTACAGATTTAAAAGATGTATTCTCTCCATGAAAATTGGATGAAAATCCGACTTGGATGCTGTTCGTTACATTATTATCTCCTGCAACTGAGAACTACTGGTCTCTTTCATTATCAGGGATCCCATTTCTTCAAATTGATGCTACAGAACCATTTTTATGACTACCCTTCGAGATACCCTACATTTTCTAGTTCTCTTTGATTCTGCCTACCGACTTATGATTTTCATGGGACTGCCTATGCTCGATCTATTGCACTCAAATGTAAGACAGTATTTGCTCCTTTTCCTTAATCCAATAAAGAACGGTGCCCACCAGTGGCGGACGCAGGCCTCCTCCCAAGAATGGGTGGTCGAATTTTTAAAACTAGTTTGTAAAATGGATAAAACACTATATAAGCTTTCTTTACTGTCTATTTTTATTACCATTTTTAAAATATTTATTATTAATTACCTGAAACTAAAACTAATATTTTCAGTAATTTGACTGTTCCATCTGTCACGGGTGGTGGAGTTGCCACTTTTCTTGCACCTCCTCCCCCCCCCCTTCCTGGCTAGCAAATGCTGCGTCTGGCAGTGGCGCCTATATATCCTTAGCAAGTCAGGATTTTTTTTTGCAATTTATAGGTATCGCCTCTTCAAGCTTTCTTTGGATGCGAATTGCTAAAAGGCATTCTCTCATTTAACATCATCCTGAAAACTGCCACATACCTTCAATTTAACACTTCCAGACACTTTGCTCCTCTCGGATCGTGGTTGTAACGTAAACCATTGCTCTGTTCCATCTGGGGGTATATCCTGAAAACAATTCAAGATCCTAACAACTCCCTGGAGCCCAATAAATGTTAGACCACTTGCACTAACACTAAGGTTCATACTGATACACCCAAGAAAGTCATCTGTAGTGTCGTCAGAATCCGCACGAGCACTTTGTGCCACCTCTTTGAAGAAGCGGCCGAGTCCCTGAAACATGAATGTTAGAAAGAGACACATAAAATTAGTCAAATTTATGCAAACATGTTTCATGCGTACTAGGAATTTGAATAGAAAAAAGGATAAATTCGTCCATAATTGGAGTGCAGTCTCATAAGAACCAAGAGAGTGATGTTCGTAGGTTTTCCTGGAACTCTTCAATGCTCAATCCGCGTTATGAAAGCGATGAGCCTCTTATTATGTTAAATATATTACCTTATCATTTAAGCCGATTTTCGCAAAAGAAAAGTTGTTGTCATAAGTGAGCAGAGGGTCCGAAAAAGATAAAATTTAGTGAGGAAAGAGATGATAGTCACTGGTGATATGAGTATTTGGATTAAGTAGCTCGGAAATCCAGAGCACAACAAACTCTTTTCGAGAAAAAGAGTAATAGAATACCAGAAATGGGGAATAAAGGATCAAAAGGGATCGTGATCGAACAAACTCATTGCGAAAGTTCTGAGGCTAAAACCTTGTAACTTGGTGGACTTACCTTGAATCCTCCAGTTATTTGGTTCAACGATGAAACAGCATCCAAAACTGATTGCTCCTCATCATCGTGATCCCTAAAAGTTTTATTATGTGCTTAAAGTGCTTAAACTCAAGTAAACCCAATCAGGTGAGATGATTGGAAGAGAACGCCGAAAATCTTGAAAATTCTGGAATGAAATAGATAAAGGTGCAGTTTAATACCAGATATCCATGTGGAACCGGTCTGTGTGCACATCATCAACAATAAATTGAAATCGCTCGTTCCATTGTGGATTCAACGTCTTTTTCTGAACTGAGCTAGCTTTGATGAGCTTGGCAGGTATCGTGCCGCTATCAGACCCTTAAAACATATACCGTTTGGGAGGAATCAAAGTATTGAGGTCATAGAATGGTCCAAGACTATTCTAGGATTGCTGGGAAGATTTGAAAGTGAAAATTTTCAAATAAGATTTTTGCGTAGAGATTTGCTACAGCTCCCTTTGCATGTACAACGATTCCTTAACTATTTATAATGAGAGACTTGTGTTTGGTACCCTAGTGGTTCTTCCAGTCCCTCCAGAGCATGTATCTCAACCATAGGATAAAGAATCAGGACCAGATTTACGCGCATGGTGGAGCTCAGGGCATCCTTTCATATATTGGCATAAACTTATGTGAGCACAGAAATGTGCGGTGAATTTCTTTTGTGAAAGTTTTATCTTATAGATTCCTTTTTTTCAAATCTCATTTTTGATTTTATTAGCGGAAGCATCACGATTCCTCAGCGTGCAACAGAATGTCTGTTAGGAGCAGATATCAGAAAAAAAAAAAAACTCAACGGGAATTGCTGTCTTATTCATGCAAAAAAAAGTGATTCCCTTCTTCATTGAAGTCAGATGAGCCAAAAAGGAAAGTATTCATGAAAGATTGAATATTGGACCTTAACTGCAGTAATTTCATTCAGTACCAGTTTACAATGGAGAAAAGAAGTAGCACATCAGGCTTTACTTGGAAATCTTACTTGTGTTAATTTAGTTTTAGCAGATATAGATATTTGAATTGCCACGATTGCTCGGTAAAATGTTAACTATAAGTTCAAATCAACAAAATTGATGTTACGTACGTATATATTAGACTACAACCAAAGTATTCTACTTCCCTTACCCTACTTACGGAATAATAAGTTGGTTAAAACGTTTGTTCGAAGGCATAGAGTTTCTGAGGGGTTAACGCCCATAACGAAATTTAAAGATGTGTATAGTGAAGGATGTGTAGACATGTTCCTATATATTTCTGACCATTACTGTATTCTATACCTTTTGACATGATTACTTGTGTTCTTATATTATACAATTATTGTATACAAGTTCCTCTTATCCAAAATCATTGAAATTATATTATGAAACCCGAGGCCCGTATACAAATCAGAATTGAAGTAAACTTATCTTAGTGCCCTTCTTTCCAACTTTACGTCGAAATGAGCCTCCGAATCGTTGCAGAACAGTATCTCGTTTGAGCTTAAAAGATCGGCAGTTTTTTTTGCACAGTGTATACAATAAAATAAAAGTTTAAGGCAGGGTTAAAGCTAGACTGGATGAGAACGGACAAGGCTAGAGTTGTTCCAAATGTGTATACACTCACCTGGTTCTTAGGAGATTTGACAGTTTCCTCTTCTGCTGGTTCAATCACCTCAGGCACCTCCCGTTTACCGGGGACAACACCCATCATTGCGAAAGGATCGCTGAATCCTGAAAATAGCCTGGTTGACAATCGAAAATTATGTATAAGATTTATGTGGGGTTTGCATGAAATTAAAGTAAAGATAGTTAATAAACACGATAATAAAACAATGATAATCATAATTAAAAAGTTGGTATCGATCAAGTGTAAGTAGAACAGACAATGACCTTCTCAGAAAGGGCAAACTGATTAAGAAAAACCAATCACTTCACTAACCATTGATGTCTTTTGCAATGAGATCCTTGGCTTCCAAGAGCAGAACATTCAGCAAGACGACAGGAGGCTTAATACAGTGGAATTTAATATTTTATACTCTGTGTTCTTCCTCTCACTACTTTTCCTAGTGATTCGAGATGTTTCCAGAACTCCGCGATATATTCTCAAACTACCTTATTTTGTTTGGCCTTTTCCATGAGGCTGTTGTGCAATTGCGTGTCCCCTTGGAATGCTGATCGGACATACTTGTAGAGATTCTCGCGGCTTTCGCACTCTTCTTTGCCAACTTTGTGAGTGATCGTGTACAATGCTTCAACGTACAGAGCCTGAAAATCAGTGTTTCTGTTATGAGGCTGTCCAATACCAGATTTTCGCTCAGGCAACTTATACAAAGTTTTTTTTTGTCAGTGATGAAACACTTTATCTTCCAACCAGAGATGCACCATACTATACTGGACGAGTTACTCGAAGGGTTTCATACTATTTTGTGTCAGACTTGTTGTCCTACGTAGCTATGCTTTGATAAATTGGCATGTAGATTACACCATCCACCAGTTACTACTAATTAATATACATTAGATGCCAGAAAGATATGATCAGCGTCGTTACGACAAGAGGATCTTTATGTACCTGGAATGAGCTACCCCAAAAAAAATTTTGGATAAGCATTGAAGCTCTATTGGTCTTTCCTGGTAACAGCTTAGCATGGACATAGACTCAATTCTAGTGGCATTATTGAGCCTAAACCTCGATCTCCTCGGATCCTATGAATTTTATCCAATAAATTCTCTATCACCTTCTGAGAAGAAAAAGAAGGGTTGATACAGATTGTGCACCTATCTTCCTAGTATTTTTACTAAAATGTTATTGCTGCATTTTTCTTTGCTGCTCAGATGCGAGGACCAAACTATGCATGTAACCGATCGGCTTTACCAGAAAATCTGTCTTATTGTGTCTCGAGGGCACTAACAACATTAAAATTCTCGTTTCAATATTAGAATATTTTTTCGTAGCTCATGATATCGTAGAAATATCCTCCTTCGGAATGATTGCTTTTTTTCCTAAAATTATTGCAAATTCCTTTTTTTCTACTTTGAATGGACTTTCCAGTCATTCCGCATTTCTGTGTGAAAGAAGGAACTATAGAACAAGACTTTTATGAAAATTACTATCTCCAAATATGATTCAGAATAATTCCTTCTCGAATCTAGATGGGGTCATACAAACGAGGAAGCAACATGTTGTGAAAGCTGTGAATTTGGTCATGCAAGAGGATAGTTCTGCTTGAAGGCAGTTTAAGCAATGCTAGGAAGCAATGCTATGCAGCGTAAAGAAAGAGCCCTTATCTCCCTCATCATATCCTCAACATATATGACGCTACCAAATAATTTATCTTAGTAAAAATGCAAAATAGAGAGTGAGTGGCCACAATACAATCTTTCGGGGTATGGCAGAGGACAGCGTCACATATCCTCAAATCTCGTCTGAGTAGCTTTATCCGTAGTCGTGTTACAGTACATATTAAGGATTCCGCCTTTAACAGTGCCACTGATCATATCTTTTATACTGCTACTGTATATCACTCTATTATTAAATACTTACTGTACAAAAATTATGCTCCAGTCACCGCAGCAAAACTGGATGTTTGTTTCTTTTGAAAAGAAAAACTGTTTTTATCACCACTGGTTATAGAAACCTCCAGGCTTAATCGCTTATTATTTCCAAGTTCGTTGGAATATTTTTCTTTGGAGAATCACCTATGTAGATTTTTTCAGCCAAGACAGGATTTGAATGAAACCTTGGTGAAATTCGCATGAACACATGCATCTTTTTCTGAAAATTTTAGCTGTACGTCTAAAGACATACGTTTCCCTTCTGAGCTCACCAAGAGCTCGTTATACTCAGTTCCGAAAAAAAAAATTCGAGTAGTAGTTATTTATGTAGTTACATGTCTGTTATGCTAACCTGTACATGTACTGTACTGTATATTTCTATGTTTCTGTTCTATGATTAGTGCCCTAACGTATATTGTATAAAAAATAAATTTACTCTAGCTATTAGTTGAGAAACTAGACCGAACGTTCAGATGTTCGTTCGGTGTTGTGTTGCTCCTGATTGCTTGAACATCCGAAGTGCAAAGTTATTGGAAAACAAATGTTCAAATGTTTGGAATATATCCAATACTTACTCAGTCATAAATAAAGTATTCAACCGCACCGCTCTACATTAGCACATCCTTCTGAACTGTTGCAGTGTTTAAAATGGAATAAGTGCTTCAAAACTCGTTCAAATTACCTCGAGCAACTTCCTGTCAGCATTGAGGGTGAGGTTTCGTATGGTGAGAAGCTCATCATCGGCTGGCTGTTCCACGTCTAATGGTTGAGTAATCCGCTCGAAGAAATTATTGTCCGACGCCTGCACTCTAAACAACCGAGCGATGACGTCGTGAGCGCTGATGCCATGGTGAAAGTTAATTATAATAGCTCGTCGCTGAACAATTTGCTTTAGATGAACGACACAGCAATTTTACACGCCCCGAGCACCACCTACGTTCGTTCGAGAATAGCGCTAGCAGAGGCGGAAGAAGACGATATTTTGTGGATAACCAGTTATTAGGTAACTACGCATTTACATGTATGAAATTTCAATGGAAGCAGAGCATGTGAAACTGTCTTACGACCCATTTCGCTCATTTTCTTCATCAATAAACCTTTCAACAATTGAAGTTTATCGCATAACATATGCCTAAATTGGTACATTAAGTGCAACTGCGTGGTCAGTGATTTACCAACAAATAGCAGCATTTACGTATATTAGAAGAAATGTACATCCTTCCCACACAGTAAAGATGAAGCAGATGAACAGCTATGATTCCGTAGCATTTATCCCTTCCCTGAACTGTGAGGCTAGATACCTGCGCAAATTAACTGACCTTTGCCAATCCCTGAAAACCTCCTGGAATACTTACTATCCAGGGACTTGTAGTATTCGCTAGTACTGGAGTCTTAAAATTTGTCGACGTACTTAAATATCCAAGAAGTTATTGAGAACCATATTTTTTCTATCACAGATTATAATCAAAAAGAATGTTTGTCCGACATGGTACTATGTAGTTCCTTCTCTGCTTTGAAAGAGCATGACCTGAAGAATTTGGATAAGCACAGCCTCCCAAAACAAAAGTGTTATCAACCTGACCATCCGTTCAACAGTATTTTCTACTTTGTCATTCTTACCATATTAAAATTCATTACTTTGTTAAAATGGTGTACAAATTGATGAGGCGTTTTGATAAGCGCCAAAGTAAAATTTTTGAGTAGGAGTCCATTATTACTGTAGGTTAAATTAAGTTAAATATTCGATGGTCGGTTACTAAATCCAGTAATTAAAATCATAAATAAAATGAAACAAGCATAATGAGGTGGAAAAAGGCTGCTGATATTTTTCCACAAGGAGCAATACCACTGCAGACGTCATCATTCCCAGGCCTCAGAGATCCAGCTATGTATAGACGGAATTATTGGACCAATTTATTCGCTCCTCTCATAAATACACCCCCTCATCGTCCAAAAAAGGTCAGCACAAGTGAGAGCGTGGCGACGTGCGGAGATTCTTGAAAAAAAAAAAAGAAAAGATAGCTGTTTGACACTGGAATGCTTGAGAACGTAGGAATTTTTGCGGCTTTGAAAAAAAGCCATTAGATGTATACTGAGCTCTGGAAACATCCGAACTTGAACGAACCTATAGTGTTGAAATGCTCAAATAGCTAACAGTGCTCATTATCTGGGACTGCTGTTAATTTCATGGAGTCAGCAGCGCTACAAAGAACTGAAGTCTTTTTTTTTCGATCAAAAGCACAGGAACGTGCTCCTACATTGTCACAGGTTCTTTCTGTAAGTGTGGAATAGTTTTTGGGATGCAAAGAAAAGGAGAAAGTACGAATACACTACTGTAGCAGATTTCTTTTAAGAATGCATTTTCTGAATAGTTTAGAAGTGAGGGATAGGCTCTGTTATGGTCTTACCCGAATAATGAAATCCCGAGCTAACCCTTTTTGGATCTCTGGGATTTCAACTGTAGAGAAGGACTATGTTCCACGTCAACCTCTTAGAGGCCTCTGGAATTTTTTATGTCACTGTTTTAGAACGCTCCAATTGTTTCACACGCATTTTTTTGGTCATTTCAGTAGCATCGGTTTTCTCATAGGTCCTTCTTATACGATTGCATCACTTACGCCTACATGTCCGTCTGATTAATTGTTTATAATGAACATGTGAAAATTAGGTTGCTGCCATTTTTGAACAAGTGAGTACAATGCTATTATGTACATGGGTTTGTACTCCTACCACTCAGTAGTAATCTCTGTCTGCTTTTTAAAACTATTTTATTTTTCCATGAATTTCGTCCCCTGGGAGGAATAGATACGTATGTCAACTTACGTACGTACGTATGTCTTCTCAGGCTACTGCTATATTTTGTTACGGTATAGAGTTGAGCATTCCGCAATGAAAACTTAAAACCATCTGCTTTGTAAATTTATAAAATATTGAAAGGAATAACTTAAAGAGCTGTGAACAAATTTACATCAATTTTCCTTTCCTTTCCGTCTTTTTTAGTAATACCGTTCTCTACACGGTGACGCAAATGAAATGGCAAAATTTTCCCTTTCCTACTCAAGAATAGGTGGTTTCGTTTATTTCGCAAACTCTTTAGTTTTCCTGGGCTAGTACTCAAAATGACCGGAACCATGTACATATGTTCAAGGTCTAACTACAACATCAGCTGGTTCTTGTGTACTTACACAGCCAACTATTAGGTTGGCATGGGAATCTTGCTCGAATTTTAATTTGAAAAATTCTTATCAATTGAAAGAATCGAATGAAGGGGGAATGTCACCCATAGGATACTTGAATATATTCCTAACAGGGTGTTTAAGCATTTTTTTTCAAAATTATTTCCGAGAATACACATGTTTATTGTATGATAAAAGGTGTTACTCCTCTTATCACTGCAATATGCCTGTTTTTCAGAAGTTTGGCATTTCACAACTGTGATCTGTGAATGTTTTCCTGCTTGAAAGCAAAATAATAATGAAACTAATTAAAGTTAACTCAAACGACATCAAAGATCACTAGATCCACACACCCGACTTGTTCGAGGTTGACAGCAACGAATCGCGTAAGCTAGTGGAGCCAATTTACGCGATGTCGTTTCTTTGATTAGATGTAGTCGTATGCACGTATAATTAGAACAATGAGGGAAAGGTTTGGATGATGTTGCTCAATAAGGCACATATGAGCCTCTAGACTCATTGTAACTTCTATTAGCTATCATGAAAAATGCCTGAATGTGACCATTTTCATCCCCCTCATCCTGAAAAGCTGGGAAAATTTCCCCAATTATTCATCGTCAAATGGGCATGAGATACGTAGCTATGTATGTAGGTTGCGATAACAACAATTTTCTCGCGGCTGCAATTCAACGAGGAAACAAAACAGCGACCTGTATGGACGTCATAAAGCGAGCATTATCATTCGGGCAACGGGAATTAACCGTTGTCCTTCTCGTTAATCATTAGCGTCATCCTTTTTTTTTCGCATCGCAGAAGCAACGCTAGCGAACTTGTACAAAAGCCGAAGGAGTGCGAATGGAGACGAGAATGTCGTCAAAAACGTGGATGACTACGTTAGTAGTCAATTAGGCAGCGGAGATGGTATTTTTTCATTTGCATCCGCTCCGATTACTTCTACGAAATGAGAGAATGCCATGTGAAGGGTTGACGCATACTTCCACACTTCTAGTGACGTCAGAAATTATTCTATATACTGAGGATGTTGCGTAGTAATTCAAATAAATATTTAATTTTGGGTGGGGTGGGAAAGTTCGAAAGTTCGAGAAATTGAGAGCTTTACAGCCCTTTTTATGCAGCTTTCGGAGCTGTAATTCTCACTCCTTTCTCGAGTGATCGAATATTCAACTTATTTGAAAACGTTTTCGAAATTAAATGTATCTATTATGTTATTCGGTCTCAAATAAGCAAGCATTCGAGAAATATTACCACTTGGAGCTCTAACCTTAGGGAGTCAACGGGATCACCAGAAGGCAATGCCCTCCCTTCTTTCAATCTTTTCGGTTCAGAAAGCATCCAAATATGGAACATTTACTCGACTTACAACTTTAACAAGTCACGTAGCCCTAATATATTATCTTACAACTTTCCTCTCGCTAAATATGATATTTATTCACCCTGTGGTAAAAATGATACCATCGATGTCAGCGGGAATGAGCGGAAGTATTACCTGAGACCAGAAGTCAGAAGTTGGAGGAAGTTCGAAACCTGACAAAATTTAAAGAGGTCAAAACAGCATGTGTATAGGTTGGCGTAATTCAACTATGTACTGGAAATCTTCCAAAAATCTAGAAGTAAAAAGCTCGCATGACGTCAGAATACAAAAACTTTCGAACTTTCGAAACTCATCCCTGGATGGTATTATCACTGATACGCATACGTCAGCCACTGACAATTAATCAATTCAGACTAAGTTGCGTTTCTAGTCTGGAAATTACTACGCAGTAGTAAAACATCTGTAGTAAACTTAGCGTAAGAGCGAAGACCGCTTCCGTATACATATCGAGTGTCATTTCCGAGTGTCGCTTCAAAATTGTCGTGTGACGTCACGACGCTAACAGACAGCGCCTCACCGGGACGCTATAATTGGAAAAGTGAGGAGAGCGTGACGAGAGGAAACAGGCCCAGACGAACGTGTTACAATGTAAATAAACATTCATTGAACTATGCATTGTAACGCAACTGTGCTTGTCTCGACGACGTAGACGTCAACAGAGTCGCTCGTCGACGAACGCACCACGTTTCTTCGATTTCGGTAAGCAAAGCAGTAATTTAGCATTTTAAAGCCTCATTTCAAAATCAGGTGCAATGCGAAGGCAATAACTAGTTGACGGCATAGGAAAACTCCCACTGGACTCACACATCTGGTCGTTATTAGCTGTAGATGTCAGAGAGTATTACTTCATTTCATGCTGAGGAAAGTAATTAAGGAATACTTCAAATGGCACGAATTCGGGGATTAATGTAGAGCTACATTGGATGTCAGCTAGGGTGCAAAATTGCTGAGAATTTGGACCATATTATTGTAGAGAAAACATGTTATAATCGTGGATTCTCTGCTTCATATGTATGGATAATACTTTTTTCTGGAAGATTAGTAGATTTCCGCGCAATGTAACATTCTCCCAGAAACGACATTCTCAGATATTCCATGAGTGTTCAGGCATAGAAAACGGGAATTTGGTAGATAACTGAAGTTCCTACTACAGTACTAGACTTCTCAAGTTTCAGACTACCATTTTCCAAGGGAATAGGTGGACGACTGCATCATTTTTCTATCAACAAGCAGTACTGTCCTACTACCAGTTTTTTCTCAATTAATTTTCGAGGACTTCTCCAGCTCCATGACAACTTCACAACAAGGATTTCGAAACATAGTGAGGTGAGCAAATTCACACTTTTCAAGCTCCTCTTCCATCAGTTTTAATGGTATTCAGAGCTCGTGAGGACAAATGGTGGAGTTAACTTAGCAACCAGGAAGAGTTGGCTAAGGGTGAGAGCAGAAAGTTCAAGCGTTTTCACCAATGAATCCGGAACACTTGGATTGTCCACGGAGCAAGGAATTACGTAAAGTAGCAACCGACACCGAGGTGGGATTCGAGTGTTCTAACAGTTTGTTTACTCTAGTAGTGGAGAAGTATTATGCGAAGTTATTGGAATAGGGTGTATTTCTCCGAGCAGCTGCTCTTTGGACGATTTTTTGAGAAGTAATCAGAAACAGAATTCGCATAATAGGTCATAGCTGAGATTAGCGAGGAATTCTGCGGTCTTTTGGACAGGGCTGTGAGTAATGATGTTTCGAAGCTAGTGAATGAAGCAAAAACTCCTTTAGCACTCGAAAAAGAGAACGATGAATACTCGAAAACTCACATCTTCCGTCGGGCCGGCCGGAGTCGCGCTGCCCTCATGCCACTGCCTCAAGCCACACCCCCAGCGCACCAGCAGATAATAAAACGGGGTTTCATAATCAAATGTGGGCAGCTAGCACACACACATCCCCCGGGCCATATCATAATTCGACTAAAGTTATTTTCTCAGAGTGTCAGAGACGGTTAGTAAGCATATCCACGAATGCTCAGACTGGAAAACACGAATGAAATAGTCCTCTAGGGGCGCTGGCGAGGACATTAATGACATTTCAATGAAATTTAAAGCTGGTGTGGAACTGATGAAAGAAAGTTCATACTGGAAAAAGGGACAATGCCGTTGCACTTTCCTAGAAGAATGATTTAGGGAGACGGTGTCCGTAATGCAAAAATGCACAAAAAATTCTGCGCAAGCCATGAATGAAGAACAATGGCGGCCGGTGTCGCCGTCAGTCAACAATTGTCTTCAAAATAATATTTTATGTATGCACTACTTACTACAAAACGACTCGTTGCTACACTGTTCGGTTAGAAGCCGACGTCTTCTCGCACACCTCATTGGACGCGGCCCTTCGGCGTAACCATTAACGACCTGCACTTCTCATTTTAAAGGGAGAGATTCGAACCGAAAACAGAGCCAGCAATGAAGTCCAGATAATCCGTAACGAAAAGGACAGCACATTTTTCGCCTATGTTTGATTCCATTTTGTTAACTGCAAACCAGTGAATATGCTCATCGATTCATGACAGACTCTCTTCTCGCGACACGAGGTGACGCTTATAATTATTTGTGAGAATAATTGGCTGTGAAGTGTGTTTGTACTTCAGTGAACGACTTCTTATTAGGCTCGAAAACGAACACGCTCGAGCAGAAAGTGAGAAGACTCACATTTCTGAGTTTCTGACAAATGCGCTGGAGCAAATGGATTTTACACGGGGTCTTATTGCAAGGCTTCTCACATAATTGGTGACGAGACTCATTCAAGTTGAAAAAGTAAGAATAAACAAAAAAAATGAGAGGTTCACGTCAGTCGAATACGGCTTTTTTCCACAAAATGCTATCATAAAACATACTCTTTTTCTGACTTTTCCGGAAGAGAAGTTTCTCATTCATCTTAGGCCTCCGAAGCACAGCACCAAAAATCCGTAGCATGCACGTGTAGTATGCGTATTGTCGCATTTTTGTTTATTTCATTTCAGCATTTTCATTTATATTTTTATTTATATTATCTTTTAGTATTCTTAGTTATATTTTGTTTATTTTTTTATTGTAGCATGTAGTATGCGTATTTATGTATGTGTATGTATGTTTCTACTGTGATCTGTTCAAAAACTGACGATACATAGTTGAGTAACTCTGGCCACTTCCTGCCTTTCTCATCGCCTCGCTAATTACCACACACTCTTCTGCATTCTTTTCTTCTCTGATGTCTCACTAACTATTTTCCATGTTGAAATGGAACATGCGAGTTAATGGTGCTTGTTTATTTAATGGAAAGCATTCACAGAGAAGAATCACCATAGCAGTAAGCAGAAGTAACATCACAGCAAAAATTGCAAGCACACCATGACATAATGGAAATGTTTCCCATTAGCCGAATGGAATTTCTAGTAAGCTTGCGATGTTCACTTGCTATTGTTAAAGGGCTACACACACATCTCGTGGAAAAGCTTCTTTGCTTCTTGTGTACGAAATAAAACGTGAGGGAAATTGTGAATGAAGGTAATCCATTGGACTTCAAGTGGCAGAATCCAGGAAAGTTTTTGGCTTTGGAAGTTTGCAGAACTTCTTCTTTTTAAGTTTGCTGATCTTTCCGTCAAATTAAGGGCACAATATATAAGTTTCCAAAAATTCCACAAAGTCAGACGCTGCAGAACCTTAAAGTTGCTTTGAGGTTACAATTATTATTTTTCTTTTTCTATTTCACTGGATTTCGACAAGCTCTGCTGCTGAGTGTCTGTGAACCATGGTCCTAGGTCCAGGAATGTTCACATCATCCACGAAAATGCAGCTTTGAGATGCTCACCATCATCAACATCACATCGTCATAAAAAGTGCAGTGTTTTTGTTGCTCCAGGAGCGCTGAACCTCCTGTCTCTTCTTCTAAATTTTTAGAGACTTCAATATTTTTTTCACAAGATCCAATATAACCTTCTTTCTCAATTTCACTGTATTCAGCAACATTTTACATAGTCTAAAAAATAGCCATGACGAAATCAGGCAAAATGTACGAATGTAATGACACCCACGCGCGGTTAATCGCAAATGTTGCCCCAGGATTTGTTTCAGAATAAACCATAAAAACAACATTAAATGTGGATTATAGCCCATACAATGGATTGGGACTTGAGTATGTGGCAATGAAATTTGCTTGGATTGAGAGAATTGCTGAGATTGGATCTCTACCATCATTTGCCAATGTTGGTTGGTTCCCACGGAAAATCCGACGTTAGGAAGTGTGCAGACATCATAACAATCCATTTGAGTTGTAAGAGCGCCATTTCGACCAGCCAGATTGATTTCGGAAGAGAAAGAGCGTGAACGGTGAGCAGAAATGCTCTGGAGGTAAAACACACAAAGTCTGTGTAGCTTTCTCTTGGAAGTTCTTTGCTTTTGTTTGAATATTTGAAATGTCTTACCCCAAGCCTAAGCCTAACTCCAAGCCTGGTCAATAAAAAAGGCATAAAAATAGAGAAAGAGTCAATTGTTACTTTTGTCAATGCACTATTGAACATAACATTTACGAGGCTTGGGATGGGTAGGAAAAATTCGGTCCAGTCAATATCGTGTAGTAGAGAAATTCATGGTCTCCATCTCAGATCCCTTTTTTGATATTCGAGATATTTTTAAGGAGTTTGTGGTTTTTTTTTCTATAGAGAGAAGAAAATGTACAGTTCATCTTTGTGGTAGGACTTCTGGGGACACAAAAGGCTTCATATTGTTAGGTTTGTATTGTCAAACTAGATGTTAATTTAGCCAAGCTAAAAATTCCGAGAATCCATTGCATATTTACTGCTTCTAGGCATATAACGTTGCGTTGAACTTGAAATTTGGCAAAGAAGAATGAAGTGAATAATGTATTCGGGCAATTAATACATTTATAGTACACGCTGGTCTTTAACTTCAGTTAGATAACAATTGGTCAGGTTTGAGACACATACAATTCGAACCATTTTTTTACAGCAAACGTTGGAATGTTGCCTTTCATCTGTATACTCATACAAATTTCTAAGGAATCTCCGGCTAATCTGTTCCTTTTGAATAGTTTTTTATATGTATACTTGTACAAATTTTTTAGAAATCTCCCGCGAATCTCTTCCTTTTCAACAATTTTTAAGTCCAAATCCGTTCTAAAAAAGCGACTAGCAAAACCATTTGATTGTAAAACGTATAACTACGAAAATAAGTATTTTCAACAATTTCATAGTGCCGCCTGCTCTAAGAACCACTTTTGTGCCTCGCCAGATAGCTGACATCATGGCTATCTCGTGCGTAAATACTTCCTGTCCTAATATAACAGCAATACCCGTTCTATTTTCTGTCATTAAATGATGTCGGACGGTGTTATGACGGCTGTATGAGTGCCTCCGTGGCAACAAGGCAGTCGCGTCGTTGAAAACAGTGCGATTCGTATTCGTCTTTGAAATCGTTCCTTTCCTCAAAACACCCAGGTTTTGATTAGGAAATAATGCCGTGAGCTTGTGGACGAAAACGGGGGAGGCAACGTTTGCGAAACAGCAGGCCGTCTGAGCGCTAGCCTGGTGAAAAATGGAACCGAACAAAGTCTTAGTCTCAAGCCAGACACTACTAATTACCCAAAATACGTAACAACACGTGTTGTGGCTCCAAAGAACATGTACTCCCTCGAGATAGAACTCAATTGGGAGTCCGTTCTCGGACGCTAAAGAAGGAGAGCGCCGAAGCGCTTGGGTTACGTCTGGTTCAGGACCAATGAAATATAAAATTCTGCTACCTAATACTTTTTTCCGGGTATCGAATCAATCGCCCCAGAAGCCCGTCAACCGGGTTAGTAGGTTTTCGCCGTACCATAGGTTTAATAGGAATCCAAGAAGAATTTGGATTCCTCGGAAAAGCACCTCAAAAAAGGGCATGAATTCCACGGAAATACTGGCGCGCCACAGTCTACGACTTATTTCTGATGTCTCAGGGGCCTCACTTCTAACAGATGGGAGACATTTCCTGTTACCATTTTGCCTTTTGTTCAGTGGAGGATAGTGAACATCGTATGATATGAAAACGCTCCAAATTACACTAAAATTCTTTTTTTTATCTGCTATTTTCATTACCACCAAATTTTTCGTCAATGCTAAAAGCCCCGTACACTACAGGGATTTTTCCATTCTCTATAGTATATTTTTATTTGTTTTTTCTGTAATATATTTTATATTTTATATAATTTTACAGCGATTTTTTCTATTCTCCTCCGAAGAAGGATTACAGCCTTTTCTCAAAGTACTTCCGCCCAAAACAAAGCGACGAAACTCCAATATTCTGAAATTTGGGAAGTTACACATCTTTTCGAACACTTCCTGTAGAAATAAATAAATTAGATCATCCAGAATTGAATGATTGGCCCAAAATGTTGTATATTTACCCAAATCCAGATTCAGCAGTGCTAACTCTCTATTCGAAAACCTCAAGACTCCTTACAACCACAAAATTTCTCGCACCTTGTTTTTACATACATATATCGTATGTATTTGGTTGTCGTCCACATGCAACAAATCCCTTCTGATGAGGAATAAACCGATGAGTAAGTAGTTAAAATCGATTTTGTAACATCTGTAAACCGGTCTCGATAATGTTAACATGTGAGTGAGATAAAGCATAATTTTATATATAAGATGACTTCATACATTATTGTGTAATTTTCTTTTGATTTGCTATTAATGAGGAGATTTATAACAGTTTAGATTCATTTACAGAAATTCTTTATCATCTCTTCACATAAGAAATACATCAGGAGAACTAGAAAAAAATTAGAATAGCTACATACATTTATGAGCTGGGGTAAAAAGGTTTCCTTTTTGCTGAGCGTTCGGTTTTCTATTTTTGCATATACAACTCAGGGTTAACACAGCAACGGATCGCAACACTAATTCTGGAGTTTGAATGTCTTCAAAATTCTGTTTTATTAAAATTGAGACACTAATAAGTATCTAGTCGGTGAGCTTTCACCATACATACTCCAGCCAGGAGCTCAATTCTTTTGAAGAATTCAGTGGATTGCGACGTAAAGAAGCGAGAAAGATTGCTTTAATTGACACACCCGTGATGTGCTAAGTGGCATATGGTTTAGAATAGTTCTGGATTACATGGAGAACAGTCAGAAATATCCCGGAGATCTCTTTGCTTTTCACGACGGTTCATCTACTGATTTTAGGGCCAATAATGCGCTCAAGAACAGCATTTTGCTTTCATCAGGATACTCCAGAATAACCAGAAAATTTTCGTGATTTCTGTGCACCTGACATTATTAGCCACATGTGCACCTGACATTATTAGCCATCAGGTGGGCTCTTGCATTTGAATTCGCTTCAATAGCATAGCAGAGAAAAAAACCAGCATTACATAATCGGCCCTTTCTGGCTCTCCATCATTGCTCTTGAGATTGCTAGAGAATGAGGATTAGAGCTAGTTAGAATTCGAATGACCTTCACAGATCTCACAAGGGAAATGCAAGAGGCTATCTCAGCAAATCGGAACCTACCTGGTTTGAAGCTTTGCCTAACAAGGAACGGTATGTATGAGAATATTGACCGCCAAGAATAATTACCATGAAACTATGAAAGTTACAACATTTCATGGTGGTTAACGCACTGGACAATTAATTATGGACCCAAGCGATGGGATCTCGCGGAAAATTCCTGAATTGCGTTTCGTAGTCTTCTCACCTGTGTTATTTTTGTATTTGTGGTATTGTAGAACATGCAATGGAAACAAATAATGAAAGCATAAACACATTAATTGGACAGTAACAAGGTAGGTGACACTATCAACCACCCCGCTCGATGTCATACCTGCTAATTTTTTGAAAAATTGCAAATAAAGTTTCAACGCGCTTTCACCTGGCAGCAGTTTGAAAGCATGGACTAAGCATGGACTGAGGAGAGAACGTCAGTATGTCCTGAATTTCTGCCACCGGAACCTTATGCTTAAATTGACCCTCTCTGATTCTGGAGGGACCAAGATGGAGGAAATTGAAATTGGAAATTAGATAGAGTGCTGGGGATTTTAAGCGATGGTCAATCGTTAACACGTTCGCGACTACGTGAACTGCCGGCCGAACACGTCCTATTTAACGTCATATCTTGCTGAAGCGTTCTTAATTGGCTAATTCCTATGTGGTAATGTACTAGCAGACGTACAAGTCTTCTATACACGAAGTGGGCAAAGCAGACATGTTCTCCAACTTTTTCATTGGTATTTCGAACTGGGACAGCTAAGAGATCAGTGAACGTTTAGAAAAACCCTAACAAGAACAAATCTATAAACATCAGACATGGGAACGCACTCTCACGAAGTACGGCCGAGAAGAAAATTTCTATAAAAGAAGTTAGCGTTCTACATGGAACTTAAAAATTACTACCCCGTGGGGTCACGTGCACGACCGGTGGAGCACGGCACCCAAGCATCCAAAAACGCGAGTGTCGCACGCGGCGGTTCGCTCGAAATCGACTCTGTCGCGAACGTGTTAATCGGCTGCTATGGAGAAGTTTGCGGTGTTATGTCCGGAGAGGGCGATGCGGCCGAGATCTGCGATTGGTCAAATGGAGGAATTGACCAATCGCAGCACTCGGCCCCACCCACTTCTCCAGGCCCAACGCTTCGCATCCACTAAAAATTGAATGGTTCGACCTGCCTCCTCTTTGCAAAAACAAAGGAATTCAACCAATCACGATTCATCTTTCCTCTTTTTTTCCGGATTTCCAATCAGACAAATTTTCACTCTAATCAGATAGTGTTTAAGCAACTCGATTGAAAGTCTTTGCATGGGTAGCAGTAAAAGATTAATGTAAGAAAGTGTATAGGTACATGTAATATTTAATACATTTGATTACGTGATGGCAGAATTATTGAGGACAGAATTATTTATTCATTGAGATTTGACGTAGGATGAATATTTTCTACCTGCACATAAAGGTTCTGGAGCGTTATTTAGAGCACACAAGCTATACTCAAAAGTACTATGAAACTGAGTTCTCAGATTGCATACATAACCTCATTTTATAGTAACGGTTCGGTAAAATTCAGATTTGTCTTGAATCAACAAATGGTTTAGTGAATGAACTCAGAATACAGAGTGTTCCAAAATATTGTTCACACTGTTCGAGCTTTGTTAACTGCAACGCTTTTAGAAGTAATCGTGAAGGGTTAGCGCTTTTTAAATGGCCGCCGTTGACAGCAATACACCGTCCGATTCCCTGAAGAGTAGAATTGGTGTCAAATCAGGATATCTGTGTTGGTATTCCACATTTCCTCATCGGCCAATCCATCTCCCAAGACATGTTTCATCCAGAAATAAACCCATGCCTAGGTGGAAATTACAGGCAGTCGCATCCCTCACGGCATCCATTATCCACCTCTGCCATCTAGTTTTTCAAGCTTGAAACCTTCGTCCCGCAGTGAAAACCAATGTGATGTCAACAATGACGCATGTCTCAAACAAATTAATTAGTATAAACAGTACTTCGGACTAGTACACATTCTCAAAGAAAAACCGTACTTCCTATTAGTTCTGTTGTAGTTATTAATGCTCATACTGTGTAAATACTAAGGACAGTCCTTGTTTAAGACGCCTTGTAATAGAAAATTCAAACATCCAAAAGATCGGGAGGTTGGGAGGAAAGTTCACCTTTATGAGTCCTCGAAAATTTGGAAAGCGAGACATTAAGAAGAAACGACCCGAGAAATAAAAGGTAATGAATTCAGTAAATACTTTATCGGCGTTAGGGAATCAGGAATGTGGTACTGCATGTACGCAACAGAATTTTTAAATATATGCGCCATATTTCTAGCAATGTGGAATGCATGAAGCCATTATTCATTTTTCGTCCTTTCACGAATTCTTATGATCAGTATATCCGAATAGTTATCTTGTGGGATTTGAAAAAGGAAAAAATACTG
The DNA here is from genome assembly GCA_037903475.1 of Ancylostoma caninum. Taxonomy (NCBI): domain Eukaryota; kingdom Metazoa; phylum Nematoda; class Chromadorea; order Rhabditida; family Ancylostomatidae; genus Ancylostoma; species Ancylostoma caninum. The sequence goes on along the minus strand of JBAJFG010000492.1, from coordinate 3,932,842 downwards.
AATTGATAGCAATCTCCTTAAAGTGTTAGAAAATTCGAAGGTTTAGTGTATTGCTATCGTCTGACATTTAGGGATTCGTTGAGAAGAAGTGGTCGAAATTTCTACGCATGCACATAATATTGCAAATAAAATTAAGTAGTGGCTCAGTTCAAGAAGTTGAAACAGATAAAGATCTTGGGAAGAAAAATTCTCAAAGTTAGTACAGAATGATGAGAAATTCTAGCAATCGGAGGAGTTGAACCGTACCGCTGGTGATAGAAAATCATATGAAATAAAATGGAAATGGCTTTTAGCTATGTATGCATAATAAATAGCATTACTATAGCATTTTCCAGAACTGCGGTTCTGGAAAATGATGGACGCAGTGATGAATTTGAATTTTGAAATTCGTTAAGAAACTTAGCATTTCCAATACCAATATATACAATAGGTGGCTGGACGAATTCTTGGATATTCTAATCCAGGTGAAACTGACTTGCTCAGCGTTATTTTATGAAATGGTCTCTGCTGACTAAACTCAACTGATAAAAATTACCAGTCACTTAGCTCAGCATCTGCATACAGTTACAAAATGGTCTACTGTATGATAAAGCTTTGAAAAGTGTGATAAACAATATTGGTATAATAAATAATATACATATATACATATAATAATAGATAATAAATATAAATATTTATTGCTCACATCCACCAATGGTGCGCTCCAATACTCGGCACCGAGCGCATAATTACTAGGGTGTAAGACTATGGATGTACGCTGTTTTCTACTGCCTTAATGGATTCGTCAGTGACCAATATTTGATACTTCCTGAAAGAGCAATTCATGGCGCATCTAGGCCGAGTTGTTGTATCACCATTTTTGAAATAATTTTTGTCCGGCTCACAAACGCGCATTTATAGTTTTACACCCTAATATATGTCACTACCACCCTACGGGTTAGGCCCCGGTAGGTTAGTGTATAAAAAGCACTGCGTCAGGTTCTTTACAAAGAATAACAGGTCATCTTTGACCTAAGGTGACTAATAAGGTGTTGGGTGGGCCAAGGCATCTTTTCGACCATTTTTGGCTGTTCCCAATTATCGGATACTTATCACCAGCATACTTCGTTCAGCCTTGTTCTAAGATAATCATTAATGTGCTAAAGTGACCGACAGTATCCTTCGAACCACGTTTGGCTGTTCTCTTTCGAGTTCAAAACGGTAAAATGACCTGACGCTGAGTGAGAGGGTGGTAAATGTCCGTACTCACGAGATCACAGGCATCGTGAATCGTACTACAAAAACATAGCACTAATAAGATTTTACGAAAAACGTGGGAAAAGTTCCTTGTGACGTAAATCCTACCAGCATAGCAGCTGCAACAGTAGTGAAGGTGAATTTTTCAATATGAAAGGAAGAGGTAGGGGGAGGGAGGCTGTTGGCAGGGCTGTTGTCAAGGAGTTCTCCACATCTGAGGAAAATGTGGTAAGGATTTTACTTCTGCGTACCACAAAGAGCAGGACTGAGAGTTTGAGAAAGAAAAAAGAAAACAAAACGAAGGGTAAAAGTGGTGGCACGTTTGTGAGTATGCTTGTGAAACCCCTTGCTGGTTAAGAAAAAGCCCAGTTATGTTTGCGTTAGTTTTTTTTATGCTAGTTAGTTGGTTCAACTTCCTGGAGAGAGCGGAACTGTAGGATTTTATCGTCGCAAATAGACTGACATTGAAATGCCAGGGAAAATTCAGAAAAATTCCTCCAGAAAAGTGTTGGTTTGCAAAGGTGGCTGTTTCTGTTCGTGAATTCCTTATGGAAAAATCAGAAATAAATACTTCATTATAAGAATCCTTGAATCGAGGAGGTTTCCTACGATGTTCGTATAGTTTTTAAATGGACCATTAGATGAAATGTGCGGAGCCAGTTTTTTTGCACTTTTTTTCTTAACACCATCAATAGCCCGCGAAGCGAAAATTTTCTTCCAACGACCTGGAACCACGTTCAGAGCCCCTTCACTGCTGGAGTGGGTTGGAATACCTTCGTGAAAAGAATCACTGGGTCCATCGAATATCTTATCCTGTTTTAAACAGTGGATCTCCAAAGTTACACCAAGGCTTTAGATTTTCATACATAATTTCTCTCTGACAGTCAAGTTTTGTACCGAATTTTATAGTCTGCCCCAAACGCGATAATAGTTGAGCAACCGTGCGGGTAACCTGCTTTTCTCTCATTCCTCTCCAGTCGCTCAACACTTTCCCGCGTTGTTTTCCTTCTGCTGTCTTCCCAACTAGCGTCCATGGTGAAACGCACTATACCTCATACAGGGTCAAGTGTGTGCTGATAAATTATCAACGGGGCGCGTATGGTGGGCGGACAAAGTGGGGGGGGGGGGCGTGAGGGGTATCGTGGTTGTGGTGGAGAATTCGTGTACTCCTTTTAGTACTAGAGCAACCATGCCTCGGAACGAGACTGAATTTCGGACAGTCATTTTTGTTCATACGTACTGTCAGCCCTGCTGACCCTTGGAGACCGAAAAAAGTCTCACTATGGAGGCTACCCAGCTGTGCTTTGCCTTCAAGTTCCAGCTCTCCAGCATCAATAGAAAAGACAGCACTGGAATCACGGAAATGATGTTTAGTTGATAAAAGTGGCCTTCTTTACTTGTTCTTATGTTCTGTTCCTAGATCGAAGCATGAAAGATGACAATTGCGGAAAAGCGAACCACACTGCATGAGAACGCAAACCTCCGACTAATTAAAACGGAGAAAAAATTGGCACCTCGACTGGCTAGGTCTCCTGTTATTCATGTCCAATTACAACCAGAGCAAGCCGAAATTTTAGGTGAAAATATTTGCGCGTTCAGTCCTACCCAATTCTGCGAGCCGATTAAAAGCTATTCTATGGATCCCACCCAACTGTGCCTTGTCACCAAGTTTCATGTCTCCATGATCAAGAGAAAAGATTCAACACGAAAATGAGGTTTCGTCGATGAAACTGGCCTTTTTTTGTATAATATATATAAAGTTTTTAGCGATGGAGTTGAATCGCTGTGTAGGCAGCTTCGGAAAAAAGAGCTATACAGCCTGAAAGCGCAAATCCTCGACTATTTAGAACTAAGAAAAAATCGGCACCTCTACTGAATAGATGTCCTGCTATTCATATCCATCTACAACCATACCGCTGAGCTAGCCAAAATTTTAGGTGGACATTTTGCACGTTCGTACTGCAAAAAAAGTCGTGCAATAATTTTAGCCTCGGAGGGATCGGATCCTTGACTATGTAGATGACGTATGTATGTATATCGATATTTTTCATGACAAATTTGAAGAAAATCGCTTGAGTAAGCCTGAACTCATGCTTTCAGAGCGATATTCGCCAGCCGCGTATATTTTAACTTTCTGCAAAAATTCTGGATAGAGAGGGGATCGAACCCTCCGCGGTGTACGCGGTGGCTATTCGTACAGCTGCTATAACGTTTGAATTTGAAGTCGAGAAGTGTCTGCATCTTCATTCTCACTTCTCATCTCATTTGAAATTTGTGTACGAAAGGGGGAGGGGGGGGGGGGGGTCGTGTTTTTGGCGGCTCAGAGGGAGGTCCTATGGGGGTCGACTTTCTATCATCACCACGCTTGATCCTGACCTCATAATTGATTTTTATAACGTTTTAGATGTGATAGGAGCATTTCAAGTGACGTTGTAAGGTCTTGAATAAATTGATTGTATTGTAAGAGAATGTGAAATAATGACAATAAATCGTGAAATGTATGTAGAATGATAGTAATAATTCTTGGTTGGTGGTGAAAAAAAATGTTACAGTTTATCAGAAAAAAAGGAGGAAAAATGAATGAACAGAATGTTTTCCATAACACGAATATACAGTTCGTGTAGCGGTATGGTACAGTAAATATTAGAACTTGAACGTGTTCCTATTAAATCATTTCTTTTCTTCGTTTCTCCAACACATAATAAAAACACCTTGGTCAGCCGCAATCTGCATACAGCCACAGACTCTGGCAAAACAGAGATTAAAGTTTAATCAGAAACAAGGCCTATTATCCCTAGGATTCACAAACATACTTTATCCCTGAGAAGATTATCCACAAGCCTCTTTTTTATCTCAATGTTGTGCAAACATCTCCGCATTTTTTCTAAGACTTGCGAGCGAATTATCATGTACGCCCGCTTCTCTATCCATTTTCTCATGTTTTAGTAGTAGTTTTAAAATTTAATGTTCATAGAATATTATGTTCTATGAAGGAAAACGCCTCCCTTGACCATAAAATTTTATTTGGAGAGAATGGAAAGGCACGATTGGGTTCCGAAGTGATTTTTTATGAATGGCAAGAAGTCAAGTGGCTCATAATCTATTCATTTTATGCCAATGAATTAACATTCATATTCAAGTAACCCACATTAAAACTTAATTGCAATACAAATAAAGACTTGAATTCATTCCGAAATATTGCATTATTCATACATACCAGTTGTCTGCTTTTACAGCTTAGGATATGCATTTTTTTTGTACTTATATATCGCTTAATTAGATGAAGTAACATATGGCAACGTAGAGAAAGATGTGTCTGTCAAAGTGAAGTCTCGTTTGTATCGATTCTAGTCATTAAAATTTGACAAAAAGGGAAAAGGAAACTCATGTAATATGTATGGAAGTTTCGTGAATGTTCGCTAGCAACCTTTCACACGGACAAAACCGCTACACCTTGCCACTTCCCATGGATTTCATGGATGAAGTCTGGTCAACTACAAATTGCAGTCATATTCTGCTGAATGTCGCAGCATTCAGCGCTGCTGGCTGGATATTACGTGCGTATTATTAAACACAGCAACAACAACATGCTATCAATTGCTCATATACGAGTAAGTAACTAGGGAGTTGTTCGTTGAGATGTCAGCGGTGCGTGAAAAACCACATTTGCATCCACGTGTTTTGCGCGTTCGGCATGGAGACGAGGCGACATCCATGAATCCATGAAAACTCGCGCACAAATCCTCTTGAACGCGAAAATTTACGCACTTCCACAAGGTTTTACTATGTCGTGGAGAAATTTACTACTTTGCATTGCGTATATAAGTGGTCGTATTGCGTCTCATCGCGAGTTATTATCTATTGTCGCATGCTGACTTACTGAAGCGAAATTTCCCTGGGGTCGACGTGGGATATGGAGAGCTCACGGATCATCTGCTGAGCTCTGTTCAGTTGGCGTCCGGCCCATGCGTGAGCTCGTTCCATTGGTTTGAGCATTTTGTGCGATATGGCCGGCTTTTCACCAACACTCGTCGCCATGGTGGACGGCCCTGCAGCTGTTTAGGATCTCCAAGGAGAAATTCGCGAATTCGAGAGCTTCAAGAGAGTCAAATGCCTAAGAAGAGGGAAGAAGGAATCCATGAAATAAGGCAAGAGCTCGTGAGAAATTAGGCGTAAATGAGGTCGGAGTACGGAGTAGCACGAAGGACGAAACGAAAGCAGCACAAGAAATATTGTTGACGAGAGAACTCGAGACAAACGGGCCGAAAGCAGCAGCATGCTTCCCCATAGGGCGTGGCACACAGCCCAGCGACGGCTGCCAAAGACACGGCCGAGCAAACTCGATCACAATCTATCATGACACATTATGCGGCGACGAAATTTCTGCTCAAATAAATTGGAATTTGACAAGCATCATGCGGTAATCCCAAGAATTCTGGAAACATCGTATTCTCTGGATTCATCTGAGAAGATCCAGAATCTAAAGAAACTCCAGGAAGTGGATGAAAGTCTTTGGAAACCTGAGCTGCGACAAGCGACTCAGCACAACGGATTTCCTCTTCAGAGGGTGTTGCTCATAAATGCACATTCAATGTGAATTGAATTTGTACGTTGCAAATTTCAAAGATTTTGGATGCCTCAGAAAAGCGGAAGAGAATCTTCAGAGCAAAACAAGTACTAGTAAGAAATTAGCTAAATCCAGAAAAAGTGCAAATCCACACATTCCCCAGAAAAGGCAGTGTCCGCTATTTGGGTAAGGTTGGCCACGGTTCGATGGTTTCAAAACAACTAGATTAGATCTAGTGGCTTTTCGAAATGATGGCTATGTTTTGATCGGAAACGAGGTCCCACAACATGGCTATTGGACACCCTTCATCCTATTACTTCCTCATCTCAATCCGACTAACAACAAAGGAACAGCCATGGGCTGAGCGCTTTTAAATGAAAACCTATCAAAACTAATTACGGGTACATCTGTAATTACTTCTTACTTCTAGTGACAAATTTTTGTACTTGTAAGTCTTAAAACCGTGATAAGACCAAGGTAAAGACAAAGAAACATAGCGTATTCCTAGAAAGAGAAAAAACAACAGTCTTTCGCTAGCCCGACGAGTATTTATTAACGAGGAAGGGGTACATCTTGTGTTTCCAGGATTAGTCCAATGTAAGCAGGGATTTAAAAGCGTCAGCGTGCGTATATGATGCTAATGTCTGAATAAGCGCTAAAGATAGACAAAAACTAACATGTTGTCACTCTGTTTTGCTTACAAGGAGAATCAATAGAACGCTGCGATGTGTAGAGTTCTGCAGAATTTGGAGACGCAAAAACAGAAAATTACAGCTTCGGAATGGGAAATATTTACGCACATGAGCGGAATTTTCTGTAGAGCAATTACTGAAATCGGAAAACCTACACATGGTGACGAGGAAACAAAAGCTTTTGTGCAAATGGGTGTTAAAGCCTAGGGAGTACACAAAAAGCTCTGCTAAAATTACCTGGTATAGTAGACGTAGGAGGATGAAGCTATGGCTGCCAACTAATTCAGAAAGATATTATGTGGGTTTACCAAAAATTTGGTCTGACTCTTTGAGGCTTCTTTACCGAGGTAAGTTTCTAAGATTCAAGACTTTTTCAATATAAATGGTATAAAGTTGCGGGCTTTTAACTTCCTCGACTCACAAAAACTTAAGTTTTTGAGGTATGAAATTAATAATGCATCCAGTAAATCGTGCATGACCACTGCAACCTATACGCTTTATACTTTCTAGTCGAGAAAGTTGTTGGCTAAAGTTTCTACAAAAGTAAGGAGGGGGGGGGGGGAGGACTTCAGAACTTTTTGTAAGCCTGACATAACGCTTTGTTCTTAGAGCTGTTCTATGATTATTTGTGAGACTGAGTGCAAATCTAATAGGAAGGGAAGTAATAAGGAAGCCACTGAAAGCACGCTATGCAGGAGAAACCTATGCCTTTTCCATACATAGTTGTATTGCAGTTGCAACTGCATAACTACGTATATGAGAGCCACCAAATTCAGGAAGAGTCTAGAAGTTGTGCAAAGCTTAATGGCAAGAATGCTCATTAGTGCAGAACGTGAGGAACAATTTCGGGCCGGCGGATAGAGACGAGGTGGCTTCGGGCAGATGGAGACGCCAGACGTGACCATTGATCCTCGGGTTTGTCATCGCATCCACCGATCCAGCATCCAGCCATTTCAGGTTTCTTCCCGTTTCCACGCTACGTTGGCTATCGACTCATTCACACTATATGTCGCATATTCAACAATAGAATATTCAAGGCAGATATTAGCGTTGTTGTTTGGTGGCGTAAACGAACTTTACGCGAGAACTGAAATCGGCTTGAAGTTGACTCTCAGCCAACGCATGCCGAGGAAGGCGGTGCTGGATTTAGCAATTCGATAGAGCTGTAATAAACTCAATTTCTAGCCCACATAAAGAAACAAAACCAAATCCCTTGTGAGGAAAGTACCATAAAACGTACTAAAAGGCGCGTTGTGAATAATGCATGGACTTCTGAAAGTATAGAAAAGAAACCAGACAAAGCAGCTGCATGTGGTAAACTGTCTGGAATTTTGTGCGATGCAATAGCATTCCCGTAGGAAGTTGTAGCTAGCATGCGTTCTATTTGGATATGATTAGCGGTGGTATCGCATGACTAAGTTGGAGTGGATTTTATCAGGAAAATAATGTGGGACGAAATAACGCGTGGAGGGAAAGGAGTCCCAAACAAGGCGTGCTCGGAAAAACAAACGTTACCATATGCAAAAAACACCCGCACCAGAATCGGCTGCATAACGAACCAGCTAGCGATTTCTGTGGATGATCCAGAATCGCATGATAAGCCTGGTTTGAGACAACGTGTGGCGCTTGATTTTAGCGAGTTTTGAAACGCATTTGCAATTGCTTATCAAAACATACCTTAAAAAAACTATAATTTAGCTGTGCTCATGATTTCGTAGAAGATGAGGTACTATAGTTAGGTATTCGAAAATTCGAGATTTCAAGTACTTCTATGGTTCTAATGTTTGTAAAAGGCTGAGCAATAAAATTCTTCAAGAATGACAAGAAGGGTTTGGATCTACCTCTTTTTTTTTTGAATTTGAATTCTTCGAATCAAGTCCAGGATTTTATTCGGTCCTATGTATAGATAGGTTCACAAAACTCTTGCGGAGTCCATTTCAAAAACACTAGAAAAATCGTTCCGGATTCGTTTCAGATTCTGGATCGAACCGCTGAGGCAGAACACGGATAAACACTAGAAGTGGTGGAAACCAGAAGCGAAAGTGATCTCACGCAACCGCTTTACTTATTAATTACTTGCGCCAATGACTTTCGTCCGTTTGGTACGAGAGAAGGGTCTCGCTTTATAGGTTGCCCAGGCTGCAACTGCAAAATCAGCATTCCTATTAGATACATGCGAAAACGAATATTTGAATATTAGAAAGAAAATCTAGTATCGGATATTAGAGTACTGGAAAAAGAGAGAGCAGTTGAGCATTGAGTAAATGATTGAAAGGCCTGCGAGGCCTTTTAGTAATTTATTTTTTCTTTCTTGAATATATTAATTTCCTAACCGGTTATTATTAGATTAATTGGTTCTCAACCCAAAATATATTGAATACTGCGCATATTCCATCTTGAAGAGATTATTTTTTTTCTAAAATTAATTGCGGCATTTATGAAATGTACAGCAGTAAACCCAAAAACATTCTAAATAGAAACATTTGCATTTCGTGTTGGGTTTTGGTCTAAGTATGTGCACAGATCTGATCCGTGATGCTTCTATTATCATGGAATTCGTTTATTGGCATATATGGTCATTCATTCACCTTTGATACATCAATTAAACTAGAACTGGGAGTTCTAAAAATTGAACAGACAAGATAGACTGACTAATAACAAGGAGAAAAGAAAGAACTCAATTCAAAAACAAAACTGAACTGACCACATATTGTTAGAGTTGAAACCGCGTTAACTAAATTCGTCTCAATTTCTGCAGCGATGCATTGAATTTTATTAACTGTATAATTTTAATGATCTTACGTCCTTTTCATAGATATCGATCACAATGATGTTACATAGGCCTACTTTCCACTGTGAATCTGCATCAGAGGCTACTAACAAATCTGATTCACAGCTAGAAGTAACCGAAGCGAACGATGCGGGAAAATCGCATGGATTCGAAAACACCCTGATGAGGCAGAGTTCTAAAAAAGGGAGGAAAAAAGGAGAAGAAGAATCAATGCTGCGCTTACTACAAAGGGCAAATATCGCATGACTCTTTCTACTTTATTTCATTTTATTCACAACTTTTAATGTGATATGTAGACTAAAAAACAAGCCAAAAAAAAGAGAAACTATGGCATCTCTGCTACAACATCTCTACTTTTATTTTTTCCGCTTGTTTTTCAGTCTATCACAATATAAGTTAAAACTGATTACTTCGTTATAAGTTACTGCTGCTAGTTAGTACTTATAGGTTAGCACTAAGTTATCTCTACTTCAGGAAAATAATAAGATGAAGTGCTGAGGTGCTACCAGTACGCAGAGGTACAATACCTTCCCTAATTATTTAAAAATGTACACTTGGCGCGCGAAGTTGCGCTCTTTTCGTTCCATCTCTATAAATTTGTTGAGACGCAATATACCGCAAAATAAAACCGATGGGAAGAACGTAATCGATCCAAAACTCAGCCCTATATAAGGTGAGGTAACAGTTTTCAGCTTCATCATGAAATTTTAAGAGTCCTCGCTTCACCACAATTTTGTCGCGTACCGCTTGGCTCGCCGCATGCGACGTCGCGCGCTGTTCGCGACGGAATCTCTCAAAATAATGAACACTCAAATTTCACAATTTAACATGAAATTTATAGCAAATTGCTTATAGGTAGGTCGAACAGACATGTACGGTTTCCGTGACTTGTGCGGAGTTTCGATAGACTGCATTCCACCAAATTATAGAGGATGGAACGAAAAGAACGCAACTTCGCGGGCCGAGTGTACTTTTTTAAGGAATTTAGCGAGGGTAGTGTAGGATGGATCCTGGAACATCTACATACATGCAAACCAATACCAGAAATTGTATAGGAATCTTTTGGACCCCTACAGCTGAAATGAAGTTGTCTAGCGCAGTAGCAGTTCAAACATCACTTTCTAAGGACGCAGTATCTTTCAGGAACCTAAATGTTAGGAATAATGGTGGGAAGAGTAGAGAATAAAAACAGGATGAAACTAGGCTCGCCAGAGAAATTTATAGCAAATCAAAGAGCTAAGACGTACATAATGAAGATCCAGCTTCATCTTGCCCAAAGCAGCTGCAACGTCTACACCTTTGCATCTCAGAAATGTTTACGGAATCTGTATCGCATCTCTTTCAGAGTGTGCACAACAACACATTGTTTATGCTTGTGCGTCGAAGCAAGTCTCCAGGGAATAAGGGAGAAAAAGAGAAATAATTATAGATCCGGTAAAGATTACTCAGGTGCGTTGCAGAGTTCGGCTTGGTTTGCCTGGAAAACGCAAGATGTGGTGATTTCTGAGCCTAAGGATTCCTCGGCGAGACTACCAACGATAAATGCTCGCTAGATGCGCTTCTTGTGGCAAGCACGTCGCATCAGAAAACAACTTCCTTAATTTCTGCCTATTCAATCGCAACTGCTGGCTGGATTAACCTCAGAGATCTTTGACGATTGGGAGTGGTTAAGCCTCAGTGACGCGGAGCCTCAGTGACGAATTTGGAAAAACAACGCGGTTTAATCGAAATTGTATGGTAAAAGAACTAGGAAGTGGAACATTCTAGGGTTGAATAGATGTCCAAAAAGGCAAGCTTCCAGAAAATAAATAGTAGAGTTAACGGACTACTAAATAAAGTTAAGCGCAGGTTACGTTGTTCCCAATGGGCGACATCCGGAAAACACCGAAACAAACAAAAGCTCGTTCGACGTGTTCCAAATACGCAAGCAGAAGTTCATTTTGCTATGCAAGCTAATTGGTTAACCTCCATTATACTTAAGCCCGGATAATGCTTCCGATACCTATCGATTTAAACGAAATTCGAAAATTCAATTTGGTGTAAGTCTATAGTTCGGATATTTGAGAAAGAAGGAGCAGTGCAATCCTTTAGGAGTGAAGAGAAGACATTTAGCTGAGTTTCTTTCTAAACATTTGAATTATTCGGATCTAGTCCTGCAAGAATGATTAGATGAATTGAGTTATTCGATTTTTACTCGGTCCTAAGTATAACTTCCATAGACGCAAGAGAAAGCAAACGGAAACGACGACATCCACACGCAACGACGACAGCCATCAATGTCCGCTGCTCGGATACCGGCACTTCGGACAAATTCTATGATCCCTTAGAGGGAAGCGTTGGGGAAGGTTGTTGACTTCGAGTGTGCAACCAGAGATCCTAACTCGAAGTCGATTCGAATACACCAGAACACACAGCGAATGGAGACGTGCGAATGTGTAAAGCGTTTAGATACAGAAACTTCGAATTTGTGGATTCAGCGTCGCTAGAAGAGGGCGAAAGTGGCGCAGATGTTTGGATATCCCAGAAAAAAGTCCTGAAGGTTCTGGATGAGTTAAGAGAGTTTAAGGTGGCAGGCGTTATCCTCACTCCCTATGGGAGCAATGATGCCTCTCCTCTATTGAGTTGTATGCCAGACGTATCCGATGTTCCCACATACATCCAGCAACAGATACCTCACGTCGAATGCGGCCGATTCTCCTCACGAAATGAATTTTGTTAGAGGTCAGAATGGAAGGAATGAGCTGTGAAGCGAAGCAGCGTAGACAAATGCATAGCAATTTGAAATGCACGACAATCACGTGTGAATAACAAGTACATTCCGCTAGAAAGCTATTCTTATTACTCGAAACGAGGATTTCTTCTCGGAAGCAGGGTAGTTACGTCGGAATTAAGCTGTGGACTCAATGAAGTCTTCAAAAGCAGCAAAATCTCCATAACAGTCGAGAAATACTGCACAGTAAGTTTCGAAACGTAATATTTACAGAATATCATGGGAAATTCAGCAACGTGAGCCTGGAAATGGATGGTTAACACCTTGGCACTCTTTTGCAGTTCACTAAGCGATAGATTTCGCAATGAACTACTGAGCAAGCATCCATGGAGTCTTTTTTTGACGGCCCTCTCCCTTTATCCACTAAAAACGTCCTGGAACTGAGCGGAGAAAACTGTTGATGAAGCTCGTTAAATCAGAGCCGACTAAAAGAAGCGAGAGTTGTGCCTGCACTCCCGACAACTACATGGATATATACTCATATAATCCTAATAAAACGGCCGGTTGCCAGTACCGATGTTGAGTATCCATTAAGTTTATTAAAGCACACATTTCATAGGCCGTATTGTGCCACATAATATGAATGAAAAATGAAAAATGTGTGAAGGTAATTTCAGCAGTTTGAGAAGCAGCCTAAGTTCTCCAGTGAGGTCATTAGACGTGAGAAAAAAGGGAGAAATATCAGGTTGGTGCGAAATTAATTGCCGTTTTGGGGTGTGCACAAATAAACTTTTCTCTTCTGTGGAATTTAATCATTTTAAAGCCAATTTGTGTGACCTCCTGAAAGAGTTTTTCTTCCTCTTTCAAAAGCCTCTTGAATATTCTGGCTAGCCCTTTCCACTATCTTTTTGTGGAGCCGCCAACAAATGATGAACCGACGCGATTTTTGGGTGATCGTAGTTAATGGCTTCATACTCGATGACTGTGAACTGAAGGTGTCCGGTAATCTTGCATTGGTTTCAACTTCGCATTGCCAACGGACAGTGAGATAGGGGTTTCCAAATTTTCCTGTTTCACACTTTCATGAAAACATTCACGGTTTCAAACTTCGATGCAAGTATGGTCGTGATCGCGGGATGTCGCTAGACGATCAGGCGTTGAGGGCGGCCGTAGAACCTAGACTGGATCTTACTATCCGAACGTTCAGAACAAGGATGAACGCTTACTATACTACTGTTTCAAAACATCTGAATTCAATCGACAGGGTAAGAAAGGCGCGGAAGTGAACACTCCAGGATCAGACCGATGACCAGCGTCTCACCCGCTCTGACATCTTTTCTAACTTAATTTTTCGTCCCAAAACGACTCAATTCTAGAACAAGTAATTATGTACTGTAGAGGGAGCTCGGTTTCCGTAATAAATAATAAGAAATGCGAATGGGTGTTGGCGAAGACGTTTTCCCACTTTTAACTTTTCCTGAACCGGATCTTCTCTCTAGGAAGATTGTGTCAGGAGTTTGGCGGTGCTGTAAGGGTGTGATTGATTGCAGTCTTCTCCAACCTAAACAAGCATTGACAAAAGAGTCTTAGGATTGTAATTTCATGTTGATGTCCGAAAATCTGCTGTAGGTGGGGTTAGCAGTGCTGAACAGAATCAGGTTTTCCTCTGTTCAAAGAAAGCGCTTATCCTCTCACTTAGAAACTCACACGGCAAACACTGGCGCAGTTAGGCCTCAAGGTTCTCATTCACTCTCTTCATTCTCCAGAAATTTCCCTTACTGAATATCACTTTTTCCAAGTTGCAGATGCAAATCTGCGACAGCAGCAGACTGCTGATTCAGAGTATGGCGAAATCGCCTTCCAAAAGTTTTTTGAATTTTTGCTATCTCTGTTTTCAATGTCGAGGCATATCTTCTAATTATATTGTTAAGGAAGATTTAGCGAATCAAATGAGCATTGAACTGATGAAGGATGTTGTGTTTAAACCAAGTTATAACACTCTGAACTGGAATGTTCGTTTCAGCAGTTAATTCCACCCCAACCTGATATTAGGAAATCTTTGCTCTCCGGAAGCTTCTCCTCGATTATTACAGTTTTTGAGAATTAATCGTAGCAAGAAAACTTCGCAGCATAGATATAATATCCTACTTGATGGTTTAGTAGTATAATACGGACGCTATCGTTGCTGCCTTGTCTTCATTGCTCTAAGATGAATTTCCTTCCTCTTTTGGGACCTGGATTACCGGTTACAAGTTGTTTTCCACATAAATATGTATGCAAATAAGGCCTTCAAAGATGTTTTTATGAGGCGAAGCTACGGTGGAATTCCATAATTTCACGGAAAACTTCTGACGTTCTAATCGCTCTTCCAAAGTGGACGAGTTCTCCATGCAAAATGAATGTTACTTCCGGTTTATCTAGATTAGTGAAGACAAAAATAGCAAAAGATATGTACAGTAGCGAGCAAAAAGATTGCAACTTTGGTTTTTTGACTATAACTTCTTCCAAAGCAAAGCTTGGGAGCTCTAATTTTTATGGGAGTTGTAGATACTCATGGGAGACAGAAACAAGGAGTAATCCCTTTACTCCATTGCCTTTACGTTTTTTAAGAAAAATTTTTCTCACAGAGGCCTTAATCTGTAATTTGGCACCATCCGCAATGTCTCATAAAATGAAGTCTTTCGTTAGGATCCGACAACGAATTCGTTCCTTGCAGCAGAGCCACCCCTCATGTGCTTGAAAATGTGCATGCGCTGATCACTGGTTGACATCTACAAAGACTACGTAAGATTAGTTCAACAGTGATCCTCTATGGGTGTTACTGTCACCCTGGCTCCACGTATCGGCTCTATCTAAAAGGGAGGGATGCCCCTGATGGTTCTATAAGTTCAGCAACGAATGTTCGGTTTCAACGCAGCTTATTGCTCGCTCGCAGCTCCGAAGTATTCGGGGTTGTTGCCGTGCACCTAATCGTGCACATCACGGAAAATAAGTTTTGGAATTTCTTCTATCTCGAGGAGGAGGATACCTTAAGGATCCCATAAATGATGAAGATTCTCCAGGGTTCCTAGAATGTTACTGTGTGCGTAGCGACTCATGGCGCCTTGGATTTATGGAAACAGGGCTACTCGAAGTGAAGAGTGCTGGTCACTAGCAGGAGCATGTGTGGCCCCTTGCTCCATCTACGAGTTGTCTCCCTTCGCCTGGTGCCTTTTGATTTAAAAATGGCTCTTTCAGTATGTTCCTTCTAATTCATACTGAATTAGCCAGTTTTTATAGTGCCAGGTCACAGTATCCCGCTTCGGTGATGTTTCGTAGAGTTCATTGCATTTTAGCAAAACCTAACTCATCGAATCCAAGGCGACATGAGTCATCATGAGCATGGTAATATTCTAGGGATCCTGGAGCATCTTTACCACTTATGGGATCGCTGAGGCATCTTCCTTCTCGAGACAGAAAAAAATTCAAAACTTATTTTCCGTGATGTGCACAATTGGTTGCGTTACAATTAGCCGGGATATTTTTAAATTCCGAAAAATCAATGAAATGTATCAAATTCTAGCACCTGTAGTTAAACGATTAGAACCACTAGCAGCATCTACTCCTTTCAAACAAAGCTGATAGAGGGTGCTAGAGAGGCAAAAACATCCATAAAGCATCACTGTTGAACTAACTTCACATAGTCTTCGAAAATGTCAGCCAGTAGGCACCACATGCACATTTCCCAACAAATACGAGTTGATTCTTATGCATGCAATCAATTTGAGGCCCGATCCCAACAATAGACGATATTTTAAAAGACTTTGCGCATGGTGCCAAATTACAGATTTCGACCTCTGCGAGAAAAAAAAATTTCTTAAAAAACACAAAATCGGCCGGGTGAGGAGGTTCTAACTTCTTCCTATCTCGCATGAGTATCTACAGTTCTTTTAGAAATTTGAGCCTTCATGCTCTACATTGGACGTTATAGACGAAAAAGTAAAAGTTGCAATCTTTTTGCTCGCTACTGTATGTTTGGCGAAACCCAAGTCCTCTCAAAGGCTCCCTGGAAATTTCGCTAATCTAGCCCACTGGGAAGTGGTCTATAAAATGAGCGTGATTAAAATCCCAAATTAGAAAAGGAGGAAGAAGACATGTCCCATCAAGAAATAAGAATGCAATAAATTTGTGGAAGCGCTAGAAAAATTTCATGTACATTTAGTCGATAAGATTCCTATCAACATGTTAATAAAAGTGGATCCCGGAAGTGCGTTGAATTGTTTTGAAAAAAGGGCAAAACATGCACTTAAGGCCTATAGCGAATGTCTCACATGCGAAGGGGATGAATGAGAGATGCATATTTGAGTACTTACGAAAAATGCTCATGAAGGACCTCCTATGAAGAACAGGTACATGCTCAAGATCTATAGTCAGGGTTCCGGAAAGCATTCGATGGTAACGAGATGCAAAAAGAAAAATGTAATGAAAGATGATCCATTTTTCCGGAGGGATTCGAAAGATGTATCGAGTTTATCCGTCTGAAAACTCATTTGCCTTTGAAGATTTTGAGCATAAGCCCACAAGAGTGAGCAAATGCACCTCAAAGTCGAAATTCCTTGGTGTCAAGGTACGACGACAAATTTTTTTTAAAAGATTGATACAAGGAGACGAAGTGCAGTGGCGACCAAATTGTATTGAGCACACTCATGATTTCCCTTCACAGAATTATCCACCACATCTCAGCTTCAGGATGAGCAGTCAGCATCAAATTCGAATATGTGCTCACAAACACAAAATAAATGTGAATTAGAAAACCTAAACCTCAGACCCATTGATTATTACAGATTTTGTCTAACGTTTTTTTTATCTGCTCTGTGAGGAAAAGTGCTAGATTAAATTCAACAGTTTTTGTTGCAGGAATATTTCTATCATTATGGCATTCTCGCTTATAACTAGAACTAAAATCATAATACAGCTATTCACATTGTTATAACGTTTAGTCTGAGTGTATATCAGGGTCGCATGGTTTGCCAACGATTACTATGATGAAATTTAGTTGTGGACTCCGATGCCTGCTTGGAGCAAGTATCAAAGTACACAACTAAAATTAACGTGAATTAATGGAATTCTTGGCTATTCTCGCAGTCGTTGCCATTGCCAACATTTTCAGGAAAGGACAGCTGCAGGATTAATGAGCGCAAAACTTTTATCCCAATTTGCGCAGTTACCGCCGCCGGAGCAGCAGTATTGGGCGCAATATATGAAGTAAGATGATGTGAAGGAAAAAATCGAAACTCGTTTGAATACTAAAAAGCTAAAGCTCCTAAAACACTAGATTCGAAGCTTTCAACGGAGGAATTCCTTCCAGAACCCCTTGAAGCCGTTTTGTGAACGAAGAGGCAGATTAAGTCTCACACTATAGTTGAGTTATGATCTGATAGCCAGTTTCCTGCTTTTATCAACATCAATTTTGTGTTGCGTTAAATCAACATCAGTACCAAAGGTCGACGCTTTATTCTACCTAAAACAATTGTCGGAAGCTGTCTTTTTTTCGCTTTTTTTCAGAAATTGCGGGCTGAATCAGTGCATTTGGACGCACCGATGATGTACATTGAAGGTTTGGGCTGAATATTTTTCACTGTTTTGCAAGTCTCTAAGACGTATTTGTGATTGAAAAGTAATTAAAATCCAGCATCATTTAGTAAGGCTCAGTAATGCGAAAAAAATGTTCTCGAAATGGCCAGCAAACGAAGTATAATAACTTATGGCCCACGCTGTACATATGGCATGGACTAGAACCTGTTACCTTGCAAAAGTTCTTTTGAATAGTGGAAATCAATGAGAAATTTTGCATAGTAGAAATTTAGAAGATGTCCTCCCTTCAGATGTTTCGGAGTGTCGAAAGACAAGATGTCGAGGTTTTATCTCAGGAGTTTGTGAAAATGCTCCAAAATCTCAGTTGGAGCTATCGCTAGGTACAACAGCACGAGGAGCTAAAATGGGAGGATGTGCAGGCTAATCAAATACATAAACCCATTGATACCTCTGTTCCTAAGATCTCTATTTATTAACTTGATGAATGAAAACACAGTTATGTTGTACCAATGCCGCATAGAAATAACAGCAGTAATTCTGTACCTACGTACATGTTGCAATATTTATTTATTTGTTTATTTGTGCGAGTGTTTTTTAAAAATTTTCCTATGGCACTACGTCTTATACATAGATTCTTACAAGGGAGGCGCAAGAGGCCAGGCTCGCAGATTGAAATGAAACTTATCTGGCTTGAATCTTTGTTTGAGTAGGTGCTACACCATGCATTTCCCTGCTGCCCTCGACTCCAGGGAATAAAAAAAACAAGAATGCAAAACGGTTATGACGGGCTTCAAACCCTCGAACCCCTGCCTAACAGTTCAGTGTTGTCCCCAGTCGGCCACCCCGTCGCTGACGAAGTGCAGGAACGTATATATTGATGTGGTGGGATTTCTATTTTTTTTTTGGAGACGAGGGCAATAATAAAATACATAGTGTAGTACCTACTCAGACAGAGATTCAAGCCAGATAGGTTTCATTCCGATTTGCGAGTCGGGCCTCTTGCACCTTCCTTTTTAGTATATCGCGTCCCGAAGAACCGGAAGGAGGTAGAACGAATAGGTCTCGTGCGGAAGCCGAAGGAAATAGTCCAATGATCCAGAAAATAATAACAGAAGTAAATCATAATCATTAAAAGATCACCTATCTTTTATGTGATTATGCGAACAATTTGTGCATTATGAGAATAAGATCTTGACGATGAGTAATTTTCACTCTTCCACTGCAGTGACCACATGCTGTGAAGATGCCTTCGCAGAATGTAGAGAATAACTTGATTCGATCCTGGACGTTCTCGTCGTACCTCGGGCAACACAATGTCGAGAAGAGTTAAGTAAGATGAGACAACTGTGGTTGTTCTTGGTGCAAAGAGGAAAGCAGCAGATTCACATCCAGATTTCTGGAGACGATGGTTCTGCCGAAACATTAGAAAATAATCCAACTTTCTACTGCAGCTGGAAAGGAAATTATGTAATTCAACTGGATATGGCCAGGATTGGAAATGGAGGATCGTAGAAGTTACACGCCGATTCTTCCAGGATCCAGATGAAAATAGGAGCGGAAGACTGGAATTTGAACTTAACGCTGCATGGATGACAACGTGAACCAAGACTTCTGCCAGGCGTTGGGAGCTGCTAGGGAGATGCATGAGATACAAGTACGGTGTTAGTTATTTTACCAAGAATTGTCCTCAGCCATGTACCGATGTTCATCCTCTCCGGGTAGCGAATCACATCGATGTGAGCAGCACGAAGATTGATATCAACAGAACATCCAACGAGACTCCTCCTCAGATCCGGAGTTATGATTCGTAAAGCTGCATACGCACAGCTTTTTACCGTGGACAATAACTTGTTACAAGCAGGTTCTCAACGCTACCATGAACGTATGCGAAATTGGGAAGGGAAGGAATGTGAGAAATTCCGGGAGGTCTCTGTTTCTCCGTTTGCGTGACATCGCAAACGGAGAATTCGTGGCAAAAGAAGAACATAGCAGAAATTGACAGAGCCTGGCTGGGACAGGGTTCCTCAACGAGGAGAGCCGCATGAGTTCCTGTCGTAGGTCGTCTGTTCAAAGAAGAGTACTCAAGAAATATCAAATGCGTAGCTCGAGACGCTTTTCTTGCTTTCATTTATGTCGCAGTTATAAAATACTTTTGTAAAGGAACAGTTCTGTCATTTCAAGTCAAGACTATTTTTGGAATAAAGTTGAGAGTTAGTGAAGATAAAATAAAGAGTACAGTAGTGACATTAACAATATAGTAAACATAATAAAAACATAATAATAAGCTAGTGAAAAAGAAACAGGTGAAGCCTGATTTTCTGGATTTTTCTTTTCTTTGCAAAAATAATGAAGGCAGTGGGTTTCAAGTAAGATTAAGTAAAGGCAATGTGAAGCAGTAAAGCCTTAGTTTAGTGAAAAAAAATCTCAGTCCAATTTTCATAAGTAACGTATGGATGTGAAACCTGGAGTACGTAATAAACTCCGTTGAAAGTCTTCCTATAAAACCTCGATTACAAGCACGATGTACAAAGTCGCACGAATTTCCACAAATTCCAGGGGTTGAAATTTGAAAAAAAGTCAAATCTAAACTCAAAGAAATAAATGGAAGAACTGACGAAAATTCATAAAAGCCTTGAGATTTTCAAAGGGATAGTGGTGTGCTCAGGAAAGCTCAATCATAGGACATAGCCAATCGCTTGTGTATATACTGACTATTTTGGCAACTGCACTTTCAGTAAATGTGAACGGCAGGTAATCAGTTAGCTACTACGTATAGTGCATCGACATTGCTTCATAATTCCATCCTGCTCTTCGATTCCGTCTTTGACGTGAGCTAAGAAGATTAATGGATGGCGATTGTCAGTGGTTACGGGCGCTGATGTCCATGAGAGCAGAAATGGCACATCAGTCTTCTGCGGGAAATGAGACCGTGGATTTCCTAGTATTTGCTGCCTAGCGCTTAATAATGGTTGGATTTAGATTTTTTGGATTTTTCTCGCATCTGCGGTGTGTTAGGGAAAGCTTCCTCAATGTTAAGCAACTCAGTAACTCATTACTACGTAGTTCAAAGTCGCGATGAAAAAGTTAGCGAGCTCTGTTTCTAGCAATCAAACAGGTACCGCTCTTTTGGTTCGTTCCTCGGATCCAGAACCTGTTTCATTATGGATCAAAGACGAATCGAGGATATCGCCGTTTCAAAAAGCTAACAGGACTCAATTTAAATAGCATAGTCAGCGCAGCCATGCTCAAACTTTTAATACCTACCCCCCCCCCCCCCCTCAGAACAAGGGACGGCTGTATTCATGGCTCTATGGCTCTCGGTAGACTATATAGCTTTGCTGCAACCTAGAGCTTTTCCTATTACAGATCCTGATTCTTATCTTGATAGGTGTCAAGAACTAAAGAAAAATGTATAAGTTCAGCGGAAGACGTTAGCGAAGGAAAAGTCGTAAATCTATGCTCCCAACCCTAAAAACTCATAGGAGTTTCGGAAATTGTGGTAGTTGGACTCAATATTGAGTCATGCACGGACTGCCCAAGTATTCCAAAAATCTGCCGATGGGTACTTGTCACGGTAGCCAAGAAATGTTTCTGGAAGTCATCTTCTGTTTGGCCCACGAAAGATTTTCCCGCTTACTCTTACTACTACAGGATGACCAAAAATATTAGTGCCTTTTATTTACTGCTAATAAATGTAGTGCATTTGTTTTGCAGAAGTTTCTCATGCTGTTAGAAATTTGTTCTTCTGATTTGCATGTTGAACTATCTTGTTTTCTAGAGCCTTAAAGGTGTGCCCTATCACATATGCATTGAACGTCTAGCATACTCAGGCCATTCGGCCTGGTGCCTCTTCCTGCTCTCTGCCGCTCGAGAGTGATTGTGACTCAATCACACCTTGGTTATCTTGGTCATATAAGTTCGAGGTCTTATGGTGGACTATGAAGAGAGTGTTTTTTTTCTACCCACATATATATTTATACGTATTTATATATATATATATATATATATATATATATATATATATATATATATATATATATATATATACGTATTTCCCTTAGGCGGTGATTCCTGGTAGTTGCATACTCCAATGAAAACCTAAATTTGGTGGTAAATATTTAGCTGGAGGTGCTAGACAAAGGGATTTAGTGTGTGTTACGCAACCGCGATAATAGCTATGATGCTTGAGTATTGTTTTTCAAAATTCATAATTTTTCGAAGCATTTTTTTTTTGTTCTTCCTTAGTTCTGTATTGTGTTTTTCCTTTCAATAAGTGTTTGGAGCACCATGAGTGCATTTGATAAATAAATAAATAAATAAATAAATAAATAAATAAATAAATAAATAAATGCTCAGAACGTCTTACTTGTGTCAAACCAATGAAAGTTAAAACTGTTTTGAGCATTTTTGAGGAGGGCAGTTTGCGAAAAGGGAATATTATTGTAAAGATGAACTAACACAACACTGCAGATGAGATAAAAGGAAAATTGATGGGCGCTCTGAAAGGGCTAGAACTAGAAATTACCGAAAGAGTCAGAGCAAATGGGGAAAAGGCTTGCGTAACCTAAGTATGTTCGTCTGTCCAGCGTGTTGTAAAAAAGCCATTGCAGCTGCTACATCTTCAGAAGTCACAAGCTAGTCCATTCTGTAAAGATAAATCCATCAAGAAATAAAAGAACTGCAGCGGATCTCTCAGGTGTGGCTGTTGATGATGTGTTGTGAGCTTAGGAGACTCAATTTATTTGAGAAGCTTCTCCAGATTGAAGGTGTTCATACAGCTAAAAAGCTCACGTAGCTCTCAGGATACTCGTCGTTTTATCATTTCGATGCGGTGGCCATCATAAGCAAGAAAAATTCTCCGAAACTCTTTGTTCCCTAGGGGTTTGATGGTGCGGAGAAAAGTAGCTGCAAATGCAGTGAATCTGGTTTATAGGCAAAAATGTTCAGACAGACGCCAACGTCTGAGAAAGCGATGTCCAAAAAAGGTGTTGGTTTCGCGGAAGCAGAAAGATCTCAATCGAATTCGTCTGCAGAAATGGGCTTCAAACGATGGACTTAGAACCAGCATGGCACACATGGAGCCCACATCTGCCGGATACCTCAGCAATTATCATTCTTTGGAAGCGGGTATTGAATCCAGTGGAATTACATGCCTATTTCGTGATTTATGGAAGGAAACCAGAAGAACACGAAGATTATATGTTTCGAGCACCTTCTCCAGGAATCCAACCAATCTTTCTTGAATTTGATGGCACGTACACCGCACAGTAGATTTTGTGGTAGAAAATGTAAACTCTAGTTGAAACAAATTTGGTACTTTTTCCATGATATTCATCCTTTGCACAATTATTCAGCTGTTGAAATGGTACTTCTCAAAAAATATTATGTGGCGAGGCAGAAATAAAGGTTTCTGAAGCCAATAACTTTCGGCCATTCCATATGTACATCTACAGGAAACATATTACTTAAATCCGAACGTACATATTTACATGAAGGTCGACACTAAAAGTAATCGGGCACCCGTGCAACTATAACAATATATCTGGGAAAACGACAATATTTTGCAAACAAGGAATGCATTTGTTTGCAAGCAAGAATATTGTATTACGACATCTGACCCATGAACGATTTTTCGCACACAACATGTTAAACAGACAATTTTCGTAGATGTGAATGGAAAGATATGTTCAAAGGACCGGCTTCAATAAAGACGGAATTGCAGTAAGAACATATTTTTACGTGCAGAATACTGCACCCAGATGGAAATTTCCTAGAAATATTTAGTGCAAAGGCAAAGCCGCGTAAGTTTCCCTAGTAGACAAGATACCATCCAATAGAAAACTATTTCTCAGTGAAAAATGGTGCCCTTCGTTTTGAATTTTGAGAGGGATTTTTCTTTTCATTAAAAACCACTCGAAGATGACAAGTGAATGGCGTCGCGGCTGAGAAACAGAATGAAAATTCAGACTCAAATCGTTGACTCTGAACTTACTACGCATTCCACTCGTGTCTGGAATCTGTTATCGAAATATGGCTATGTTTTACGGCTCGCAGTGGATTTTCCGGAGAACACCCTCTACAAGTTCTTGCACTTAGAGCTAACATAGGAATATTGTTGGCCAGAAAACTACCTCCTCGGAATGAAAGTTGTATAGCATCTCTTACGTGTACTATTGTAGGTGATAGGGTACCACGCTATTTTCCGTACAAGGAAGGGGTTCTTGGGGTTCTGGTCATCTGCACCTATATAGGTGCCTACTATAAATTATCATGTATACAGTTTGTGACGCTGGTGTCCTTGGACCTATTACTTACAGGGTGGGCCATAAATACGGTAACAAAAGAAAAAATGACAAACGAAAAGAATTACAACAAAATATGGGAGATCTTCACTAGATTCATGTTTACTAGTCCATAACAAACAAAATTCAAAACTAGATCTTAAAGAGTGTCTTCCTTCGGCTTCGACACATGCCTTCAGACGTTTGATGAAGACGTTCGCCGTGTCGCGCATGTAGTCGTGGCCCATCTTGTGGACCACACCATTTATGGCCCACCCTGTACTTATCTGCTGCGGAGTCCTCTGTGAAGAGTCACATGGCGTGACTCTACTTTGTCCAAATACACCAGAATTTAACTTTAAATGTTTATCTTGCTAAAATTTCACGTGGAATTATTTAAATTCAAGTGAGGTTTGGGAATTTCAATTGATTTCAACTACTTGTTCAGTCCAAAATAGTTTCTACCCATATTCGTGACAGGATACGTTACTGACAGTCAAATTTGGCTGGTATGAACCAGGGATGAGCTGAAGTACTGGATGAGATCGGAAGTCGGAAGTCGGAAGTTGGGGTAGTTTGAAATCTGGCGAAATTTGGAGCGATGCATACAGCACTTCTGAGTTGGCGTGACCCAATGACTGCCAATCGTCCAGAAATCTAGAAGTCAGAAGCTCGCGTGAGGCAAGAATTCAGGAACTTCCGACTTCCGGAAACCGGAATTCCGCTCATCCCTGGTATGAACCTTGCCACCTAGCTCTTCACAGAGAGTTCCGCTGCAGATATGGACAACGGCCTGGGGATCAGCGCCACAGAATGCATGTGAAAGTATAGATTTGGCTACGGATTGTCGTACTTCCTGTATAATATCCTTCCTTGATTAGCAGGATGCTCTGACCGTTCATCAAAGGTCATCAAAGGTAATTCCTATAACAATTTCAATACTTGTCATTTTATTATAAAAGATTAACCATTTCCTTCTGAGGTAAATATGCTTATGTGTGTTTGCAATGTTGTGCTTATGTGGATGAAGTGCTGTGTCTCGTCCGAGGTGTAGCCTGTATCCTCAAAGGTTAGTACAAGACTTCAGAATTTTGTAGTTCCAAATAAGTAAAATATATGCGGATCAATGCTCCTACGGAATATCTGTAGGACATGGATATCGATGATCTCACAACTAAAAGCATCATTCTCCCAACTAGACATTTTCAAGGGAGTGGCAAAGGTGCAATTACTGCTTGGAAAGAACAGTGCTAGGCTGAAACAGTCTCAGAAATAGGGAGGCAATAGCCAAAGGACCAATCCTCGTTCAATCTATAATTTATGGATGTTTTCAACTTAAGCAAATCCTAATGGTTATCCACAAAAAACACATTTCCATTCCTGCCTATTTCGCTGAAATAGGTCTCCCTTGCACTTTACTTCCTGCCTCGGCCTATTTGCCCAGGAACAAGTACATAAGTACTTCACAAGAGCAATACCCCAATCTGAGCCAACACGAAAAAAATTAAGGAAAAACCTTCGATTGATGAAGTCCTCCAGATCGGCCAATCTCTGTGCGTTCGATATTCGTCTCCTCGTTGAGCTAGAATACAGTAATACAGGAAAAAAATCAATGAAAATCATCAAAATCAATCTTCTTATTTAACTTTTCCGGATATTTCTACAGTTTGTTCAAGGTGCACATATGAACAATATTTATTACTTTTAAAACATTGTGAAGTGCTCAGTGATAAAGCAATGAACGCTTGTTTCAGATTTGTTCCCGCAACTAATTTTTTGAAAATAGCGCAGGAGCGACCAGTACAGGATTGCAGTTACTTTGATCATGCCTAGATGGATTGTGCAAGTACGATGCAAAAACAGTGTACTGTCTAAAAATGACATTGAATTTGCAAATCATTTGATACAAAACTGCGAAGTTCAAGATACATCAGAAAAACAAAATATTTCATTGCCATTGAACGTATGTACGTGTGTTTAGCTCTGTTTTTTTTTTTCAAATTCTTTCTATTTCTCTGTAGTTAGTGGGGCCAAGAGTATAATTTTGAAAATTCGGGATGAGGCACAAGGAGGCGGAATCCATATCGGACCAGAAAATCGAGGATCTTTGATTACTAGACTTTCTTGGTCGATCTGGTGCCTGCGGCCCAGTATCGCTGTTCACTATTCTTCCAATAAAGGAAAGAGATTGCGTTTTGGTGGATGTTACCATATAGTAGTAGTTTTCACACAAAAATTCTGGAGTATCGGAATTCGTATGGATAGGGTAACAAATGTGAGGAAACCCAGCTAGTACCTCTCTCCCCCCCCCCCCGTCCACCCCGAAAAATTCGAGAAAAATTTGAGTGTGATGAAAAATGAAGCTGCTGTTGCAGCCTTCTGCTTATACTAAAATTCAATTCGAAAGAATTTGGGGATTTTATGCATGGCCCGCCGCCTGCTCATCTTTATTTTCCAAGCTTTCTGGCATCAAGCACATCCATGGTGACAAAAAAAAATAACTGACGTGTCGAAATCCAGCCGGAAAAATTAATCGTTCGGGCTCTACTTGGCCTTTTGTAACAAATTCAAATAGAGTTATAACAATGCAATAGAACTAATTTGAATTTGATTGGAAAAACTCCCTCAGGAATCCCATGCATTTCTCAAGAAAAGTGTGAATGAAGAAAAAGAAACATTGAACAGGAAAAATCATACCGTCGCCTGAAAAGATTCTGCTTGCTCGCCCTGTAATTAGCGATTTTTGAACAGTCGCCGACCGAGCCTGTTCTGGACTCCATGGCACGGAGCCGCTGTGCCTAAAAACACTGGAGAAACTTCTAAACAATAGTCACTAATGGGCTGGAAGCAAAAAGCACATCAACACCCACATTCCGCCCACAAATTCAAGTGAAAACAGGAAACGCTACCACACATCGTAATTAGCTTCGAAAAGGGCAGAGAAAACTGACATGATCAGGGCGAGAACGTAGCTTGAGCGATGAAGTCATCATTACCAGTTACAATGCTAGTATGTGGACGACTGCTAAATATGGGGTTGTGTCTCTCACACGGTGGCTGAACCCATTGTGAAAGCGCAAAAGGGATGCCGTAGGGATTGTGGATGCGGAGAACTCCCCTAAATGGACGGATGGCTGGGCCGACGGCAAAACATGCAGGAAAAACGGACGACGCCACTGTGGCGAGCCGATGTGGTCGGGCCAGCGATGTTCAATGCTTGGCTGTGGATCGTTGCTGAGTTGGTTTCCTTGGGATTGAAGCATGAAAACATTCCAATAGACGGCGTCTGGCGTGTTTCACTGCATTTTGGACGAGATGCAAAAATACGCCCTTGGAAACATGTGCTGACAGAGAGACATGAGTTTGCTCACAAGGTTCAGCACCAGGATCTCTTCCTGGAAAACGCGCCAGTTAAAAGCGGGTAGCGTTGTGTTCGGTCCCGCATCTACGATAGTCATTAAGTGTTTGTGGTTGTGTGGATCGGCCCACGGATCAAAACATGCCTAGCTGGGAGCTTGTTGTGAGATGTTAATAGGCAAGAGCGCGTGGGAAG
Source organism: Ancylostoma caninum (assembly GCA_037903475.1). Lineage (NCBI taxonomy): Eukaryota > Metazoa > Nematoda > Chromadorea > Rhabditida > Ancylostomatidae > Ancylostoma > Ancylostoma caninum. The sequence goes on along the minus strand of JBAJFG010000492.1, from coordinate 3,905,438 downwards.
CCTTCTCAGCTATTACTGCCGCCTTCTATATTCACTGAATTTCAAACGGAATCCGATGTCATTGTTCTGAGCAAAGGACAAGAAGCAATTATCGCGACAGAATCGTGTTTAATTACCCTGCTGTTACCACTGTGATTTTTCCAACCATGTTAATCAAGATATGTCAATCGCACAGTTCACATTTCGCAAAATTCCCCTTTTAGAACAAGCATTTATCCAGAAAATTTATTCAAGCCCAGAAAGTGAAGCAGTTTATAGGAAAATTCCTGGAAAAGGGTACCAACCTTATTTACCTCCAAAACCTAAATATAGGCAATACATTCCTCACATTCCTTGTTTTTCGCGCCGCAGAGTAATCCTCAGTGAGTTGAGGTTCGCATGGCCGAGAAACTCTCTAGAGACAGATTCATCCGAAGCAAAAAGAGAGCGAGCTGGAGGGTAATGCAGAGAGAGAGAGGGAAAAATTACAGCAGCTACTTAGCCCAGATGGATTTGTACCCATTAAATTTGCAGTAAAAGGAGGTCGTTAGATCCTGGAAAACTAGAACTTTGCCTGGATAACGTGGAGCACTTTGAACTAATCATAACAAGAAACGTCCTTAGGGATTCTAGGTCAGGATCTCCTATTAACGTCTTGCAAACTTTCCGGAGCTGGTGGAACATTTACTTGGAAAAGGAGCCTAGAGTTTTTCTGGAAGAAAACAAGCAAGGACAAACATGTACGTACTTCTATTCTGAGGGTAACTCTTAAAATAAAACTGTATACGGCGTATTCCATGTTCTTAGTCGTTTCTACGTTAAATAAAAGGAAAACTATGAAGACTGTTAAAAACCATTGAAACGTCGAAACTTTCTTTCCGCATTTTCTAAGCTAGGAATCTACAAATCGAACCTGCTGGCGTTTCTTCTTTGTTTTCCTTTCTCTTCGAAAATCATGTTAAACGCGACATGAATTCATAACTCTGGTCTGAGCAGTAAACAATTAATTACATGTCGTTTAATTGAGTTTGCTCCCTTTGGACGCTCTTCTCCTTATTTGAGGGAACACTACAACCTCCAGGATGGCGACTCTTGGAAAAAAAAAACCGAGGAGTTCTCAGAATAATTAGAGATAAGAAGTAGCCTTTAATTAGAAAATATCTTGAGAAAAAATACGACTAATACACTAGAATGGTAGGTGAGGGAACCTCGGCGAAAATCATTTTTTCCATGAACGGAATCCTATTTATAAAAATCCCTCTCAATCTATACTTTGCGTGATTACTAGTAATGACAGCTGAGTACAATGCGCCTTGTCACGTCGGATGCAGTTAGTTCTATGTAGCAGTAATTTATGGAAGTGTTCAGCCGTTAGTCGATGATGTCTTACGCTCTTTCTCATATCCACAACCAGCGCTGTCGTTCCGGCAAAAATATGCCTTTCTCTGCTCGCTTCCCTATCCACCCCAACACGATAATATTCCTTATGTGGAATGATTTTATTGGTCGACGTCTCATTGGACGCGATCCGACGGCTCCAACCAGCTCGAATAACAGGAACATTCATATTCGGATGGAGTTTTTAGGCAGACGGAGAAGAGATCACTGCGTCGAATTGTTGAAAGGGTGTAGTACGGAAGAAAAGCAAGAGGAGCACCGCAGACGCGGTGGATATGAAAGGAAATCAGTCGGCACAGCGGTGTTTGAGCTTACATTAGCGTAATCAAGTGCTGGAAGCCGATTTGTGCAATCCATACCGAGCTCTATGGCAATAGTTTTCCTCGTTTTCTCGGGATTCACAAATTTTTGAAAGCTTTAACAAGGCATCAAAGACGAGCTTTCTCATTTAGGCCTTTGTATGGTTTGATTTTATTCCTATTCGGAGGGAACACTCCAAAGTTTCTCTTGTATTTTTTCCTAAGGGTTTGCCATTGATTCTGCGAAGGACAACAATCAAATCATTTAAACTCTTCGTAATTTTCCAACTCAAATTATAAACAAGCCATCTGACCCATAAGTCTTAGACCATTAGCAAATCAAGGAGCTGCTTCAGCAGTGGCCCATTAATCTCTCAACGCCTTCTGATCCCGTCTCAGCGACGGATTCACCTAATGCAAGGACGCAACGGCACGACTGTCAGGCTCAATATAGCTTGATGTCGGCCGCACAGGAAATCCTCTGTGCACTCTGCAGCTCTGCAGAATGTTCTGGAGTTTTCTAAGGCGCTAAAATTCTCATGTTGAGCTCAGATTGTCCTCATACCAGAGAAGTCAGAAGTATGTATGCAGAAGAACTCAGGCTGCATTGAATTTTCCACGTAAACGTTGACACTTTCATTTCTACCACAATGGAGAAATTGTGCAAGCAGCTAAGCAGTTGCTGCAGTTTCTCCTCACCCTTTAGACGAAATAGGATGAAAAGATTGGTTGTGGCCAAACACCTACAGAAATGCCACTATACGCACTGGACGAAAATGGCGGTGGCCCATCCGCGGCCCCAAGAAGCACGCAGCGCGACCGCGACGCGCGTGCCGGGATCGGCGTCGTCGCCGCCGGAATGCTATTTCTGGTGTCTTTTCTTCCCAATTTGTTCGAAAATCCTTAAAATCAAGTAGAAAAGCTGCTAGAAATTGCATAACGGCAGCAGAATACATAGGCTACGGCGCGTGCGGCGCGGTTGCGTGACGTCCTTCTCGAGGCCGCAGATGGGCCAACGCCATTGACGTCCACTGTACACGTCGTATTTTGTGAAATTTGTCTCCATTTTCCTAGTCAAGAAATCGAACAGACTGGAGCTTTACGTTTTTCCTAAACCCTTCAGCATCCGTTGGAAAAATTTCTAGACCAGTTTTATTTTGTTTTATCAAGTCTCTAGTTTAGCTCTGCTCACTGGAAAAGTTTTCATGTTACAGTATATTTCCATGGGTTTATTCGACTATACGAGCGTACGTTTCTGTTTTTTACTTAACCCGTTGAACACCGCACCCTTTCTCACGGGTTTCCATCTTTTTTCCAAATTCTGGCCCCTTCGTTTGCTTCAAATGTTTTGTAGAAATTCCAATATAAAGGATAAATGATAAAGGATAAAGGATAAAGGATAAAGGATAAAGGATAACGGATAAAGGATAAAGGATAAAGGATAAAGTGGTTGGCGTCAATCAATTCCATCTGCGGGATGCGTCCCACATTCGACTCCATCTGAACATCGTAGAAGCATTGAATGCATATGTGTCCTATGCAGTTACTGCCCAGACTCCTCTGGTACCAATTCACCGATCCCAGAGAAAGGCTTGATTGGCCTCGGGCGGGATCGAATCATCGATCCTGCGAGCAAACAGCGGCACTCTTACCACTGTTCTACGCACACCCAAAAATTCCAATGTAGATTCTCGTAATCACATTGACTTGAAAGTATTTTTCCGTTACCGACTAAGAGAACCGTTGGGATTATTAAGGACTAACGACCTTCTAAAGTGAAACCACGCGGAAAACGGTGCGGCTCGCCCGTGAGCCACGTGGTGGTCAATGGATTAAAGAATGCAGCAGCTCTGTATTTCCAGATTTATATTTGTATTTGTTTGTATTTTATAAAGAACGCTTCTTGCCCTGATCAAGAAAGATTGATTTCGGATAGCAATGGCCGCGTGTGTGGATATGCAAGAATTTTGGAGAATATAGTGTTGTGAGCACATGACTGTGTAGTAAATTTGAGCCCAAATTAGTATTGATAAGTCACTAATAGTCGAAAACGTATAAATGGTCTGCTTGGCAGCGATTCAAGAATACCGAATGAGAAACAGCTAAAAAGGAAGCAATTATTTAGTTGCAGCTCAGTCATCTGATACTAAGCCTTCTTCAGAGAGTCAACTATTTGTTTATTTGCATTCAAAAGTGCTTCGGAAAAAGCAAAACCTATTCTACACTATTTGATGGCTAATTATACAGGTTAGACAGTTCTGCACCGTGTGTGACCAAGAGCGGCCGGTCCTCTCCAACCTCTGAATCCACCACACCCTACCACTACCAGTGTGCAAGGACCCGGTTCAATACACATTTACGGCAAGCGTGGACCGTATGCCAAAACAATCTCCTGATTCTCCTCACATCGTCACTATCGACGTCACAAAAATGTCAGGAGCGGGAAGATGGAACTGCTGTGGAAAGGACCTCGCTGGCGATTGGACGAAGATGCTGTGAAGAAATCAGCCGAACATTTCGCATTTAAGGCTAGATATTCATTATACCGGTGTGATTAAAGAGCGCAAACAATGAACAATACAGGTTAGAGGACGACTACCCACAAATGTGAGAGCGCTCACATTTGTGAGTGTTTATGTTTTACCCCATTTTATGCTGAAGTCAATGAAGCCAACGATATCTGCATCTATCAGTGCGCATTTGCCATCAGTGTCTATCAGTGCCTCATGCTCCATAGTCCGATGAAGGCCTTGGAACAACAGACACAATTTAGTACCGTACTCAAGAATGAACCCAAATGTGGAAAGATCGGACCGCCGGGCAACACCATCCCTAATTGTTGAGCAGCTAGGCTCCTAAAGGCCATCGCCGATGCTTGGAGCAATTTGGAACGCTGTTTGTTCAGTAGCATCTTCCCTTGTATGCCAGATAGATACTGTCTGAGTTGGCAAGGAACAAAGGAGAGCTTAGACATTACTGCATTGTTCTGAGTTTCTTTTTGACATTAGGGCTTTTTTTTACAAGTAAATGCATTGTATCTATGATACAAGAGTTTCGCGAGAATTATGTGGAGGAAAATCTTCCAACGACGCGCTAGATGGCCATGCTGTTAGATCCCTGATGATTTTTGGATTTTTCATAAATCTGTAGCGAAAGGTGATTGTGCTCCATTGCTCTAAGAAATTTGTACCCTGTTAGGGAAAAATGCGGAAACAGTAGGCGTCTACAAGCACTTCAAAATATGATTGTGCTGAAATTCCGGAGTTTTTTTTTCTTGGAATAACATTTTATGTCTTTCCATGAACTGCGGGCAATTGTGTACAGCATGGATACTCTCCAACGAGTCTGCATTGAAATATATCTTTGAAAAGGAAAAGTTCAGGAAGTATGCGGATCAGTATACTCATAAAAGACTAGCTGTATGATTTGCTCTCAAGCACTGCGAGAAAGATTTAAGGAGTATTACTAAGTGAAATACGCCAATCCACTTCTGGAATCGTGCAGAGGAAAATCTGTTCCTTCTGCGTTCTTTTTTGCAAGGAGAAGTAATGAGGACGGATCTCAGAGTTGTTTAGCAACACTTTTTGAAGTAATACCCAAGAACTGGATTTGATAAAAAAAAGAAGCAGTAGCAACAGAGTCAGAGCGAACAGAGCAGAGCTGATTTTATCCAGTACGGGGGGCAATTCTGAACCCATTCATGTTATCTACATTTTTTTTTATTTAATACGCATATCAGTGCGCATAATGAAGTTAGATACAAAGGATAAAAAACAAGAACGCATCTATGCAGACTGAACATGAAAACGTCCAACAAAGGAGTTTCTCTTGAGAAGCAGTTATTTAGATCCAGCTGGTGAGGGGAACGATGCTAGGCTCTACAGTCGCGGATGGAAGTCTTGCAACAAATGGTTTTTCATTCCTAACTTCTTTCAGAAACATGCTAGGCAGTTCAAATTTCTACATGAGTTGAAGATAAGTATTGGTCAGTCGGATCCAGTGAACGATCAGGAAAGTTCGGAATTAGTGAATGTATAAGAGGAAGGTTGGTAGCTCCTAACAAGGCGTGAAGGTAGGTGCGAGATGATCTCGTTAATTACTTATTGTATGAAGATCCCCCTCCAAAAGATAGTCAGTAACAAATTGGAACACTCCACCTTTTGTACGTCTTTGCCTTAGAAGAAAAAAAATTCATTTGAAGAGGTCGAAATCTCTCATTTAGTAGTATCCACAGTGTGTCAGAGAGTGATCCCCATAGCTCTTTTGAAGATTCCAATCATTCCAGATGGTTGCTAAGCTTTCTAAAGTACACATTGCGGAAGAGGAAATTGAGATTTTTTTCTCTCGCTTGATGAAGAAGACATCTGAACGGCCCAGTAAAAATTTAAGGTGCTCCAGAACTTTCAGATTATTGTTGTGCACAAAGCAGCTCATTCCGCTTTGATTTCAATCAAGCAGTACGAATTGAAATATGGAGTACCGGTCACTAGCAAGAGCGTCTTCTTGCTCCATGAGTTCTCCTACTTCAGCTAGCTCCCTTTGTTTCTAGAACGACCTATTTAGTCCGGTTCTTAGAGTTTTAGCTGAATGAGCCAGTTTTTCTAGAGTCACATCACACTACTACACTTCGGTGATGTATCGTAGGGCTGGCTGCATTCCAGCAAGATCACCTCCAACGAATTCAAAGCAGTATGAAGCATCATGCATGTGGGAGTATTCTAGAAATCCTGGAGCATTTTTATCTTCGGAGAGGTGTTCTGGGTATTGTGCTCCTAGAGTAAAGAAAAGGTTTAAAACTCTTTTAACGCGATGTGCGGTATGGGCTGCCTTGCAACTAGTTGAAGTGTTTGGAGTTTTTGGAGAAGCAATGGAATGTATTAGAACTAAAGACATTCAGATGAAGCTGGAGTGTCATCAGAAACAGCGCTGCCCTCTAAGGAGACCTAAGAGAGTGAGCTAGGGTACCAGAGAGATCCATAAAGTGTCAACACTGATTTAACCCTAGTAAGCTTCGCAAATTGTGTAGCAGTGGTCAGCGGATACGAAATTTCTAGTACAAATGTATGTAAGGAATCCAATTCGTGTTGAAATCACACAAAAATGCCTATATTTGCGAGGCATTGTGGATACTACCAAATATGTATCTACTAGCAAGCTTCGCCATAAGTGGATTTTTTTCTTGAAACAAAAAGTTCATAGAATGGAAAGGTTTTGACTCATTGCTACATATTGCCACATCTCATACAAAAATTTGAACTGCCTAGCACAATCTTGAACGAAGTTATGTATGAAAAAAAAGCCATTTGTTGCAATACGCTTGCCCGCGACTGTGTATGAACATGTACTCATTATAAGCTCTTAAAATAAAATTAGGAACCGATCCTAGGCGGATGAGACCAGTCTTCACTTGAGGAGAAAATATTCATTCGCAAGAGCAATCATCTGCTCAAACAAGCCACAGAGCTTTGGAAGCATCCGCCCACGTCAATCAGCAAGATGCCCTCATTCTTGTATGGGACTCATACGAAAAAATTCTAGGATTTCAAAGGGAAATGCGGTAAAGAGTGCCATGCAAGCACTGTGGTTCGATTAGAAAACAAACAAGTTATTTCGTATAGGCGTTGGAGACTCCAGTTCTTTATGTATTCATTGGTTAGCTTTACGTGATCCTATCTTTCACTTTTCAGCGCTACTCTCATCTCATAGTTAACTACATAGGGGTGAGGTTATCAAATGTTGATGTGTTTACGTGTAAGCCAAGTTATCTAATATACGTAGGTAAAATTCACCACTGGTTCCAAACTCAAAAGACTTGTCAATTATCAGGCATTTTTTGAATTTATTTATTTATGTAATTACATAGACTTATGCGTTTGAGGATACAATATACAATGCACAGTGAGACAATAGACCACAGACAAATCATAAATTATTCATGAAAATTAGAAGTCTAGTAATAATGTTAGCTCATGGTTATACTTCTACTTTAAAGTTTTATTTAATTGGGGAATTGTATCATCATCTTCTACCCGTATAATTTATTTTATAAATAGTTTTTTTAGTTCAAGTTTTTTTTTGGTGAAGGAGAGACCCCCAATTACTCTTCCTGGTTAAGAAATCTTACTTGTTTCTTAAATGATGAAAGTTTAATGGGAGTGGGATGTCTCTGTCTCATCACTAGATACTTTGGGCTAGCTCTGCTTAATAAAAATGGTTGTTTTGTGGAAGTCTTAGCTGATGGAAACGTAATTTTAGTGAAAGCCCTCGAGTGAACGAGTTCCGCAATGTGAAGAAGTCGGTCATGTGAAGGCTAGCGTAGCTATCAACAATTTTATGAACCATTTTGATATCATCTTTATTTCGCCTATTTGAAAGTGTTTGAAGTTGAATCATTCTATTCCTAGTATTTGCAGGAGGGACACTACTGTAACCGAAATATCGTCCTAAAAAGAAGTTTTCTTGTAAATTCTTGTAAATTGGTATTCTTTTTTTACATGTTTGTTAACGTGCGATGAGAAGGCAATTTGGTGGTAACATTTGGGTTTGAGAGAGGCATTAATGCCGAAGGCTTACTAGTAAACACATGAAGAACTGGAGTATTCAACATATTGTATATGAAACAAGTGAAATATGAAGCTCAGAGACAGAATATATTCAATCACGGAAATAGGTAGTAAAAAACCTAAAAAAGTGGGCTAAGGTAAAAACGAACCTGTTCATCCTCGGTCCATTCCACGTGCAACATTATTGCAAGTAAGAGCGTGTGAAGAATGGAATGAGGAAGGCAAAAAGTCGTCGACTAACGGGCAACACGCCTTGAAATGAGCCGACATCATGGGTAAGCCTCGTACGCCACACACACACGCTTCAGATAATAACGAAATGCTCTCAATTAACGGCACAATACGGCTAATTACGACGATCAAATTAAGAATGAGTAGCCGAGCTAGAGCTTCCTTAGCTCCGGATTCATGGATACATGACCACTGCAGCTGAATAAAAGTAACTACTTACTGTTGTGGTTGACAAGCTAATGTTTTCAAAGGAAAAACAAGTACTGTGTGCTGGAGCTCACAGTCCTCGATTGACTAATAATGTAAAGCTCGAAAAAAAAAGAAGAGAAAACGGGTTAGAAGGTTCAAAGGAAAGGAACTAAGAAATACGTAGTTGGAAATAATCAATGAATTCATTTGTTTTGTCTAATTTCGTATGTACTTGGCTCTCTTCGTAACTTGTATCTTGTACTTCTGCCTTCGTTTTTTTTTTTCATGCTCCTTCAAAACATTTTATGGAACTTCTTTTAGCGTCTTTCGTAGAAATCGAACTGAAAATTGTGAAAAAAAATTTTTTAAATGAAAATTTCAATTTTTGCATATTTCATGATGATTTTTTCTGTACATTAGGCAGTTATGCATTGGTTTCTATTTGTATATCCCCTGTCTTCGCCCGCGGAAAATCCACATGTTATCAACGTTCTTTGTCAAACGAGGCAAAGGAAAATTTTCTCATCACTCTCTTCTTTTGACTAAAGTTCTTAGTGGAGAAATTTCAGGAAGAGATTTCATCAGTAACTTAATTATTCACAGTTTTCATAAATCAGTCTCTTCATTTGCGTTCTAAGAACAGGTATATAGTTGTAATTTTACAACTATTTACCTGTTCTTGGATGGATGGCACTTCTAGAAAGTTTCTAGCTTAATAACTCATTGTAGAGCTTTTAAAAGTAAGTAGTACTAAAACTAAGAATTAGAGTAGAATTTTTGTCACAAAGTAATCAAGACAGAACTCGAAGAATAATATGCAAGTTAACGATTATTCGCGGTCCTGCTTTAAGTCCATAATGATGGTTTCAATCTGAAACCCAAAAAAGAATCCAAGCAGTCACTTATGCCGTTTCCGGATTATTTACTTCTAATCGCTGAGGGTAATCGGAGAAATACACTTCAATAAGGCATCTCTAAGCAACTTCATGCCGAAAATCGAATCCATCCCGCGTTTTTATGTTCCACTAAAAGCAAAAAATGTCATGGATGGAACTGAGTTCCGAGTATACTCCGCCGCCGACTGATTGCTATTCATCGAGTGACCAGCGCTAGACTGCGGATTAACGGGATGGATGTAAAGTTCCTTGATGAAGTGAAGCCGTTGTTATGCTCAATTAAACGAGTCACTGTTTTGTTTACCCCGCACATCGACCCGGAACTCAATGACTACGGGTTTCTTCCTTTACTACGCAAAGGCATCCGCCACATATCGCTATTCATGAATACTAATTTTCTGCTCGGAAAAATAAGCATAAGACAACATGGACTTAGCTCTTGAAGAAGTGCATTTCAGAAAACTAGCTACAATTTTTTTAGATCTCGTACAAATCTATGTAAATCCCACACTCTTGATAATGTACTGGTTGTTCAGGAGAGTTTAGTTTGAATGCAAAGTATATCCTGTAGATCCTTTCAGGCATCCAGAAATTTGGAAGCTGTTGGATAAAAAAGGTAAATGTCGGTAATTCTCAAAAAAAGCATCCCTCCCAGTTACGAACCAAAAACGATAAAAAGCTTGTTTACTTCCGATCATAACCTTAGAGTATGGAGCAATTTCTCATGCTTCCCTAGAATCAAATCCAATCTCAAAAAGAAGAAGAAAGTGAAGCATTTCGGTAAATTTTTTCGATGAAAAGAAATTCGGAGGACTTCAGAATATTCCAGTAGAGAGATCGATAAATCAGAGGAAATAGGGGAAGACTACAACGGAGCTAAGGAAGATTTGATGAGGTGACAAAGATACGTATTTAGCTGAATATGCTAATAATAATATTACAACACGCTTTCCTATATCAATAAGGACGAGTAGCGATGGAGGAAAGGAGGGGTTTCCACGAAAAGGGATCTCGTAGAGAGAAGTCAGGAATGCTTCTAGATTTCCTCAGCGGTCCGCTAGAGGATTAACACTCAAAAACAAAATTTTGTCACTATTATTATTATTTATCACTCTGTATGAGGTTTTTGATTTTGTTTTCTCAATCCAAATTCTTATTTAAGGTTTTAAATTTTAAGAAGTGCCTATCAAAAAGGGGGATTAAACACATTGCACAGCATCTAGACATTGGTTTCAATGCATATGTATGTCAGCGGAAAAGTTTCTTATTTTTAATTTTCACGCATATTATGAGTGGGATATGAGAAGAATCAGTCTAGGAACCCTCACTATTGCTTGATATATGTGCATATTTGTGAAGTGTGCAATTCAGTAACAGTTTCAATTTTCTGTAGCTTCTACTTACTGAATCTACTTGCTTATATGGATAAAAAGAAAGTTTCAGTGCATGAACCTCATGCTCTCCATTGTTTCCAAAGATTTCTAGATAAGGAAAAGAACCAAGCATAATCTTCTGTGAATTAAAACAATTAGAAAAGCAGCAGTTGGTACGCCTCAGTGTGACGTTCCGCCAGACGCCTTAGTGAAATACAATATTAGTAAAACAAATATGGGAACCGAAATGTCAACATAGACAAAGAAAAAAATAAAAGGAAAAACAAGAGGTTAGGAGAGTACGTACAAGGCTAGAAAGGGAAGTGGAAATTTATGACGCGATGTTTTTTCAAATATTTGCAACTCATATTGCATATTGCATTGGTGCGCTGTTAAGAAAAGTGTTACAAAAAATTTAATGCACATAAAGAATAAAGAACGCTGTAATGGAAAGAATAACCAGTCAATAAACCCTTACAAGCTGGAGCTGAATACAGAACAAAATGTTCTTGCATATGAAAGCGCTCTTTTATTGATTTAAGTCGATAATGGAGCAGAACGTGCATGTATTTCTTTTATTCATAAACACAAGAATCAATCCATGATGTTGCAATATCTCCAAATCCGATAGATACCTCCTAATTGCAAAATAAAACAAAAAGAAAACCAGGGAAAACGTCTCAGTAATTAAAAATTTCGTTTTTGAAGTCTTTTTTTTGCGTAAAAACACTTCAGCTTCTAGTAAAGTTAACAAGTTCCATAACCACATTTGCTTCTCTGCAAAATCGATATGTTTTCGATCCACTTAAATATTGGATTTTGTGATTAACTAGAGCTTCTACGATTTAAACATACATACATAGCGCCCATAGCTTGGATTGGTTACAAAAGCTTGAACATAAATGATTTCAACTTCGTTTTGGGATAAACTTTACCAAGAAATCCTTTGAGGCAGTACATTGGAAAGGACTTGATTCGTTCCCTCCTGGAACACAAGCCAAATTAACTTCTGAATATGTCCTAGCAAAAGCTTCTTGAAAGAGTCAGAGCGGGTCACTTTAACCACTTCCCAGGAAACCAAAAATCTTTGGATCGATTTGCATGGATTTGCATGTTTTTTTTGCATTGCTGGAAAAGAACTACTGATTAGAAAAAACCATGTTTTGCACGAGCACGCATGTCTCAGTCATGGGTTCTGCATCTTTCAATCTCATGCAAAACACGGTTCTTAGGTTTCCTGGGTTCTAGGCCGCCGAGGATGACGGTTACATCGAAACGTCAGGCGAAATATTAAAACATCACCTGACAACCTGGTCCAGCTCAACAGAATATAAATGTTCATATCACAGAATGTCCTCGTTTGAAGAGGAAAAACATGGAAATTAATAGAGGATTGAGTATTTCTGGAACTGTTTCAAGCGGCCGGCTAACAGAGAAAGAACAATCGCATGCAATAATAACAGTGATAATAAAAAGTAATAATGATTGTGATACTTCACAAAAGTTGTGAAATTTGTGATCACCACTAGGAAATGGCCCTTATACACAAACATTTGAAAAAAGACGGCCACATCTACAGCTACGTACACCCTATTCTGAAACCGAAGCTGTAGAGAAAAACGTCCACGAGTCTCTTCACGATACATATAGCTCAACAGAAACGGGAAAATGTTTTGAAATCAACTCCATCGACTTCAATTTATGAGGCATGCCACATCAGATAAAGTCATGAGGTCATGACACCCTAGTATCCTTCTCTAATGAAATAAGTTTTAGGTAGTAGATCTCAGCAATTATGGCGTGTCCTCAGCAGCGGAGAAGCATAAAATGTAGGAAACGAGCCTCTACTTCTCATCACTTGAGCAATACGGTATATCCAGAATTAGGATGTATCCTTACAAAATTTTTAAATGATGAAATGTTGATAAATTGTTCGAAGGGCTTTCACAAACCAAAAAATACTAAGGATAACGCGGCATTGTTCTCTCTTCTACTAACACCATTCCCATGATAATACTGACCAACGATCACTGCCTGGAAGAAGGCGAAATGGTCTGTGTGAACTGGATCGCGGAAATTCCTGTGGGATACTTTTGAAAGGGAATCCCACACTGCTTTCCAAAAACAACATAAGATTTGAGAAGTGTAGGAAGCGATATCTCAAAAATGTCTGGCAAGAAGCCAAGAGCACAAATAGTGTATAGAAACATATTTACTTGTTACCGCAGTTCATGTCATAAACTGAAAAACATCCAATATCCAGGATAAGGGATCGGAAACCACAATAATAAAGCTATGTACGTAAGTATTCCGGTGTGAGTTCTTCATTATGCTGTTCATAGACAGGCAAATGCTCAGCAGCACATTATTAGCAGCGATTTATAAATTGCAGGAAACTCGTGCTTACGTAGTTTGAGGATCCTGGATACATGTGTTTGCGAAAGTGGAGAGCATGAGTTTCTGCATGCAGCAAGAGGGAAAGAATGGATTTCAATTAAAGAAATGAGCAGACGGAAAAATGTACGGTGAAAATGTTACTTAAGTACAAGTGAATTCTGGTTTTCGAAAACGAACTTGGGCTGCAGACAAGGCTGGCAGTGAGTTCGCAGAATGGCTAATTTTCAAACAGCTGAGTTCAAATTAGAAAGAAAAAGCGGCACAAAGGACCGCAAAAATTTCCAGAAATATCCGGCACTTTCATGCTTTCACTGTTGCGAACAAAGGAATGGTTCTTGCGAATTCGGACACTACAGCAACTGAGGGAGGCAGACTGCTTTGATTGCTTTATTTCTGCTAGAACGCAACACAGTAAGCCTGCAGGAACAGCGTGGTTCAGACTTAAGGATGTTTAACATTGCAGCATTTCAAGATCGGGGATGAACAATATTGCTAGGGTGTCCCAAAAATAATGTCTGGGTCAAAATAAAGGAGCGGGGCCACTTTTAGCGAGGTAGGACTTCTTCTTAAAATAGCAATATTCCACAAAATTCACTTAATTATTTCATGAAACACATAATGCGGACCAAGTGAAAAACCAGCGTGAAAAATCCATTGAAATTAATTTGGTAAAATGAAGGACGAAAAAAATAAATAAAAAAAACCAGTACTGAGCGGTAAGTATTCAGAATGGTTGGATGAAACTGATCCGCATACGGCCCATGGCTACCCGCTAAAAGAAACAGAAAAAGAGGAAAAAGGGAGTTTTCTAGACCATTATACTAAATACCTACATACATATATAAAAAATACGTGCATATATAGACTCCGTAGCTAAAAATCTCACTTAATGAAAAAAAATTTCAGAGAAAAATTTACTCTAAAAGGTAAATTTATAAAAATCAGCCACCTACTCATGAACAGGGACTAATGCAGCATCAAAAAATACTCAAAAAATTCTTTGAAAAAACATAAATTCCCCCACTACTGCTACAATGTTATTAGCTGAGTTATTGTTGAAATTAGATACTGCTGGTTCCAAGGTGAAATAAATCTAGGAAGATCTAAGAGCCAAGATGTACATACATGTACACTCAATTAGCTGGCTTGTAGTAACCTGTGGTGACCAGTATCGTAGTAATCCTAAAATTTTGAGCAATTTGTTTTACCTTTTTAATCTTTTTTGCTGGCTATATTGGTAGTCAATGTTGATTTATATCAAACTATACGGCAGTACACAAAGATGAGTTATGTTATACCAAACTATACAGCACTACACAGGGATGTGCAAAGGATGAGCAGAAAATTGCTTAAGGTCGGAATTTCGGAAAGCGAAGTTGGAAGAGGTTCGAAATCTGGGAAATTTAGAGGAGTGAAAAAAACCATTTAAGCAAGACCTGATATAATATATCAGGTACCGGTAATCCTTCGGAAATCCAGAAGTTAAAAGCTCGCATGGATTCAGAATTCAGAAACTTCCGCCGATGTTCCGAAACCAGAATTCTACCCATCTTCAAAAATTCTTGTGGAAATCGCTGAAAACGAAAAATCTTGCACCGCATCGATAGTTACATCTTTCCCTGGAAAATTTGGTTCCGCTGCGCGTCGTAGTCTCTGCAAGGCCAAGTTTCGCAATTACTCATATGAGGCTCGTGCGCCCTCCCCAGGAGGCATTCTAATCAAAATCTGAATGCGTGGGCGCCTTCACACATCCCCGACAGACAGCTTTTAGTCCGGCGTACTAATAATGCCTCGGGTTGTACATTACTGATTAGTTTTGTTATATTTATGGCAACGTTGTTTCAAAGTGGCAAGATTAGTACAGCTATTAGATGTGCCCTGTTCGCAATATTGAAATACCAAATTGACATAGAAAGAACAGCGAAAGTCCTTCTACGTTGTCTAGAAATTCCAGAAAACTAAGCAGCAAGTAACTGATGAAAGAATTTCTGAAGTCGATTGGATCCTGATGAAAAATAGAATGAAAATGCGTTTGTGCCGCAGTTAACTTACCATTGGATGTCCTTTCCAAACAGTGGAATTCTCATGAACGCTCCAAACACTCCCAGAAACAATCACTTATAAGATGAAATATATGTTTCTTATTTTATTTATTTTCTTATCTAATGCTTGTGCACAGCACATGACAAAAGAAATAGAACATCAAAAACGTTCTAGAAAAAAAAACAAAAATAGGGAAACAAAGAGACTACTCTTATCTACTGCTGACACAATAAAGCTATGTACTCAAAATTTTTCGAGATTATCTGAAAAGCACATTTTTTTCTGGATAATTTTACATAGTCTGTGCCTCTCCTACATGTGAAGAACTTTCTGCGGAGAGATGAATTTGGCCTCGATGTTTTTGAAGACATGGGAACGATCCTAAGATTTGAAAGATCAGTGGCACCCTTGCAGAGCAATAATTTTCCTAAGGAAGGAATTATTGGGAATGAGAAATCCTAGCATTTGGTTCAACTAGAGAGATAAAACTGGTAATGATTGCTGACTATACTAGTAAATAGGAAATTCTTAACAGATGTAAAGTGAAAAAGCGCTGAGCGACAAAACTGTGATGTACGGAGCCCTTGCCGGAGGCCTTCTACTGAGTCACTTGCTACGACCCGAGGGAGGTCCTCTCTAACGAGGGTGGTCGCATGAACTCTTAGTCCGGGAGGTAGTTAATGAACTGAACTACTTTCACTGTTTTAAAGGGAATTTGAATCGAACTTGTTCATTATTCTAATTGAATCCAATCAATGACGTAAAATCCGCTCACCCACGCATCACAATTGAACTTTCAGATGTGGATAAGTCTGCATTTTGAAGAGAGAAGCACTTGTGATTTCGTAAAAACGTCATCCATGCTGTCGTATGACGCATGTGAGGTAGCAAGGTGCAGCATTGCTAAATACTTTTGGGAACGACCTAGAACTAAGTAATTAGAGTAAAACCGGTGACATCAGATGACCTTATTAAGCTGCAAATCTGGAGTACAACGGATCATGCTGGCGTAGGTTCGTCCCTGGCAGCCTGTGCTAATCTTGCTCGACGCAAGCAATTTTGTGCCAGTTTTTGCATCAATTAACCGCTGCAATGTTTCGTTTAGAGCTTTGCTGGGTCCAGAAATCGAAATGAGGAGAAGTGGTGATGTCTCCGCATAGAGCATAGAGTTTTATGAAGGCATTTCAGTGACTCAAAAAAGGAAAACAATCCGTGAAGTGTAAATTGTAAATGCCACAGAGGTTGTTACTACAATATGTGTCAGATTAAGTCCGATCAATGCTCCAAATTCAAATCCTGAAACTAAGAAGAGCATTGAAAGAGAGATGAACAAGAGGGAAAAGTGATAAAAATGTTGATAGAATGTAGGATAATCATGAAGCAACAGATGGTCTAGATAAAATAATCGGAAGAATAAAAAGCAAGAAAGAGGTCTTCAAGATGAGCCAGAAGATTTTGGTCTTATCTTTAACATCCTGGAGGTTCCATCTTCTTGAGTGAGGAAGGTTCTAATTTCGTCTACCAGAGTCCAGATAGCGTGGATTTTGCTGATCCTAGAAGGTGTATACTAGGAGGAGAAGTTTGAGGCCTTTGGAAGTGAAGAAATCGTCACATGGGAACTCAGGACAATGGTGCTAACAGAAGATGCGTATTGACTTCGATTTCACTTGAAATATCACTGTAAATACAGTGTTTTAAGATATTATCAAGAAGTATTGTGACCATATTTATTGACTATTTCGATCTTGTGAATGAAGAAGAAGATTATTTGGCATGGTACATAGGCAAACACAAGAAAAGCTACAGTTACACATGCATATTTCATGTAAACTACTCTGCTATCTATATGTTCCATGGCTATAAAGAAGGATAAAGTCTGGAAGAGCACTTGTGAAACATTTTCACAGTAATATGCAAAGTTTACCTCTATCCCATCAGTAAATATATGCCAATGTACCCACCATTAATACTGGATATAACGAGAGGGGAGTGGAGGAGCTTCAGGACTCATAAGCATGAAGTAGATCGAAAAAACTTCCCCTCAGTAGTCTGCGGAAAAGTAATGTGCACTTCATATGCCGCTGTAGCCCCTCATCTATTTTCTGCCATTACATTATGAATTTTCTTGTTCTTACTCACCCTTCCCTTTGCATTATTGCTGAAAACCTAAAAATACACATTAATGCACCTTTCCCTTTTCGTTTTTTTTGTATCTCCCCATTTGCTTAAGTTATAATATTCTCGAACCTCTCGCCTCAGCGAGGTGGTGGCTGTTTTCAAGGAATAAATGTCTATGTGCTTATTTTCCAACGTGACATACATAGATGTATAGCCATTCTTGGATAGGATGTATCATACTAGTGAATCCAAAACTAAAAAGTGAGAAAAAAAAATCTCTGATGAAATCATGCCTCCTACTAATTTCCCTGTAAATCCTAGCATATGACGTGAACAACCCTTGACAAAATCAACGAGAAGAGAAACATTGTTTTATGTAATGCGGCATACATCTTAGCTGCCAGAGGCCATAAATTTTCTGTCAAAAACTAAAGATTTGAAAAAAAAAAGAAATCGATAGGATGACTTCTCGTGGATTCCCATAGACCGTAAAATTTGGCAGGAAAAATAATTACTAATGATATAAGAAAAAGTAATAATGTAACAAATAGTACATAGGCTCTCACATATATGTATGTACTTTTCTATTCTTTCAAAATTGGTAATTCATTCAGTTCTGATAGTTTGTTAAAAATGGCTTCCTTTTGAGGCTTGGAGGTTCATTTCCACTGCCTGGAACTCCGGAAATTTATCCAGGAAATGGCGAGAACTGGCTTGTAGAGCAGGAATATCTTTTCAATGTACATAGAAGGTGGCCCATAATTATGGTGACAGCTTTAACACTCACTTGAAAAACATTTCACGTTCGTCTGAAAGGGCGATGTAGGTTTTTTTTTCCGTTATTGAACAGTAAGCAATAGCGAACATTGAATATGAAAACATCCCCCAAATAAATTAGAAAAGCAGAAGCTTACATGATGTCACCATTATGGACCACCCTGTTCATTCAAATTTCGTCAAGCACTAAAAATGGAGAGAAAATAAACGGATGAATAAAAAATATATACTTTGTGAGCGTGCGTATTCTCGAAGACCCGGAGCAGACATCGAAATCTGCAACAGCAGCAAATTTTGGAAGTGAAGGTTTTCATCCTGAAAAGCTATCCACAAAGACTGGAACAGAAGCGAAATGTTCGAGCAGTTCTGAGTACGTCCCGCTCAAACGCAGCCTATATGAAAGCAGCAGCCGAAAGCCGTGCACGCACTTAATGTTACCAAAAAGCAGCAATTGTCAAAAGCAAGTGCACAATTATGAAGCAGAGATTTCCTGCTGCGGAAGCACCGATCAGGTCTCGATCTGGTGTAACAATATCCAATGCACATTCGCTTTTAGATCATCACCTCATCAAGTGTGACGAGTGAATCAATTACGGCACATGCAGCTCGCACTTCCGGTACCGGACGGGGCGCGGCCCGACGGAATGCGAGGCGAATTCGCACTGCCTCGCTCACATCGACGCCTCGTAAACATGCTTGTAAGGATTCCGTGCACTACGAGGACTATAACGATCCTAGAAAAACCCATAACGATCCATGAGCTTAACACAAGTGAGGCCATCCACATAAGTTGTTCGCACGAAGTAAGCACCCCATTGGATGTACGTCAGCAGCGAACGGAAAATATGCGCCATTTGTCCACGATTAAAGCGAGGATTAAAAACGATCTGGATAGTATGGTGCGGCAGGTTTGACGAAAAAATGGGCCTAATTCTCCTTCAGTTGCTGCCCGAATGCCCTAAGCAAGAGCTTGAACTTTCTGACATTTCACATTGAATATGCACTCGCTACTTTGCATCCCAAACACCATGTACTTAAGCGTGGATGCCACGAATTTCGAGTCTGGGAAAGAGCTGGCGACGAGAAATGAGCGAATTGAATTCCAAGCACACCACATGCGAAGCAAATACTGCAAATTTGCTTTGGAAGAATGAAATCTTTTGGATATCAGAAGAAGAGAAGAGGCTTTATGTAGACAGAAAAACCCAGGTATAAGTAGTAATCCCAGTTTAGAAGAATATTGAGTGGTGCATAAAAATAGAAAAAATATTAGGTATTTCATAAAAAGTCATGGTTTTTTTCACACAAATTGTATTTTTATATTTCTAAAGTGGCTGTTAATATTTATACCGTTCTGCTCAACACATTTGCTTTAAAAAGCTGCAGAACAAAAAGCTTCACCATTTAAGGAATTAGAGAGTTTTTAATATATGTACTTACATAAGACAGAATAATGCATTAAATAGCCATCAACTTATTCGAAATTCGAAAAGTCGATTTCGAATAAGCTCATGGTTCGGATGTTTGTAAAAAGGGAGCAATACAATCTCTAAATATGATAAGGAGGTATTTAAGTCTTTCCCTCCTTCGAACATTTGAATTCTTTGGGTCTAGGTCTGCAAGAATAATTGAACGAATTGAGTCATTCGATTTTTACTCGGTCCTAAGCATATTCAATTTCCTGGAAGTTTTCGGAGAGGTACGTAGTTCACCTACATACCATTTTGAAGCGATTTTAAGACAGCACAGATCACACAAAAAATGGTGCATATTACTGCAAATTTCAGTAAAAAAACATATTTTTGCTAGTAAAATCCGGACTTTCCTGAAAGTTCTTCGTGCTGGGGAAGGAGAATCGGAGAGAAGATTCTTGCCCTAGCTAAATAACCAATGAAATGGCTCACAGATCGTGAAATAGGGAGAAGATGAAAATTTCTGTTTCACTTCGGGGTCCCCCCCCCCACGAGATTGGAACTGAACCTAAGCTCAGAAAAAAGTTTCACATCGTTATCCTCTCTTTTGAACTTCATTCGAGAATCCTTGGATTTTTTCCTCAGTCAGACGAATGGAAAACCAGTAACTTGAGAAGTAGTGGTATGAAATGGTGACATATGCCTCATAGACTTCATAGTCCTTAGGCACTCATCATTACAATGACTTAATAGTCATTCTTCTGTAGAAATCGAGGATCTAGAAGAAAATTCAAACATGCTTCGAGTTACTACTGAATGGCAAGCCAATAAAAGCAATTAAGATTAGAATCCACGATAGGAGAAGAGAGTAACAAGCGCGGCAAGAATACCTCTACGCCCATAAAAAAGGAAAGTAAAGAGAAAGCCTTTTCAACCCGTACCCATCCTTTTATGGAATGTTTCACAATGAGATATCCGAGAATATCAGGAGAAACGCATGAAACCAATGCGTCTAAGCAATCAGAGACGCTGAGAGTACTCCAAATGATTCTGGTCACGCAATGGTTCGGCGACATGGTGCAACGGGCGAAATCCGCGAAAACGTCGTCTCAAAAGGACGTTCCGGAGCACAGCCAGTGTCCTCCAAGAATATTGTGATTTTGTGCATATGCAAATGAACAGCACGAGATGAGGATGGGCGAATGAAGAGGCGGGCACCTCCAGAAGAGAGCATGAGAGCGACAGGAAGAGGTTTTCAATGAGACGACGCATTTCGCACAAGCATTTTGCACACACGCACATCCAACCACCAACAACGATGAGGTGTTCTCAGGATGGATGAGCTGTTAGGAGATTCCAGCCTATATGACAGAACAGTGCCAAGCTCTAAAAACACATCTCCAAGGCTTCGATGTAGAAGAATTATAGAAGCAACCTGAACACATAAAAAAAGACTTTCCCCAGTAATAAATAGAGTGTAAAGAGAAATTTAGAAGAAAAAAGTCAGGAAACATATTACTTTTCATCTTCTTGCTACTTTTTTAGCTCATACACATTTGAACCAACATTTTCAGCAAAATTGGTAACTAGAAGAACGTTATGGAGGATTAATGCATCATTAAATGAATTAGGAACGTTTTTATTAAGCTATCCACAACAACTACCAGAAACCATCACCATTCTCCAAGCGGAGAACGAGAGCACATTTTGAAACTTTCTCTATGCCTTGAACTGAACTAGCGATTCAACCAGTACATCTGCACGAGACAGGATTTTCCATCGTTCTTCCTCGTTTTTCTTGATTTTTTGGCAACCCATTCCCAGGATTTGTGCATGCATGCTGCTGTAGAGGATTTTTCACAGCAGTTGTTTTGACACATTACACGTAGTGTCTACTCAACGCCACCCAAATTTTGGACGCGGAGGTTTGCCTTGAGCATCTGCCTAGGATTATTCGAGACCAACAAGTTCTTTCTTTTATACTCCACCACAAAAACACAGCTTATCGAACGATCAATCTCTCACACTTCCAAAAAGTCCCCAAAAAGAGGAAGACTGCCTCCAAAAATCCTAGGGCAACGGAATTTTATTAGAGCCAAACATGGGACCCTTTAAAATTAAGGCTAATTTCCGAACTGAATTTCAGCCTTTGTTTCTTTTTTCCAAAAGTTTTAGTCTGAATGACAGACTTTTCAGGTCCTTCAATGAGAACGTTTTGTACGATGACCCTGAGCATCATTTGACGGACGAATTCAGCTCATTTTCGTAGATGGATCTCGTTCCTGGAAAACGCTGCTTCAGCTTTATCTATACAGGAAATAGTCTCTTGGAGACACTTCTTAACTCAAGGGTAGGTGATTCAATAATTAGGACTAAGCCAGAAAAGACGTAAAAAATGCAAAATGCGTCAAATTGGGATACGAAACTTAGCATATGTATCAATTTTAACTATGAATTTTTGTAGACTTTGTAGGCAGCATAATTGCACCCAAAGCGTTGAGAAAAGGAATGGAGCAGGTCAAGGCCAAAAACCTCTTCCGATACCACTTTATCATCAAATTCCGTGAGTGAGCTTGTGGATTTTGAAATCAATTAGTTTTTTTCCTGGTCCATTTTTTCCTATTTTTCAACTGGTTAAAATTCATATGGTTAAAAACATTCTCCCCTCCCTCATAAGGCTTTAAACCGGTCTGAAGAACTAGGGACAAGGACCCGTTTGGCTGACAATTCGATGACATCCAGAATGTCAGCTGCAGTCTGGAGGCGGATCCACTGCAGCGATGAGCGGAAGTGCTGGTTAAGACCGGAAATCGGAAGTCGGAAGTTGGAGGAGTTTCAACATCTGGTAAAATTTGGAGACATAAATCAGCACGTGTGAGTTGGCGTTATCCAACTACTGCCAACCCATAAGAAATCTGAAAGTCAGATGCTCGCATAGCACTAGAATTCAGGAACTTCTGAACTTCCAGAACCGGAATTCCACTCATCCCTGATCCACTGACATGCAGTAACAACGCCTGTATGACTTCTTTGTGGCATGAGAATGATTCCCATTCGTTGCGCCTGTGCATGTGGACCTTCCATTTTAGTATTGTCCAGCAAGGGTCAGATCTGCTTGCTCCTATCAGAATTTCATCACCTAGAACACGACAGCGCCGAGTACGGCATTCTCCGTGTGCGGCTTGATAACCACGCCGCGAGCTCCAAAATTGTCACAGGTCCTTATTGTCATTTACAAAAACCTTCAAAAGCAACATATTATACGCTAAAAATTCATCCTGCTTACAGTCGTATATAATCCAGAATCACATACGGTTTTGGATTAACTCTCAAAAATTAATAAAAGGAGTAAAAAAATCAAGGAGTAATAAGCAGCCGTATATGAACCCATTTGAAGCCGCCACTGGACGCCCTTTCAGAAAGTGCCAAAAACTTTTGCAAAAGTTCAGTGAGAATCTCATTAGAAGAGGAAAGGACATCACAAATTCCTACGACTCCTCCAACCTAATACGTACTTTCTACAGCGGAAAAACTGAAAAAAAAAACAGATCGATACTAGAGATGTGCGAACTGCTATTCTTTTTCTTCTGAGAATTCCGTTCCTTGTGTATGTTTCAAGCCATCAGCCTCTTGTTTTCCGCATTAGAATATTAGAATTAAAATATGCATGTGCTTACGTATTTGTATTTATCATTTATTCCCATCCAGAAATCCAACAATTTTGAAGTCCTCTCACCTTTCAAAATAGTCTTTCATGCAATACATTAGCTTTTCTTCGGTCAGAAGCTAAAATAAAACATGCTCCATCGAGATTGAATACATTACCTACTAAAAGTATCTAAGAAGTAATGTAAAAGTAATGTTCGGAGACAGACATCACCTTGCGAAGAGTTTCTCTTACGTCACAGCTGATTAAGTACTGAGTTCTCACGATAACGAGTAAAGTACAGCGCACCAGCAGCTAGACCAAATGAGTCAGGTTACTACAAATCGAAGTTTCTTACAGGAACAAAAAAGCTCCTTGATCTTGGCAACCTACTCATCTGCTATAGGGCGGAGAATCCTACGTATTTGGACTACCTCTTGCCTTGTGGAAACGAAACAGTTGAAAGACTCCGGCATACATATCATTTATAAAAGTCATAACAAAGCTTAGAAACATTAATATTAAGGTACACGAGTTACATGGTAAGTGTTGATTCCGCTTGAACAGAAAATTTTTTTGAAAATCCAAGAAAAATGTTTAAAAAATGAGTGTGTACGAGGTGTAAGAGCAGCGGTGTAAAAACTATGAAGTGTTTTCTCACCCATCCGCTTCCGATTCTACTTCCCTGGATATGTAATTCTGCTGCTTCATGGGAAATTCCTCAAAGTTCCTGAGAACTCTTCAATACATATTGGTTAAGAACTGAGAACAAAGACAGAGTTTGCTCCAATGCGATCGCTGTTCTAACAACAATTATAAGCGTGACACTATGAGAGTAACAACCTGGTAAAAATGACCTGAGAATAGCTGAATACGTACGTAAACATTACTGGAACTGGACTAAGGACTACAATCCCCGTAAAAATTCATCTGAAAAGGGAAGGATGCTTCCTCGTTATGACCAGGATGTGTACTGATAGTTTGTGACGCAGATCTCGAATTCTTATTTAAACATGTTCGAACTTTTCTCTGTGATGAGTCATGCCTAGTCATCTCCCATTGATATTTAGGGTCTCGAAATCTCAACATCATGCTTTCTTATAGTAGCGGCTCCAAATAGCTTATCTGAATGAAACAAATAAATAAATGTATACATTAATAAATAGTTATACATTCACACCTTAATTTGGCTAGCATGCCTTCTGCGTACAAATGAGTAAATCATTTGTACAATGCATCAGCCAAGTAGAAATCAACCGCGTACAGCTTAAACCGATGAAACTTTGGGAAAAAAACTAGGAAGAAGCGCGGCTCTTAAAATTTCCTCCAGTTGGAGTGTTAATCAATTACGGGTTCTCCTTGGTGGAGCTTAGCACCGGGGCAACCAAATGAACTTTCTCCTAGCTAAGCTAAGTACCCTAGGCAATAACTTCTGCTGAGATTATATGAACATATCTAATAATTTGTTCACCTCATCAAGGATTGCCTGGTAGCAGTTTTGAGGAGTGAAGTACACAGATTAAGGAACGTTCTACATTTAGCGGTAGGTGTAGTGTGTACAACAGGAAGAAAAGAGGGGACATCACTCTGCATTGGGAACACCTTTAGGACAGTTACGAGGCTTAGATAACGTCAAGCATTTGGCGAGCGAGTTTCTGATCGCATTTAAAACTTGCCTTTCCAAAGGCTTGTCGACAACTTGTTCGCCCAAAAGCTGGTCGACAACTTGTTCTTTCTCTTCCTTGTCGGCAATTGTCGACAACTTGGTTTTGGGTGGCATGATGACTTCAAGCTTGTAGACAACGATTTGCTGGTTAAAAGCTTGTTTGCAAGTTCTTTTTGAGCACAGCTAGGTCGACAACTTGTTTTTGGGGTTCTGAAATGTCGTCTAGGTAAATATGATACAGTCCACTCTAATAATGGACCCCAAATTCCCGAATATTCAATCTTGTTGACCAATTTACAGTGAGCTACTTTGTCAAATGCTTTGGATAGGTCGAAAGATATTGTATCCATACTCTTACCATGATCCAGGGCATGAAGTCAATCGTAACTACTGTCAGCAAGAACAGTGGTTTTATTTATTTATTTATTTATGAAATCGATAACCCTTGCAGCAATAAACAAGAAATAAACACGGAGTGAGAAATAACTAAAGAAACTGATGTTGCTCCACTGTTTACCATGGAGCAGTGAGAAGGGAAGGGGGGGGGGGGAGTGGACATCTCGGTTCGGAAGGGCAGTGGCCCGCCAACACTTCAAGTCCTTGAGAAGTCGCAACGAAGAACTCCGGATACCAACTTAGTAGGTCCGCCAACGTTCCCGAGGTCCACAACTAGCCGCGGACAGGGGGTCAAATATTCCGGGGCGATAACTGATCAACATACGTGTTAGTGATGAGAAAACAGATAAGTGTAAAAAGAAAAAGCATGTTAGTAACAACATAGTCTCTGTTTTGTATGAAGGATTGGGACTCGTTCATGTATGAGGGAGGGGTTAGCTCAACTTGGAACTAACTTGCGGAAATAATCGACTAGGTGAACTTGGATTGAAGAAGATCGCTTCAATTTAAAGACGCTGGCATCAAAACTATTTCACTGATGCACTGGTCTATCAAGGAAAGATCCTGCAAAAGAGGCCGTTTTTACTTTTTCTGGCTTGATGCGGTATGGGTGGCCCCCGGTAATCTCAATCATGTATGGTCTTTCGAAAAGGTCTTACAGGTTGAGGTCGTATTCTCCGGTTGTTAATTTGTACAGAAAAACAAAATCGGCTATCTCTCTGCGGAATTCTAAAGTGTGCGCTCCTAGGGCTTTCAGACGTTCTTCATATGATAATCTCAGCGTTCCCTTTCGAACGAAACAGCTGTAAGGAAGGCTCTTTTGAACTTGTTCAATGTTTTGGTTGTGGATGTACTAGGACGGAAACCCTGGAGGGAAAAGTCGTTGCAAAACCGATCTCAATGTTTTATAGTGGACTACTCTTTCCGCTACATACTTTACTCGAAGCAGGACAAACGCTTATCGGTCCGGAATCAGATAAGGTGGTTGAATCTATGGCTCTTTTCCAAATTTTGGAACTTCACCACACATGGAGGAAACATTGACAGTGAAAGTGAGAGGCCTGAACAAGGCATTTGCACACTTCTTGGAGACGATTTGTGGAACCACATTGAAATTTTCTGCTAAAAAAGGTTGAAGCTGGACAAGATTATTACCCTAGATCTCTTTTGTTTTGATCTGGAATTCTTCCATATTGTTGGAATTGAAGTGTAAACAAGAAATGGCAGACAAATCAATGTCCGTAGCATGTGTAATCAGAGAACACTTAGCAAAGGGATCACCTGGGCAGGCTTTATCAACGTCGCTCACACATACCTTCCCAGAATCATGCTCAAATTCCTTAGGTAGTAGCAAAAAAGAAAACGAAATAAACAGAAGGTCAGACTGGAAGTGTACCAATTGTGATAAATAAAATTATTGTCTATCCAAATATTCTGGATGGTTTTTATCACCGATTCGAAAAAATGAGTGAGGACTGCTACCGGTGGAAGATTGGGTAGAATCGGCGGAACGTTCACGGCTACATATGTACGTTCCTTAACGTTCATTCGCAGACAGGACTGGGGGAAAGCGAAGTGGCGAACGTTTTATGGAGCAGTGCTTAATTATTGGCTTTTAAAACTGCGGAAGTCTAGAACGGGGGGGGGGAGCGAATGCGGCTGAGTCGCCCAGCTTATCCACATTACCTACTGAGCTATCGAGGAAACCGATGCATAGACTATAGTAGGATGGCAGCGGTAAATACACTCCCACATCGTGATTAAGAGATGAATACTTGGCAATTTCTATAATCGCGATATAGCTGCACATTACGCTTATTCGACGTGCATCTGCACAAAACAAGAAACTCGAACGATGTAATGAAGGTAGTCCGCTATGCACCTCGGAGAGGGGAGAAGGGGGGGGGGCGGTACGGAGTTCATTACAATACGACCTATTATCTTCTTGTCCTTATTAAAAAAAACACGAAGAAAGCTATGGAGAACATATAGACGAAGTTTCTGGATGATAGAATCCTTGAAAAAGAAGGGATGTTAGCGGGAAAGGTTCTGGTCCTGTATACATCATTGATATTACCCAATGTAAACGGATTGACGCCTGTGTCAACGGTGGGTAAATTTGAGGGGTGTTCACGCGTCTACCCTGGATAATCTCAATGTTGTATGCGGCTGCTGTGCAGCGGAACACTCATAACTGTAAAATACCACTAAGCCCGGATCGATGTGTGCGGAGGCCTTGTCTAACCTGCTACTGGAGCATTTGTTTATCTAAATATTTGGCTAATTTATTTTCTTATTCACTTATTCATTTACTAAGAATGTGGCACGAACAAATAAAAAAGAAAAAAACACAAGGATAGCCAGAAGTCCAGTTCTTCGCATGTGAACGCAGCGACTTTTCAACAGGTGGTCTAATCCGGAAAAATAGCTCCTTTTCCCCCTGAAAACGGTGTAGCAATATTCTAACTTTTTCGTTAGATTTCCCATGAATTTATTCAGAAGTTGATCTTCAGCTTTATATGTAAAAACCGTCATTTAAAGGAGTAGTATTGCGGCCTAAGGAGTGAATAAATAAAATAAAACAAAATAAATAAATAAGGAAAAATAAACTCCTCCTCAGGACGAATGAATGAAATTTGTTCTCATGTCTGTATTTGTTTCTATGTGGGTCAAATAGGCAAGACCATTAGAGCAAAAAGCAGAGACGGGCTATAGACGGGTTCCTGGACAAATTCCGTAGAACAACTCCTGCACTCAGCGGAACCGGCGGTTTCCGAAAGGCTCCGACTGAACTTCGTTGGAGTGGTGACGTGATTTCGCATAAATCCTAGATGAGTTCCGGATAAAGTCGGTGATTTCCGTTTCAATTCCGAGTAATTTCCGCTTGTTTTCCTGCCGCATTCCTCATGCTTTTCCCAGAAATTAGGCGGAAATTCTTGCTGGAGAGCCACCTTAGCTAACATATTTACGTATCGGCGCACTTATCCTAGAATTAAAAGCTGGTGGAGCGTTATGTTAGTTCTATGGTTAATTCTAAGAAAAAGAACTAATCCATCAAGACAATTATCACAAATCAAAAATATCTCGATTGTGACAAGAAATTGGCTCAGATTACAGCATACTCAAATAGAAAGGGTTGACTTACGGGCTAGTCGATTAGTGCACATCCGTGCGGACGCAGGAACATTCCCTGGGCGAGGTTTTGATTGTACCAGTAAAAAGTGGCTTGAATTTTGAATTATTGAAAAAAGTTAACTATTACTACATCCTCATCTAATTTATGAAGCTATTTTGAGAAGTTTTCTCGGATAATGAAGGAGGAGACGAGGGGAGGGGATGTGTGTCCCTCACTGACCCCTACAAGGTGCGTAGTACAATGTTTACGCTGTAAAGATTCCAGAGATTTTGTTTACATATGTATTTGTTTATTCGAATAGATACAAAATGCACAGGGAAAAAACCATCGAAGTGGGGACATAAAATTCGTTTCTATGTTGCTGAAAAGAATAGTATTCAATAAGATTTGTTGTTATATTGAAACCACCCTCTGCATTTCCCTCATTCAAGTGTTTGAAAACAGATGTGGAGTTGAAAATTTTGTCTATAAGCCTCAGGAGTACAAACAATTTTCTTCAGCAGCTCCTTGGTTTAGAGCGTTTCTTTGGTGGTTTGATTTCATGTACATTGAAACACCAGCACGATTCCGGGAGAATTCTAAGCTTTCACTTGCGAATAAGGAATAAGTTTCTTGAGCGTAATACAGTGCGTTTCGAAAATATACGACCACCCATAAATTCAGCTCTTTTGCTTTTCCTGGTAATCTGCTGAATGAGTGGTTACCTACCACCACTAGATTTCTCTCATGAGTATACCTACATATGGTAACATATTTCCACGGACGAATGTGGTTTCCAGAATTTTCCTTGAAATTCTTCTGATTTTTTGGGCGTCTCTAGAATATAAGACAACCATGCCAGTAATGATATAAAATTGCATGAATAGCAGAAAATTTGAGGAGCAAACGTGGCAAAATCTGCCCACAATTCGCTTGATTATCACTTCACATAATCGAATGGTCTCTACAACGAAGGATTTTCAAAATTCTACCTTTCATTTCAGAACCAGCAGCTCATCATCGGTCTGAGCTAGTGTCCCAATCCTATCTTCATGGAGTTTTAGAGTTTCATTTGAAGGTCATGACAGCTAGTATATCTTTTCCAAATGAATATTTTGATACATAATTTGCGCTACGATGCTGATTTAAGGGGAAAACATGAAACTGTATCTACTACATTCTTGAGAAGCACTGCATAATATGTCTTGGAACCTCTACAGTTGCTGATCATCCTTAATTGCCTTAATTGAGGTAAGACGCTTGAACAAGGTATGCTCGCTCTGCCTGGAAATTTCGTTCACTTAAGAGGAGAAAGTGGTCCAAAAACGTCCTGGAAACGTCCACGAATCCCGCCAGTGGATAGAACTTCTTGCGTAATTATGTGTGTGATGAATCCTATGCGCAGCAAATACACAGCCAGACTTGTTACGAGCTGCTTGCACGTACATAATCCCCCATAATAACATCGAGGATAGTTTTCTTCGCACGGCCCCTCACGAGGCTAATCAAATTTGTAAGGTCTTGCCGCAAAGAACTTTGCGCTCGAGGATTTTCGGATTTTTCGTCGAAAAGGCGCTAATCTCATTTCTTGTGGAATTCCCCAAGCAGCTTTCGTTAGTGAAGTGTTCAACATTAAAATAATTACTAGGAAGTAAATATGGATCATAGTGGTAGTATAACGCTCCAGAAAGAGAATGGAAACAACTGTGAGCTTGCGAAAGGCAATTCGTGTGATGAGAAGTATACATCCAACGTGAATGCGAAGCGGATAGATGGACGTGGATTGTGGGTGGATGAAGCAGTGTACATGCACAAACAATCGTCATCAAAGTGCTCCCAGGATGGAAGAGAATCCAGACAGAGTTAAGGTTCCAGCATGCATTGAGAATTCATTGAGTTTCAGTTAAATGACATGAGTTCCATGTAAAAATGTGTCTGCATCGCTTTCAAGCCTAACGCGGAATGGCCGCCGTGGATGACGATCTGAGGAACGCTGGAAGAGGCACGAACCTCGCGAAAACAATTCGCTTCGATTGCCGGGATTGCTCTTCCGTAGTCGAGCAACCACTCTTCATGCTTTTTCGAAAGCGTGAATGCTAAAATCATCCCATCACCTGGATGGTTATAGTTTCGATACCTGTTATTTTGCAGAATCCGCAGTAACTCTGAAGGGTAGGAATTTCTGGGCTGAAGTCTAAAGGCCAAGTATCAAGGAATGGTGGATATCATCCTGCAAAACGTCCGGTTTTGATGATAAGTGGGTGGTACGTTTAAGAAGTTTCCCACAGGGAATACGGCATAGCATTGTGAGAGCTTCAACAACGATCCTCGCTTCATGTTGGGAACACCAGGAAAATTGACTTGCAACAGCATCACGTTATGATCGGGATCATTTGTATGTAGAGCGCTATTAGTGAAAATGGGCGGCCCCGCCGTCGCGCGATTGGTTCATTCGAAAACTTCTTTCCGGCTCAGTGTCAATTTGGCGTTCGCTTATTTTCAGCGTCGTCCACATTCATATAGTGGGATGCAGCTCGAATGGACGAGGTTTTATTTGTTTATTTCTCCAATCATTTATTTATTCATTAATCTATCTCTTCACTTATTCAATAATTCGACTGATTAAGGTGTTTGTTTATTCACCCTTGCCAGTTTGATACCTCTTTTAAAGACTTTTAATACCGTTACCAGTTTGAAAGCGAAGGTAGATTTTAAAAAAATGCAAATAGGCTCAACTATTCACCGGTTGGTAGTCACTGAATTATCAATTTAGTCAGAGTTACCTAACAAACGAAATGATATAGATTGACTAAGAAGGCGGAGAAAATATGCTTGAATGCGCCAATCGCAACACAGCTGCTCCGCCCCGTTTTCCCTTGGACCCGCCACAAATGGAAGAGTTGACACCATCTAATTCCACTGGAATATTCACCTATATTTTTTGAGGGAGTAACAGCTCAATTTCAGTTAGTTTGGTGCTTGGTCCATCTCCATATAAGTGGGGAAGAAATTCCTTAGAGATTTCGAAAAAAAAAATCGCTTGAGTGCAACAGTCTAGCCCGTAATAGATATATGCGATAAACGAGGTTGAAAAAAAAACATGATGTGTTATGAATAGCCAGAACTAGCTGGAACTATGATGATATACCCAGGAATAGCTACGAATAATAAAAACATTCTTCTAAAGAAAGGGCAGAATGATGTGATTGATGAGCCATTGAGGACCTACATGATGTCCTGAACTATCGTCGCAAAAATACGGAAATTGCTCAGAACTCCAAAATAATAGAAGAGAGAACCCGGGAGAGTAGAACAGAAAAAATTGGGAAGCTGAGGAATGTAAAAGAAATACTTCTGCGCTAATTCTTTCTCACTGATTGAATTAATGATACATAGAGTCCAAGACATGCTAGCGCAATTAGATCAACACATTTTCAAACGGTATTCCAAATATTATTAGTATTATTAGTATATATGTGATATAATAATGTAAAAATAATTAGGAATGCTCCATGATTGTTTACTAAAAATCCTGATGGTCTTCTGCTGCAGAAGACAGAGAAAGAAGTTGAGCAATTGGAGGACATCCTTATTCGGAAGAAAAATAGGAGACTAGAAAGAAGAAATTTCTGGGAAAGAAAGAAAGCTGTTGCTTCTGCAGCAAGAGTTTAGGAAAAGGAATTCTCTGACAGAAGCTTGAGAATTGAAGAAAACATCCAATATTTCCTGCAAGAAAGTTTCATACGCTGAATGGAAGATAATAATGGAGTGAAGATTGAGAAGTGGAAGAGTAATTATGTATGAATGGATTCAAAAACTATTTTCTAAATTCTTTGTGAACATTGAATATTACATTTAGGACTGAGTAGTGATCAACTAGTTCAACTAATCTAACTTATAACATAGAGTCGATTCAAGAATCGGACTGTTCCCAAAAGAATTGAAATGCAGTAAAAAAAAAACAAAATTTGAAACCCACAGCAGTATTTGCCTTCTTTCTTAGGCTTCATGCACATATTTCTCTCTCTCTCTCTCTCTCTCTCTCTCTCTCTCTCTCTGTCCTCGTATCCGAATTCGACAGTGACATTCACATTGAGGACAACGCATGTTTTGATCTGAGTTCTGAGTAGCGTCGAACCAACGAGGATAGGTGCTTTATGTCCTAAGAGATAATTGCATAGAGCGTACATTGGCGCGCTGATAACGAATATAGAGTCTGCTATCTTCCTGCAGGGTTATGGTACTCTTTCCGTAGAAACTGTAGACAGCCACCTCCCCCAGGTTTTAGATGAGCTCTGCAAAGAGGTTATTTCACATATTATCCCGAATATGACGTCCATTTTGCACCGACACGAGCTCGGGGAGAGTATAGTACGCATACAATACTAGTCCGACTACGGAGTACTATCGTATACTAAGACA
This sequence comes from Ancylostoma caninum, assembly GCA_037903475.1. Lineage (NCBI taxonomy): Eukaryota > Metazoa > Nematoda > Chromadorea > Rhabditida > Ancylostomatidae > Ancylostoma > Ancylostoma caninum. The sequence goes on along the minus strand of JBAJFG010000492.1, from coordinate 3,872,518 downwards.
ACGCTGCTCTCTAACTTTCCAAAAACGTGTAGCGGTGCAAAATGAACGCTGCATTTGTGATCAGCACGTGAAAAAGCTAACTGTCGTCTGGTTTTAGTGTATTCTGGAAGAAAATGTGTCCGTACTATATACTATGTGACCTCAGTAATCCTGTGAAAATGCGCTACATCGTGAAGTTGAAGTAGTACTCGTATTCACCATGTCAGATAGCCCTATTCTACCGAGTTTCACCAAAATCTGAGTAAAAATGCATTCACCGTACCTACAGTTCGCCTGCAGTGACACCACATCACTGCGTTACAGTACAAAATGGATATCATATTCGTAATCAGTGTGTGAAGTAACCAGTAAGCAGTAACCCGATGGAGGAGATTTCGGAAATCCGTGGCGTGTTCTTGGGAATCGAATATTCGAATTTGAATACATCAAACACATTATTCATTACCAACAGTATTAAGCATAATTCAATACATAAATAGCTACTTCTATAAACATAGCGCCAGCTTCTCCAAGAATACAAATTAGCTAATTCCTCTCCAAAATAGGCCTCTGATGATGTAGGAGCAGCTTTCCCTGAAGTGATTAAAACGCTATAAAGTTACGGTAGATTGACTCAGGAGAAATGAAGTGCGTTGAGCAGCAGAACGCACACATTTTTAAATATGTTTTGATAAATTATAATTATTACAGTAACCAAATAATAGATTTTACATGAATTTTCCTCGTACTGGTACTGACATCACACTTCATGCACCAGGGATACACCTTGAAATATCCTTGTATTTTTCTGCTCTATGCCCGAGATTCATCACTGTATAGCGAATTTTTGTGCATGTAAATAAATAAATAAATAAGCGCATTGACTATTATCAAGCACAGTCTATTCAAAGTGCTTGTAGTGGATATTTGAAAGGCTGCAGGAGTGCGAATCCAACACGAACACCTTCAGTAAATCACTGTCCAACTCTAGAATGCTACAAAATAACCTCAAGGAAACACTGCACTCCGAGCCAGAAATACATCTCTCGAGCGCAGTGGTCCTTGTTTTTCGTCTAAAGCCTAATTTTATTACGAACCTGGAGCTAGGCAGTGTGGGCGAGGGTGACACTGGATTTGTTCTGCTCACAACACTACGAGACCGATGAGCAAGTAATCACATTGATACAGGGAAACCCTTGATCATTAGCTGGTTAATTCTGCTGCGGTATTCTTCATTAGGTCGCATTCCTTAAGGAGATTTAGCTCAATTTTCAATTATCGCTGAAGCCACATAAAAGAGGACAGCTCTTTCCTGAGATTTTGAGGAAATACCCAGAATTGGTGCGAGCAACGGGAGGCAGCCAATTGTTATTCAGTGATGCTCTTTTCTAGGAAAAGTTGGTTTAAACTTAGGACCTAGCAGAAATGGGGTGGTTCTGAAAATTCAATTATTAAGTAGGGAACCTGAAGGAAAATAAAAAAAGCCGGTATAACATCTAACATATTATGTATGTTGAGCGCAAAAATGCATAATAGCATAACTAATATTAACTTTTCCAAAAACAACGTTCGTGTTCGAGCCAGACATTTCAAGATGACTAACTTTCAGCTAAATCTGAAACATGTGCTTCTCTGAAATAGTTCTCTTCACCACTACAGCCGTAAAAAATTATGTAGATTTATCATTTGTTTTCTATGTTCACCAAAGTTGGATATTCATTTGTGCCTTGAACTTTGCTGTAAACGTAGATAAAAGAGAGTAAAAGAGAAAAGTTTCTTCCCATTAAATCCTGATCCACAGGACTTTCTGGAACAGAGGTGCATCTCCTGCCTGAAAGCGAGAATCTATTAGCAAAATGTCTACATTTTTTTGACGTGTCATGGCTTCAGTATGATGAATGTGAACAAAATTTAAATTAATCATATGAGGATGAGGTAGAAGGATATCACGAGGATGCCTAAGTAGGAATGGAGGGAAAGCAAACACATGACATCGTAGATGTCGAACATTAGTTGTTGGTTTCAAAGGGCAATTGTCGGGAACTTGGAAAAAAGGTAGCGATTTCGGCAATTTAATGTGACGTAGGCAAATTTTCGCTCAAAAAAGAGGCATAATTGACACTTGTTAACCAGACGCTTGCAAAAGCATTTATTTCTCATTCTTTTTTCAAATGATTGTTGCGAAATATTCATCAGAATTTCACAATCAGTCATCTAGGAGTTAAAGTAACGAAAATGCTGCTGGAATTGCAGAAAATTCTGCTCCATCTAGAAGAATACTGTGTCGACTGGTAAATTCTAGATTTAGAAGTGGCTCTCGTCGTGAGGACTAAAAACAACACTATTTTCTGATGCTTTAAAGCAAATCTTCAGGGATATTTCAGACAAAATCCATGGAAGCTAGCGGCTCGCTTGGGCGTTTCGTGATCAAAAATCTTCTCGTACCACAACTGATGCAAAGACACCTTAAATAGATGGAGGAAGCACATATTGAAGCGGTGGAGGAAAGAATGAAAATCTACGAAATGACAGGTTACCATGAGTTCCGCTACGGAGGCCGATTAAACTAAAAAGTGAGGCTAAAGCTCACTCTGGGCGAAATCTCGCCCTCAAATGCTCAGTTGCTATCTACCACTCAACTTCAAAGATAGCTTTTCAAGGAAAAAACCCGAGAAAACAAGTAGAAAGCCTCCATCGACTCCGACTGCTGTAGTGACAACGGTTTTTCGTAGCATAAGCGCAAAAATTTCGTTATAGCTCAGAAATCTGAAAGATGAAGAGCTTCTAAATTCAAAAGCCTCCAGAAAAAAACTAAAATAAATTCTAGGACAAACGGCAGCAAATTGTGCTCGAATGTGCGTACAAAAGCTATTTCATAGCTACATGCGAAGTTGTTCTGAGAATCTTGCAGAATTGTCCTTCAGAGCAGTCTGTATCTGCTAAGAAAAAAGTTACTGTTTATATCTGGAAATTTTTTTTACAAATCTGCTCTACTTCATTTCCTGATTGGGTTATGAAGATGACAAGCATTTCGAGGGTGGATCTAAGATACCATTTTTGGAATTCTCAATGAAACATTATTTAAGCCTAGAAAAACTTTGGAATGAGAATTATTGGTGGAGCAAAATTTATTTCAAGAGAGATTAGCACCGCTTTTGGAAACCTCTGGAATTTATCCAAATCGAAGATTCTCCACCATATTCACGTAGAAAACAAATTTCCGTTCGGAAGATCTTGTAGCTATATACATATGTAGGTGGAAGTAGCTGTCATCAAAATCCTGGACTATATGGTAGTGGAATTCGGATGTTCTACATAATATGAGAATCATGACTGAGGGAATGGTTACAAGGTCTTTTCGTGGAAAACAACTTCATTAACACATACATTATAAGACAGAAAGGGATAGAAATAGAAGTTATCCGTTCCAAGGGGGATAAATGACAGAATAAAGGTAAGAAGATCAAGTATTAGATGATAATATATCATAGAAAATATTTTTAAAGCACTTAAGGGTTTAAAGGTAATCTTCCTACGTTATCAGAAGCCGTAAAGTCTGAGGAACAAGTGATTTTCCTATTCGTTTAAAGGGTTTCGTAACCATTTAAATCCTACATCCCTTCAATAGTAGTGCCATGAATCCATACAAACCACAAGAACTGGAAAATCCTTGGATTTATCGATGCATCCACGTAAACTCTGCTAATGTTCAACTAATTCTACAAGAATGTCATCCATGCTGAGATAATGAAAACGTAATTTCAACAAAACTCAGAAGTCACAGCTTAAGCGAGAATTCAGAAGCAAGCGAAACGGCGATTTGCAGCTTTCGACTGAATCTATTTTCAAACTTTCGGGCATGGCACTTTATGAAAGGCGTAGGAGTGTTCGCCACATAAATTTGGCCAATTCAACAACTCCCGGCGAGCGTAACGCCAGAAATCAGTGGGGCTTTACGCATCTCGTTGTCTGTTTAAGGATGTTCACTGTCTTGCTCCCCGGCTAAACAGCTTGTTATTCCAGATTCAAAACGAAAAGAAGCTTATAGAATAGTGACGATGACAACATGAATCTGAAATTTCCAAGAACAAAAATCTGGAGAGTTCTTCCTCATGGTCCGTCTTGATGACGGAGTTTTGGTTGGAGGAGATATGATAGTTATTCACCATATTCCGGGATTATTGTAGTGATGGAGATGTAGATGCTAACAAAAGAAGTACAGGATCATGGGCTCACGGATTGCTCGTTGTTCTTTCTGGAGCCAATAATACCGGCATAGCACATTGATGCGCGTTTAGTTCATTCGCCTTCATTAATAGCAATAAAGGTGTATCAAGCATGTTTTTCGTGGAATCCAAACAAATCCGGCATGGTTTCGTACTGAGTTGCAAGAGCGCCATATTGAGGAACAGAAGAAGATACCACACCGCTTTTCTCGGCACAGATGCACAATTGGAAAGTTGGGTGATATCATACCCATAGGAAGCAGCTAGGTATAAACACCGTCACGTATAGGTAAAGGCGTTGATGGGCGCCAGGCAAAGGATAAACCCAGATACCTTGGCGCACATCCGAGCCCTTACATAATAACGCTCCTACATGAGTTAATAACATACATATAAGTAATACTAACTTTGGTAGATAAAGAAGACACATCAGAAATATATGTAAACTGCTAGCAACGTGCACGAATTTACAGTTTTTTGATTAGTAAAAGCATCAATAGATGGGCACTTTTACATTTCCTGGGACCCAAGAGGAGCAAGAATGAGCCTTTTACAGAAAATGTATACAACGTCCCTACATGTGTGCTCTTACAGACAATTCTCATTTCCGATTAGGTAGATTATTATCTTTATGCAACATGTGCTTTAAAGATTATATTGCAATGCTTTCTTCGGTAGTGAATAGAGAGATGATAACTTTTCCTACAATTCACATAGAAATTTGAGGTTTTGACCGTTGTTCAGGAATAATTCGCTGGAAAAACAAAAAGTTGCAATCCGTTTGCTCGATATTCCTCCAATTGCGAAAACGTGCCCATCACTGCAAGGTTTTTCCAGAGCACCACAAGTTCTTGAATTTCCCGAAGATTCTTCCATAGGCATGAATTAACATTTCTGCTTTCCAAGATCGCAATCTGTTTGTAATTTTGATGGGTGATGATGGGGTGATTGCTCTCGGACGATCCTTTACTTCATGTACATATGAGGCCAACCCTACGCAAACTTTGAATCCTTTTTCTTGAGAGCAACTGCTCAGTGCATCAAGATTACATGGAAAACCTTTTCAGAACTGATCTCCACTTATAATTCTTCTTATATGTGTGCTTCGTTACGCATGGATCAGCTGCGAGAGGTGTCCCTGCCGAGCACGCGGTTGCTTGTTCTAGGTTGATCGAGCCTTCGCTGTGCATTATACTTGAGACCGAATAAAGTACCTATTGATTTTGTTAGTTTAACTAGTTTAACTAACAATTCAGGAAACAATTTAAACATCTAGACATTCGAAGATGAGGGAGAGCTCTAGAGCTCCTCTCCTCCTTCGTACGGCACTGTATTGGTCATCAATGTTGGAACATCCGAATCTTCCATCAAATCGGAATCGGATATTTCTGCTACCGAGTTTCGAATTTACTATGCATACTCAGGTACACATACTGTGCATGGACTGGAAAATTGGTACTGGATTCGAGTTTCGACTCAATATTCACACATATAAACGAATATTAAGAATAATACAAGCTGCCAAACACAACTCAATAGGTTCGTTCACCATATTGATAAGTGCAGAGGAGACTTACTGTTATGTTTAGTTTTCGTACAAGGTTCGTGCACGATATGAAAACTGAAAAATCAACACAAGGATGTTAAATAAGAACTTAAGATTTAGTCGACCTTTCTAGTGGTTCTGTAAGATTGTGTCCGATCTGCCTAGAAGAATCTAGGCCCATTTGCAGAAGGGACGACCTCGTTCTGCCTCTCTTTAGACCAGATGAATGCATTAGAATATTAATAACATTAAAAATAATGACAAACACAAGTATATACAATCAGACGCCCCCTAAGATTTTCAATAGAACTGGAATGAGCGCCGTTTTTCAAAGTAAGATAGGTCCACGCTTCAGCATTTTTATTTCCTGTGTCCACTTCGTCCACTATCCTGGCACATTTTGCAGATCCATGAATAATAGAGTAGGGAACCCAAACACTCCTCGTTGTTTATTCAGAATTTTAAGCCAAATTCGTCATTTCCGCTAGACTTTTGGCTGCCCTTGATATATTCGTAGAATTGCTAGATAAGTGACAACATCCAGGTGAAGTTATGTCTATATAACACCTGCACCTGATCACGCACAAAGTACATGCCACATTCAAATGAGATCGACGGTTATGTACCTGCAATTTCTTGGCGATAAATAAGATGAATAAGTGAGAAGGGATGTTTTAGGGTGGAATGTGAGTGCAGAGTAAAAATATAGGGTCTTATAAGAGAAAAAAACGTACCAAATTGTTCATCCTGAGCCGAATGCGCTGCACACACACTGCTTGCTAACGAGCCGACATGCGCTGCCAGAGGGGCTGACGGACTAGCCTAAGTGATTGGCCTTTTTAAATGCGAACAAGGCGATATGCAGTAAGAAAACGTGATTATCCAAAACTCGAAGAGTCTTATACGATTATCCAGTACACCAATATTCCTAAGGAGAAATTGAAAATGCTAAGGAAATTCGCAGGAAACTGGCTATTTCCAGCAGACTAGTGAGTACCACGTATGAGGTTGTATCTATTCTTTGCCATAAAAACGTCCGTGCGTTGTTTTTGCACCAATAATTCATGGATGCATGTCTAGGATAGGATTTGCGTGTCAACGGAGCCCAGCAACAGTTTTGGCGACGATGCAGCCTCTCGTTGTTGAAAAACGCTGATTTGCTGAATAGGCTTGATTGTGATTCACTAGGATTCGAGAACCATCAACTGAGCAGCGATTCTGGATGAAGAGAAACTCGGCAATGTTGGGGTAGCAAATTTTAATTTTGCGGCTTAGCGTGAACATTAAATATTTCATTATGTTATTGCCTTTTTCGCGAACTAACATGTGCGCCAATAAGTTTGCCATATTCATTAAATTAAATAAGTAATTCACTGCTTACAATGAGTTCTTGAGAAGATTCAAATGAAAGCTATTCGGATCCCAGGGCTAAGAAAATGCTGGAACGTTCCCGAATAGACTACAGTGCATTAAAGTTGCTTTCATTCCCGCTGGCAAATCCAATTAACCCGCGACGAAGGTTTTTTCTCTTGCCCAGGAAAATTTCCCACGAATTTCCGCAAGTTGTTCTCCGATATTTTTTAGGCTCTTATGTTCATATGAGACCCATGATCTTCACTTTATTTCTATGTACTTCTGTGGAACCCGACATAGATGACTAGCAACAGGTGATCCACAGCGATTAATTCAGATGTGAACCCTTCGAAAACAGCTTCCTGCTGCAGCTTAGAAATATTTTCTTGCAAGTCATCACTGGGGCCAGCATCAAAACTACCAATAAATCACAACAATAAATATTACTAGCAGCAGAAGGTAATGTCCAAAAAAATTGCTGAAGGGAAGAAAAAGCAAATTCTAGGTTGGCGATAAAGTTTTGTGGCTAGCTTTTCCTCTTTCTTCTCAAACTTAAGGACCCATAACCGGTGCAAGCGATATTATTCCTCGGATTTGTAGGCAACATATTATCAAGGCGAGCTGATTCAGGGTCTCCCTTCTCGAAACTCTGGAAACAACGGTTCAAAAGTGCTTATTTTACTACAAAACCGTTACTGTGTTTCGAGTTGTCTATAGCGCGCCATTCTCCTGGCCTATAATAAATAAATAAACAAAAAATCCCAAAATGTCGAGAAAGATGACATGCAATGAGTGAAGAATATCATGTGGTTTCAAAAATCAGGCTTTTGCACCAACCTAATTTCCCAGTAATCTTGGTAATGCCGAAAAGAAACATTATAGAATTTCATAAAGGAAAAAAAAACGCAGATGATTCAAGAAAAAATAGATGCCACTGGTCCTTTTAAGCGTCTATTTTAATATGCTATACATAGGTTATTACAGCAGTAAGCTCAATCGAAAATCGGCTTACTAACCGCTGATACAAATTAGCTCCGCCCTCTGCTCTCAGGTCATAGGGCGTGGATTCAAGGAAGCCACGTAATTTGCTCCTAGGACTCTTAGATTTCTGATGAAAATGAGCATGTATGAGATTACATGAATGCAATTTTATGGATGTAACGCCATCAAAACGTGGAAAATCCCGAGAACTGGAAAAGTAGGGTTTCGAAATTGTACAGCTGTAAACGAAACGACTATGCAGTATGCGGCGTATGGTGGAAGTTAAATTTTATGGGAAAAGGGCATAAAGGGTGTTTCCCGGAAAAGTCGTTCCGTCATAAGGCATATATAGGCTTCCAGTAACCACGAAAATTCAGGATCTAAGTAAAAAATACTGGTTAGTGACGATTAAGACGAGTCAGTTGTTACCATTACAAACAGCAATCGTGAGTCTGGATGCATCGTTGAAATTTTTCAAGGTGAACGTGTTGACGCCCGTGTTAACAATAGGTAGGTATGTGTGGTGTTAACACATTTACCCTGGGTAATCCCAATGATGAATGTGGCTTGTGAATTGCATGTAACATACTTTTTTTTTCAAATAAATCACTTCCGTTGGAAAACAATAAAGGAAAGAGAGCTGGAAAGCAAATTAGGGTCTCGACAGCGAATGGACGAGCCTTTCCAGGAAAACTTTTCTCTTCCCAGCTAATTCGCAAGGGACTAGGGCAGTAACCCATATACTGAGTATGCAGAGTTCTAGTTGATTATTGCTTCGATGTCTAACGGTGTTCTTAGGGAGAGTAGGAAGTCATGCATAAATAATGTGGCATTCCTAGGATTTATGGTATTTATCGCCAAGGTTTTCTAATTTTGCCTCTCTATCCAGGCTATCTGTACTTGTTATGCGCTCCTTTTTTTTCTATGGAAGATTTGTAGCTCAAGTAATACTACGTCTTATAAAACAAGTAGATTACAATGCGGATGATTTATACTTACTATAGTATCATGATAAGTAACTGCTTAGGCTATGAACTGCATAACAAAGAAGTGGCCGCGCACACAGCAACTACGTCAGTGAGGAATACTGGATATCCGGACACCAACTGAATCTCGACATCAACCAGGCAAAGTCCGCAAAATAAACCAGCTGGATATTACAGGTAAAGCATTTGACCGAATAACCGGTTAGATATATTTGAATTTAAACGTTCGATTCCGAACAAATCGAAAATTTGAGTGATAAAAAAGAGTTCGACAGTATCAGGATGGGGGAGGTGGGGGGATAGAAATACGGTACAACCTTTTCTTCTCAGGATATCCGATATTTCCAATAGCCTCCTTTAGAATTTATTGAAGTAGTCTAATCAATTCAATACTTACTCGTATAAAAACATTAACTGCAAAAGGATACTAGGTGCATTGATAGCTTAGTAACAATTCTTTTAACTAGATGCTCGAACAACGGCGGTTTTCAGGACGATGGCAACCAATGGGTTGAAGATATTCCATTGAAAGAGGTTCTGCACAGATGTTATGTTATTCTTTTGACTTGTTGTGGCTAAAAAAAGCAACTGACAATTTTCAGCAGAAGCTAATCTGCTTAACAAAGATCTCTCACAAACTCTAATCGCTCTGGATGGCATGCATTGACGTAGCGGGATTCAGGAACGTTCCCTGGAAGTTTGGGATCTACTGACTTATCCAAAGTAGATGGGCTCTCCCAAAAAAAATCTGCCAAGAGTGTCAGAGCGACTCATTTCAGACAGAAATGGACAAGTAGTGGAACCTTCCAGGAACATTTTTGATTTTTCCCCACCCTGGGTTTTTTGGCTGATTCAAGTGGCACAGCGAGTCATAGTTACTAGAAAATTCAAAAACAAAGCAAAGTTGATAAACGAATCAGCAAAAAGTCAAAGTGCATATTCACGATCCAAGAAAAATCGGAACATGTTGAGTTGAGCGAAAAAGAGAAAAAGCATGTACTTCTGAGGCTGGAATGAGCAAGATGAGGGGGCCGAAACAAGTGCGCAAAGCTAATATTCATGATGTTGACCTTTTTGAATTGCTGCTACGTTCGTGTATTCCACATCAGCGCAGAGCCTCCGCCTCTAATTATTGAGTTCCCCATAAAAATAGGGTAAAAGCCTGTTACTTCGTGTAGAGCAGCACGTGACAGCACTTCCTAGCTAATTCCAGGAAAAGAGCGAATTCAGCAGACGAATAACTGAAACTGCAGTAGTTTGGAGGGCATGTTGGTAAGGTGTGGGCGAGAGCAAAGGAAAACCCTCCTATCAGTGGAAACAAGACTGGAACTGGGATGTACATGTTCCTTAGTGGGCTGGATTGCTGCCCTTCATTCGTTAGGGGTGAGGCATAATTTTACTAGAAAAAAACTTGCGCCTACATAGCTATTTAGAATGCATGTATAGGCTCAAACTCGTTTTCATAGCGACTGCATGGACTTGAGCTAGCAGACTGCATGACTAAATTTAATTAATATAATTTAGTTAATATCTCACAAAGAGCTCCAGACCTAATAAAAACTCGACCTGGTTTCGCATAATCTATTATAACTAAGCATGCATCGTGCGAAACAGAAATGGACGAGAGAGCTAACAGCTGTAAAATCCATGTGATTGCGCTTTTTACCAGGATTTTCTGCGCAATTTAGAGTTTGCTCCAATCCACATAGGAAACCAGTCATTTACGAACGCAGTAGCGCCAGGAAAACTAACAATTCCGAACCTCTGGGTACATTATCGAAAATGCAGGATGCTGCAAGCTGCCCGGCAAATTTCGCCGGACCTCTGCTCAATTTAGGGAGCTGTTTTCTGCCGGAGAAAATCTAATATCTGCAATTTTCAAACTGGTTGCTGCACCTTGGTTGGTCCACCGAGCATTTGCACGGGTTTTTCTATCGAAGAGTTCAAAGGCAGCGTTCTCGGAACTAGCGACAGCGGGAGATAAGGTTGTCGGAAGCATTGGAAATCCAAAACTCCATTGAGCACGAAGGCACAGTCTTGGATAATGTAATTCCCACAAAAACGTTCACTGACGCAGTTGCATGCCTCGAATAATCAGTAACGACAGTCATAAAGCTAAGCTCATGACATTTCTGATTTAATATCATGTGAACCACGCAGCTCGCTTTGTAGTGTGAGGAATAAGTGACCTGATGCTAAATCATGTTAGTCGACATAAAATAAATTAACCAAAACTAATATCTTGCCATTCCCGTAAAAGAGCTCGAAGGAATTTTTCCTCCTCCTCAGTTTCACTTTCGAGATCTTTACATGGTATTATTATTATAATATAATAATAATAAATATAATATTATAATATAATCATAAATAGGTATAATAGAAATCCCCAGAGAGGCTGATCGCGGTGGTATGCAGGTCAATCGTCAGAGATTCCGTTTTTGAGCTGCTTTTTCGTGGAAAAAGGTAGAGCGGAGGATCCATGGGGAAGCGAGATATCTGTCACCTACTTACGCTTCTAAGGCCTGATGCCGGCATGGCCCTACTAAAAAATACGAAAAAAAGGCGTAACCCTACCAAAATGGGGTTATTATGCGAAATCGATGCGATTTTAGTGCACAGCACCTAAAATAATCCCTCTATGCAAAGTTTCAGCCTAATTTTTCCTCGAGATTCTGGCCACATTTGGCCGTCTTTCAAAAGTGAGCCAAATGTGGCCGCTTCCGTGGCCATTAAGGGGTAGCTACATGGCGCCAAAATTAACTACGTTTTCCACCACCTACCGTAATTTTCCCACAGCAAGGTTCTGGTACAAAATGAATACGATATTTGTGTTCAACGCACCGAATAACCCCTATTTTCGAAATTCGAGAGAATTTTGTGAAATACCGTGCCTACAGTATACATGATGGTGGCCAAATGTGCCCGGCCAAAGGTGGCTGGCCGCGGCCATGCCGGCACAAGGCCTCTATTGTAGTTTTGCGATTAGTGACTAACCCACAAACATATGTGGCAGATATCTGACTCATACCAGTTGGAATGAAACGAGATTCATAGTTTATTTGGTTCATTTTAATACTGCCTTCTGGTGGATAGTCTGTGAGCGACAGTGCGATAATTCCATGGCAGACTTCTAGAACTCATATACCGACAAGCACTGATTTTCCTTAGTATAAAAGGAACAACGACGGATTCTTTAGTATGTCACAGAAAGTCATATATATACACCATTACGACCAACATATCATGATGATTTCACTATATAAAAAACTTGGAAACAAGGAAGAAATTCCTAGGAATCTTACAGGACACTGTTTCAAGGGCAGTATCTTTCCTAAGATATTGTTTTTGAGCTTGTTACATTAGTGAAACCTATGTAAGTGAGCTTTCGATAACAATTATGTATGAACTAAAAGTTCATCGAAACCCCTAAGCTCCAGATTCCGATAATATCCCAAGACCGAAAATGTGGTGAGACAGTGCCCTTAAGAGCTAATCTGCTAAAATGACTTATCCGGTCTCGTTCACATACAGGAAAATACAGCTTGGGCTGATGATCATGCCTAGAATGGTGAAGAAAATTGTGTAGGTCCTAATGGGTTTCCCTCCCTCCTTAGTGTTTGACCAAGTGGGAGAATCTTCCCGGACATTTCCGGAATTTCCACATATCTTCTAATCACTACTCCATATATGTGACTCCTTCCACACTAATGTGTACGGTCCCGTCGGTGCCGCCTTTAAAATCTGCGAAATAAACGCGATGTCGCGTTGGAAGCGCCGCATCGCCGTAACTCCGTTCATCGTAATCTATTCGCAACGAAAGTCACATATTCGGAATCACCGCCCTCTGCTCTATCATATGGGCTATTTCAAATTCAGAAATTCCGAAATTCTTGCGTCTATGGTGACGTCACAGCAGGCTGGCGCTAATGATACCCGGATGCTCGTCGACTCTCGCCTAATTGTATCCACAGGTACCGCTGACTCCTCGCAATCCCAGGAATTCTTGTAGAACTGAATTTTTAACGAAATGTTTCCAATACAAGAAAAATGTAGAATTAAGGAGACCTTTTCCGCAGATGTAAAATTCTACAAACTTCAGGTATCGAACTTCAAAATTTGGAATCTAACACCCTTTTGTTGGAATTCAATACAGATTAGAGGCAGCAAGAATGTCCATAAATAAATTCCTGCGATTACTGAACAATCTACACAGTCAATTCCATTACTGTGAAAAACCCACACTTTGTATATTCAACTGAAAAAAGAATCACAGTTTGGCAACTCAAGTAATAAAAATTTCGTTTCAGCAGATTTTTATTGATTATGATCCCAGGTAATCAGGTTCAAGTGTTGCGTAATTTTATACGTTTCGTAATTCCACGAAGTGCTAACGATTTTCTTCTGAATTTTGAGAATTGATCATTTCTTGAAGTTTGATTTCAAAAATTCACTGTTTCGCGGGTGTAGCAAATTCAGTTTTTTTTTTGTTATCTATTCATGTCTTACCATTTCAATTAAAATATTCCTGCTTCACAGAATAAGTATTAGTTTTCAGTTTTCACATTTTTCCCCAATTTTCCTTCGAAAACACCTCCAGTTACAACTATCCCCATAATCCTCAGATCGTTGCAGGTGCCGTAGCGAGTGCTTGCTGTCGCGACCCCTATAACAGCGCTGCGTATCCTGAAGGCTCGCGCCGGATAATCGATTGTAGAGATGATCCCAGCAAATTTTGTCTTCAACTGCACAATCTATACGAAATGGTCTGTGAACAAACCTGAATGGGACGATTTTTTGGAACGATTTTCATCAAGAATCAGTATTTACACAATTGATAAATTTTTATAACTGCTTTTATCCATTTTCTCTCGGAGTACTTTCAATAAACGGTAGAAAAGTGAGCTTATCTGATTTTCAGTGAATAAGGAGTTATCTTTTTAAATTCTTATTTGTTTTTTTTTCATTTTTTTCGATTGGTGGAGCATCAAAAAGAAAATGAAAGAAGAAGACATTTTTTTCTGGAAAATGCAAATTAAACGCACGCGGAAACTAAAATTAAATGTGTTCACTTTTTTCATCGACCATCAAAGCACTTCAAGAGAAAATGAAAAAATGCAGTTATAAAAATTAATTAATTGTGTAAATATTGATTCTTGATGAAAATCGTTTCATAAAATCATCTCATGCAGGTTTGTTCACAGACCATTTCGTATAGATTGTACAGTTGAACACAAAATTTGCTGGGATCATCTCTACAATCGATTATCCGGAGCGAGCCTTCAGGATACGCAGCGCTGTTATAGGGGTCGCGACAGCAAGCCCTCGCTACGGCACCTGCAACGATCGGAGGATTATGGGGATAGTTAGTAATTGAAGGTGATTTCAAAGGAAAATTGAAGAAAAAATGTGAAAACTGATGAAACTGTGTTAACTGCTCTGGAAAAAAACCGCCTCCTCAAGTTTAGAAAGTATCCTTAGGATCAATCCCGAAAATCCGATTGCTCTTAATTCCTCGTAGAAGTTAGTGAGGATCGTAGGAGTAATACTTACTCTGTGAAGCAGGAATATTTTAATTGAAATGGTAAAACATGAATAGATCACAAAAAAACTGAAATTGCTACACCCGCGATAGTGAATTTTTGAAATCAAACTCCAAAAAATGAACAATTCTCAGAATTCAGAAGAAAACCGTTAGCACATCTACACAGTAATTGAATTTACTGTGTAGACTGTTCAGTAATCGCAGGAATTTATTTATGGACATTCTTGCTGCCTCTAATCTCGTGTAGAATTCCAACAAAAGGGTGCTAAGTTCGAAGTTTTGAAGTTCGATACCTGAAGTTTGTAAAATTTTACATCTGTAGAAAAGGTTTCCTTAATTCTACATTTTTCTTGTATTTCGTTAAAAATTCAGTTCTACAAGATTTCCTGGGATTTCGAGGAGTCGGTGGTGCCTGTGGATACAATTAGGCGAGAGTCGACGAGCATCCGGGTGTCATTAGCGCCAGCCTGCTGTGACGTCACCATAGACGCAAAAATTTCGGAATTTCTGAATTTGAAATAGCCCATATGATAGAGCAGAGGGCGATGATTCCAAATATGTGATTTTCATTGCGAATAGATTACAATGAACGGAGTTACTTCGATGCGGCGCTTCCGACGCGACATCGCGTTTATTTCGCAGATTTTAAAGGCGGCACCGACGGGACTGTACCTTGTCGTCTCAATTTATTAGATTCCGCCTTCTGTTTCCAACGTCAATATTAGAAACCTTTTATCATGTAGTAGGTAAAGTTTTGTTCAGCAGCATAAAGCTGCTAGAACACTAGAAGCAGGATCCTAGCCCTGCATTTTCTGAGCCTTTGTCTTTCAAGCACTCGATTTGGATCAGGAAAATGGTAACCTCTTGCCATTGGCTGCTGGACCGTACTGCATTTCAAAGGAGGTGAAGTCGAGTAGCATTACTAGCATTACTCAAGAATATATTGGCTTGAAAGAAATGGAACAGAATCTGCCATGAGTTTTTTTTGAACAGTTCCCCTTACTGCCCTTATTGTTAAACAGCATTGCAAAAACAAAGAACAACAGACTTATTAAGATTTTTAGGAAAAAAATAAGAGTTCGGGTTTTGCCTGTACTTGGTTTTCCTGGTACAAACATACAGTGGCGGCCCCATATTTAGCACACCCATGATTTTGGACCACAGAATTTCTTCCTTATCTCAGCCCAAGGATGAGCAATCAAAACCAAGTTCGTGTATGCGTTGACGCTCTATGGAAGCTTCCTTCCTCTTGCTTACCACTGGCGCAGAGTCAGTTGGAACTGGAATAAAAAATAAAATTCCAATTCCGTAGGTTTTCTCAAAATAGATATAAAAGTTTTGTATCCACCTATGGATAGAAGTGAAATGGTGATTTGAATTAGGCACTTTCTGCTTAACATTCTGCTGTGGAAGCTATTAGCGTGCTCTTCACACCAGCTGGAGCCAGAGAGAACCAAACGGTCAAATTTGTCAAAAATTCCATTTTATTGAATTTCAAAAATAAAGCAAGCTTTGCGATTTTCCCATGAGCACCTGAATGCCTGCTGGTGTCGCAAATCACATGAAAGTCCACAGCCAAAATGCATTCTTTCCTTTTGTAATCACCATGAATCCCTTTTTTCACAATTTTTTAGTTATGTGAACGGCTTGTGTTCTTCTCTGTGGTGGAAAACTGCACATCAAAGCTAGTATGGGAACACGCTCACTAATATCGAGAATAAAATAACATTTTGCTATGATTAGGTTATATCGAGTAGGAGAGAAGTGCAAATGTTATCAAAAGGATCGCATTTTCAGCTCTAAATGCAAAGAGTGGGCCCAAATCCACTCAGGAACATTTTCACGGGGAGTAGAGTAGAAGAAAGGAAGAGAACTCTATGCCCCATCACATTCTCGAGTATTATCCTGATAGCTCATTCCTAGCTCGAATTACAGTTTTCAAACCCTCATTAGTTGATCGTGCAAAGTTGGCAGCGTACAAAATCCGTGGCCGCCATATTTTCGGTGAACAATTGAGCTCTCCAAATAAACCCATAAATTGAAGAAATGGATGAATAAGTATGTATTAGAGTGTCTTAAAAAGCCAAAATTATACCTTTCTTACGAATTAATACCAAGAAGAGCTCTGCTATGAAGAGTTAAAGCTCAAAACGTTGGAGCAGCAATGTGCACATGTTTTTCCCAACGTCGCTCTCCCCATTAGCATTCAAAATCTGTACGACAACATGAATTAGGAAAACTGGTTCTTTCGCCATAAGGCTGATCCTGGCGCAGAACCCTATTCATCACAGCAAGGATTGTCTGGGAAAGAAAAAGCTGCATGGAAATTGCTTAGCTATTTTAATTGCAAGCAACAGCTGTTATCCTACCGTATTCTGCAACACTTGCGTCAAGAAGAGAAAACGCTGTTTGCTATTGACTTAGGACCATTCTGGTAGCAATCCAGGGATTCTGGCGACTTTTGAAAGCTTCTACTGGTGTTGTGAAATCCCTCAGTGATTACTGGATACCAATTTTAACCTCTTCATGAAGGTTGAGACATTGATGGGCAGCTACATATGTGCACATTGAACAGCAGCTATGTGCACATTGAACATCAGCGGTTGGATTCGTAGAAGAATTCGCGGAAAAGTTCCACTTCTCTGGGGGTGTTGAAGGGAAATGAGAGGTTATCAGGTCATGTGTTTGGTGCATTCGATCAATCTGCCAATCACGACAGCCTGGTAACGCCCACTTTAGCTCATGTTTGGTGCATGCGACCAATCACGACAGCCTGGTAACGCCCACTTTAGCTCACGATGATAAACACCCCCCCCCCCCGTCTCCAGCTCAATTACATATAACGGACGAATTTCTTCAACAATATGATAGAGCTTTCACGATTTATATGAGTGCTCACTGCTCCTGGGTGATGCGAAACAATTCATAAAACTCATAAAATACACTCATTTCTGACCGGAAAACTCGCCCGCTTTAGGCTTGCGAGTGAACCAAAATGTTCCCAGGGAATATCCATGAATCTCCCTGCAAAATGCGTCAAAAGGTTCATTGCGCTCCTTGGGAAAACACCTGATTGTACTACATTAAATGCCGTGACGCCAGTATTGGTTGCTGTTTTATAAAAATTCTGTCATTTGTCACAAGTCAAACTATTAGCTGCCAGTTAAGCGTGCATGACTGCACAGGTGACTTGCAAGTCACCTGGAAAGGGCACTTTTTTAACCAGTAAGTCTATACCTCTTCTTGAGCAACATTCTACTTAAATAGAAAAAGAATTGATTGGGTTAGGAGTGAGCAGAAACTGGCCGGATATTCGTTCTGGAGCAGAGTGGAAACTTTCTGGAAATGAAATTCAATTTAGTTCTTCATAAGGCTGTTTGGGGCGAGAGGCCAAGCTAGAACCAAAGCATGAATTTCATTGGGTTCTTCCAGCTACTTCAAGAATTAGTCTCCATGGTCTTTGATTCTTGAACTTGGGCATGTTTCAGTACTCGACGGTTTTACACTTACTTCATTTTATATTTATCTTATAAATATAAGTTTATTAAGCTTGCTGAAGGCAAACATTACAAAACACCGTTGTGGATAAGTAAGAAGAAAAAAAGAACAGTACACAAAGCAGAGAAATGTTGATTACAGCGATGAAATCCTTAGAAGATGGCACCATTTTTCTAAAGCCGGTTCCAAGAAAACTGAGAGACTTCAAACTTCATCAAAATAGGCGCTACCGGCCCGAATTGTAAATGATTTTGTATTGATAAAGACGTTGAAACAATAGCTCGTTTCATAAGTAAATCATCCACCTAACAACCTGTGTGGAAGAACAATGAAGTCAACTTTCAGCTACGTTTCATAACAATAAACTAAAGAAAAGCCTTACGAACAAAGCTTACCTTCAATTCTCTAGCACAGTGCGGTTTTTCATCGCTGTTGAGGTGGAACAATTGCCTGTTTCCATTCGAGTTTCTGGAATTTCTCAGAACAGATCCTTTTCCAAGACTATATAAAACGCAAACAAGGATGTAGTTGCATAATTATAGAGGATCGTATGCTTGCAAGACGTCCAGGGAGCAAACATAGTCAGAGCCCTGTAAAACTCCTGACAGGCAATAGAGACATAGCAAATGAAACGGTTGCCAATGGAAAACAGCGAGTCAGCAGGAACACTAACATAGATCCAGGCATCCTTAGCAACGTAAGGCTTTGAGGATATGGGGTTGGGCAGTGATCGCATTTCTTTCGAGCGTAATATGCTCACAATGAGAGCGGCAAAGCTGCGCAAAAACCGACTTCCGTAATGGTTTTGGGAGGTCTGCGCCCGTCATCCATCGACGAGAGCTTGATTGCAACGGATGAGGGCGTAACACTTTCACAACCAATAAAACGTTAATAGGATTCAATAAAAGAGAATGTCGTGATTATTAGAAAAGAAATAAGGCGAGGTTAAATTCTCAGTACAATTCGGAGTATTTCAAAGTACAATTACATGTAATAAAGTAAGTACGAATGAAGTAGGTACTACTACTTCAAAGGCCGGATATGTCTTGGAAGGAACAAGGTTAGCAGGAAGTATTGCGAGTCACTAATCTGTTTGATCCACAGCACATCTTCTCCAGACTGTCAATTCAGTTGCTTTTTACCACTTGACTAATTCCACCTCGAAAATCTACACATATCCAATATATTTAGCCAAGGATAGGAGCCGCAAAAAGGTAGAAGTCCAATCCTAATGATCTTTATCCACTCTGCTATCCAACATAATTTATCCTATTATTTGTATTCTTTATATGGAGCGAATGCATTCTAGTGAGAGCAGATGTTCGATCGTCATCCTTCAGAATTCAACCAGATAAAGGTATCCAATCCTAGAACGGTGGGACACATGTCCGCGTACAAACGTTTACTGGGTGGTCCAGAGCGCGTTTACACGACTGGATAAAATATGTTGGATAATGACAGTGGGTCTGTTGGTTTTATAAAAATGACAGTCATGGTTGCAATCGAATAGAAAGCTAATGGCTCGATTAATTTAAGTAATTATTCAAAGACCGATTGAAAATATTAGACTATTAGGAGTATAGGGAACCCTGTAGCCTTTCTTATGTCAATTCTGGGGCAGCCCTCTTCGCACTCTTTTCTTGAGCATCTGAACATTCGAATTATTTGGGATCAGATGTTCAAATCCGATTGCATCAAATCCAGTAATCGTTTCTGGATGCATGTCTGCTGAGTTTTTTTTTTCTTTGGTAGACGACTAGCCGACAATTTAGGGAATGAAATCCAAACGTAGACAACGGCAGAGAAACAGACGGGTGGATATGCTAAATCTTGCTCCCTCAGAGAAGCCAGAACCTTCCCAGAAGAGCACTGGCAGGTGCAAAAGCGCCCCATTCCACTTTACGTTATAGGGTCTAGGCATGAATAAGCATACCTCCTCGAATGAAAAGACTTCATTAGATGAAAAATCTTCTCAAAAACCGGATGTGCGCATTGGCGTCAGTAATTTGTGGATTTAACGCCGGCAATTTAATCAAAGTAATGGAACACATGGGCAAAAAGCCATCGTTGAGAAAGTGCTGCTGCCGAAAGTTTGCCCTTACTCAGGGATTATCTATGGAGATGCATAATAATAGAGTCATGTGTTAGCCACATGACTCACTGATCCTCAGAATCAGAAGCAGATTCGTCCCGCTACGTGTCAGGCAACGGCTGCGGGAAATATACCACCGAAAAAAGACATTTCCGCTTCGAAGAACATTCTCTCGATTCGTTTCCTTTGAGAAGTGGCAGCAATACAACGTCAACAGCTTAGAGAGATAAAGAGGAGGAACAAGGAAGCATTCGGCCTTATTTGCTCATTCCATAGTCGGCTCCAGTGCCCCATCGTTGGTCGACAGGCCATTATTTCTCCATCAACGTAGTGGTATCCTAGTCTTAGTGACAGCTCAGCTTGTTTTGGTTCCGCAACATCCACACCAATCAATTTTCGTTAGATATCTCGTTATTGAGCAATTGTACACCACTTCATATCAAAAATGCGTTATTTCGTTAGTACATTGTCGAATGCTGTGAAAATACTTAGTCGAAGCTTTAGAGTAGTTTTGGAATGGTAGTTTTACAATTTTAGGTGAAGAAGCTTTTGAATCTGGGTGTAACAGAGCATTTTCTATCTATAAACTGAAGTTTTCGTATGAGAGGTTGCCGCGATGAAACTATGGTAAATGAAACGCCTTTTCATCTATTACTAGTTTGGAAATTGCTGTCAGTACCACGACGAACCAAGGACGAGCTGCCTTGATGGGTTGGTTGCCTATAAGTCCTACCACGAAAACTTTAGAGCTTGTCTCCGATTCTATTAGGTTGGTGCAAAAATAATGCGCGTTTTCATGCCTTTGATTCCAAACCTCACAACTCCTTTCAAAATCGATCTTGTTCAGTAGGCTTAAAACTATTGTAATCCGCAAATCTTTAGCAACAAGGAAGATATTCTCCGACTACCGTGCCTTTCTGATAGGACCTTCTAAAATCGACTAACTTCCGGAGGGCAGTTTTGGTATCACTTTAGTCTTCGAGAAAATTCTCCCGGAAGAAGTCATCCACGTTCTCGGGGAAGTGATAGTCGGTGAGCGAGAAGCCTGCTGATTATGATGTAGGAGTTCGAGCTTCCTAGCTCAGTTGCTCCAACCTGTGAAGAATCTGTCGTGCAGGGTGTGCCCGGACGGTGCCGTGTAGGAGTGAAGAATCCATTTTATTGAGCAACGCTGGGGTCACACAGTGAAGTTTCTAATTTATTTCATTTACATCTTGAAAGCACCTACCAGATTAGGAAGAATGAATGAGCTGCAGTGAGCAATTTTTGCAGCAGGTCACCACAAAGTCACCGTGACCCTATTTTGGTGTTGCTTCGGCTTCTGGGACTGTTTCGCTGCACGTTCCTCGTCCAACTGTTGAGCAAAGCACCTCATTCTGTCGAACTGGGTCTATACTTCATATTTAATCACTAAGCGACCCACTGTTTGGTCGCAAGTTTTCACTACAAAGGTGCGAAGCACACCTCTCAACGAGGATCAATGTGGTACTCATTCAGTATGCGCGACATCAACTCGTCAAGCTTTTTCATCCTCCTATTTTTACTGAAGGGAGGGATGGTCTGACAACAATCACCGGAATGTTCTGCGAAACCAAATATGTTGTTTTGGATGGGTGCTGTTTCATAATTGTCATCAGTTGGGGGTCGCAAACCCCAGGAAGACCTATGCGACATCCCTTAATTTCGAAGCAAGGCACACCAAGCCGAAAAATCCCGGAGCAGCTCGGCGGATGGCATTCGCTCACACTACCTTCGCCAAAACTATGGTGGTATTCTGAGCGATTCCTGCTGCGATGCCGTCGAGTATCAGCTCGCTGAAAGGAGTTTGGCAAAAAACTTGTTTTGGCGCCTTTCGTTCCACAACTAAAAATTCGCCAAAAACAGAATCTTCGCTCAAAATGCATAAGATATTTGAAAAGGCCATGAAATTTGCTACAATACCGTGTGCAACTTCTCATACCGATGATAAGAAACACCAGAAATTTTCTGCACCGAAGGTGAAGCAGCGAAAAACGCGCATTATTTTTGCACCAACCTAATATGTACCTACACGACTCATCCGTGGTTCACGATTCTCGATTTCTTATGAATCCTCTTACAACCCTTTACCCAAACAGAAGATTCGCTGCTGATTGCTCGTTCTTGCGGATGGTTACTAGTCGATTTCATTCATTGGATGCTAATGCTTGACCGATGTGGCCAAACCCTGCGATAGGCTGGTTGTATGAAGTGTCCAATCACAGAGTTTGGCCAGACTTCTCTCTCCAGGTACAACGCCTCAGATAATTGGATAAGCCAAACGCAGCAGAACCTGCCAAGCCACACCACCAAGAAATGGAAGGTAGAAATTGCTGCATGAGGAAGAACTGCTGCATTCCGACCGCTGCGAGCAGCAAACCCCGTGTTTCGGCTGTGTTGAAGGAGCTAGCGGCTGCCCTAATAACTGCTCAGAAGCTTCTGAGCACCGGTGCCGACCCAAACGCGCACATGTGCCTTTATCGGCGCCAATAGAGGAACTACTCGTGGCGACAGTACAAATCCTGGAACTTCGCCACCTCTCATTGCGAAGAGAGCGCGAAATAATCCATGTGTGGACTTCTCGTGCGCTGTGCCGTCATTGATGTGTCGCCATTCCTGTCGCCAATGGATAGTGGTGCCGGCCCGGGATCTTTACCGTCGCCGCGGTCAATTTCGTCACTGGCACCGGTGCCCGTCTGGGTGCGCACCGGTGCCCCAAAGTTTCTGTGTGTAGTTCAACCTGCGTCCTCCCCCTCACATCCTGCGTTCTACCTGCTCTTCGCCACGTAGCGTCCCCCCCCCCCCCCCCCCAGGAGCTGTATATAAGCCGGAGGTTGAGCATCAGAGCTTAGTCGTGTCTCCGCTTCGGCGGAGGTAAGGCGAGCTTTGCGAAACTCGTCAGGCCGGCTGCGGCCCGGGTAAAACCGTGGCCCAGTGCAACAATCGGTCAGACGAGAAGCGATGCGAGTTAGTGGGGGTTTATCACGAGGGCAGTTTCCTATACCTTTTTCCAATCGAGCTATGGTATGTAGGAAGTGTAGAGAAAAGAGGAAACTGTATTAGCAGAGCAGAAGAGGAAGAAACAGAATTGCACCTATGAAACAATTGACATCGAGCCAGGGCTTCACAATCCGAACAATTTCCTTGCTCAGTTGAGCGGTATTGGAGCATGGACGTATGTATATAGTGCTCATTCACCGCTGCTAATTGTTCTCCACATGGAATATCTTTAATTACTCTCACTCTTTCATAGATTTCACTTTTAAAATCCCCAGGTTCGGGTAAATTTACCAAACTCGGAAGTTGCTAGGCATCGCATGGATAAGACGTACATTGTGTTAATTCAGTCAGCGTGGGTGCAATGCCAAAAATTCTCTTTGCTCATTGAATATTCTTTGCATTGTGGAGAGGACTTCAAAGTTTATGGATAAGGTAAGATTTCCTTCAAAAGGATGAGCGGGAGCTGAAGATTGCACAGGCACGCGAAAACAATATTCCAGAGCAAGCGAAAATGCTTGAGTGAGCACGGAAATTTCCTTTTTTTACCTATTGAACGTGTTAGACTACACTATCCATTGCACGAAATGCAATACTGCGCAATCCGCACGTTTCTCTAAAATTTATGGCTCTTTTTGCTTCCCTACCTGTGCCTGCTACTTCCTGTTTCACATTGTTTTGTGCATGCTAGTTGCTCCGACATTGTTGTGGAAGAAAAGTGAAAAGTGAAAGAAAGAAAGATGAAAAGTGAAAGACTAATGGATGTATAATTGTCGTTTTCTTGGTCAAGGATCTGCTCAGTCCCCGTATCCAATATATTTAGCTGTGGAAGGAAAAATACAGTGGTTATGTATCCGCTCCCCATGATCTTTATCTATTTTGCTATCCAGTATTACCTATCCATTCACGTTCTCATTTCTTGGCTCATATGCGGTGCGTTAGCGAGGAATAACATGAATTGTTTTTGCAACAGACAACCAATCTTTATCAGCCGGATATCAACCGGATAAAGATATCCTGCACTACTAGGAATGGATACACATATGTATTAGCGGGTAACTTTTTCTCGGATAGCGGGATTTCGAAACCACTCCAATATCCTCCTATATAATCTCCGATAGAGTACATATGTTTATTTATCCGGCTGGATAAAGTACATCGGATGCGGACCCAGATATGAAGAAAACGTTTTAGAATCATTCCAGCTAATGCCGGATGCCATACTGCGCATATGAAAGTGTCAAGAATGAAAAGGATTAAAATTTTTGAGTGGTTACGTAGCGTTCTTCTTCAGTAGGCGAAAATTAGCATTGGATATTTTCTTACGATACCAAAGAGCACGAGGCGTGCAGATAAAATTTCTTTTTTTTCGGTAGCTGACGCACAAGTTCTATTATTAAATTCTGTTTGCTTTCTCTCTCCCCACTTTGCAACTTTCAATGCACGCCTTTTAACCACGCCATATTTGTTCTTTACTCAGCAGCGCTCGCAACGACCATGTAAAAACCTTAGGAAACATTCGGAGTCTTGCTGAATTGCAGGCTAAGAGCGTGGATCTTCCTTCTATTTGACGAGGTTTTTAGGCGATGTTTGAATGGTGTGGGTGCTGTTACGAATTACTGCAATTACTGTTACTAATCATTTCCGACTGGAAAAAGTTTAGGGTTTTTGTGGAAATATCCTGTACCTAATTCTGTGCTTCCTTGGATTTCCAAAAAAAAAGCTCCCGAAAGCTGAGTGGCAAAGCTTCGTGAATGAGATATTCACAGATTCGATTTTTTCCGAGATTTTACATCGAAAGGCTTGCAAATAAGAGGTACATGCGAATCTGGACACTCACCACCTGGTTCCTATTCATTCATTCTTCCATGAAAATCTACATACAGTGTTTCGAAAATATAAGACCACCCCCAGATTTAGCTACCGTTTTTGCGCTTGCTGAAGGTTTGCAGGTTCTATGATTGCCACCATTCATGAATGCTTCCGTTCATGAAAATACCGGTAGTTCCACACCCACATAACCGAATATGATTTTCAAAGAAATTTTTTTTCATGAATTTCTTCCCATTTCTTGCAAGTTTCAAAAATATGTTAAAAAAACCTTTCCAATAATATGATCACCGTTTAGTTAGCCCAAGGTCTCCAGGACAAACCTGGCAGGAATTTCTTCTAATTTGCATATCACCATAATTCAATCTCATATGGTCACTTTAGTGAAACATTCCCAGATTTTCCCGCTCAATCACAGCCGGCAGCTCATCAACGCTCAGATCTCACGCCGCTATCGCATGTTCATGGGATTTTCTTCAAAAATCATGGAAAGGACAGCACCTACATTCGATCAAGACCCCTAGTTTGGCAATTGTTCGCGGTTCAAAGCTGTTTCAGAAGAAATCATTGAACTCATGGACGTCTCTCAACTCAGGGACGTTTATACCTACTCACAGGCTGTCTGAATCAACACCTACCCTATAGGAATTCCTGGTATAAGACTTACTAGAAAACAGCAGAATCATTAGCATAGAAACAAGGAAGGATATCGCTTGTTTCCTAGAACAACGGGAAGCTGCAAGGCTCTAATTCGATGCCGAAAACATGACAACGGATTACAGCAAACCGAGAGCAAGCAGCAGACCGTTCTCACTACTTCTCATTCACATCCAAGCCTCAGCTGTAGCAAGAGAAGCTCAATATTAATGGCTTTGACTGGTTGAAGCATGAACGTCGTGATTTTTGTGAAGATTTGCCACCGTTTTGTAGTCTGCCTTTTGGCTCGTGGAAGTATGCAGATCTCTGATTACGAAAGGGACAAAATGATGCTATGTCCTGCTTTCGTTTCCTGTGAGTTAGGCAGGGTAGCCTATTTGCCGATATGAGCTACGAATTTTACACCACGAACGGGTGGTCAGTTCGGAGAGGCATTCATAATTTTCAAGACAATGCTGCAAATCATGGAAGTCCATCAACAACGGTGCAGTTTCGTCCTCATAAATTCAACATCTTTGAGCTCCCCTATAGCAATCCTAGTAAACTCCACGGAAAATCCGAAGTAGCTGTATTTTGAAACATGTGCGCGAAGAGTTACCCAACTTTTGACCGGCTTAGAAAGGCCATCTCGTGAGGAGGAAGGAGATGGGCACCAGCGTCCCACGTGATGTTTATATATTAATTTTTACGTGGCTATACCACACTGATTATAGATATAATGTCGAGACTACGAGTACAATGCATTAAAAAATTGAAGACAATCAGTAACTGCCTGGAGGGCAGGAGTGACTCAATCATGTTAGTAAAATGTATACGTATTTAGTAAATTAATAGGTAGAATCGCTCAAATACTTGTCTAGCTGTCTCTTATACTGTCTCAGTGAACATGGCAGAGCGAATTTCTTGAAGAATCTTAGAAAAATCGAGCCTTCTTTTTGTCTCAAAAAGTTGAATTTTAAATTATTTTTGGCTGTGGAAAACTCTATCTTAGATGGGCCACCTCTTGTGCAGGAAGGGGATAACCTAAAAAAAACTTATCAACTGTAGGACGATTCTTGCCGACGATGCCTGGATGATTTTATAGATAATAACAAACGATGCCTTGATGATTTTATAGATAATAACAAGATCGTGCTTGATTCGTTGCGTAGCTTGAAAAGGAATTTTAGAAATCCGATTTCGAATAGGAGTCGAAGGAATAATAACATAATTCGGAATATGATGAGGAGTTTGTTCGATACAGGTACCTGTAAGAGAAGACTTGCAAATTACTAGGCCTTCGTTTATTATATTATTAGGTTGGCGGGAAATGATTGAGACACTTCACAGAAAATTCTTTCTTGTATCCCTCCCACGTGACCTATCTCCATGGAATGTGGATATGTGATACTCGGTCCTCTGAGCATCTTCGCCATGACTACGTAAGGACGTGGGGCTGCGCCGTTTTTTATCTAGGAGCGAAAATGTACGAGCAACCAATTCGTGCAATTTTCTTTCAGGAGCTCTTGCGGAGCGCCAATGCGAGCAAGAGGGACAGCAACATCACCATGATATTCAGCAATCAGCAACGCAACCGTCAGCCGTCGTTCGTAACACTTCGTTTCAAGCCATATGTCCCCACCAAGTAATTTCCTATTTTGAGACCTCCTGAGCTTAGGTGCAAGAACCTAACATTTTCATGACATTCTGAAGATAACGCAATTTGTGAAGTCCTTGAGGATACTTCTTGGACTATTGCGGAAACATGCTGACTGCTATTGTGCTTCCAATCGAACATGGCCGCGATTTAGGCAAAATTTTACTTTCTCATCCCCAAAAAGTGATCTCTTCAATGCCAAAGTAGTTTTTTTTTTTCAAGGAAAATAACTCTGCAACGCACAACTCTTGGCTTGGTATCCAGACCTCTTCAACTGTAGTAGCCGCATAATTTCGCGGCTAAACATGCGATTTCGATGAAATCGCGGTTATATGAGTTTCCTTCTATGTTTCCACTTTTTATAGTGAACTTTGCATAGTTATTCAGTTCGCCTTCCTGGTTTGCCAGTCTTGTGCCTAGCACTGATAAAGGCCTTTACAATATGCCATAATATACAACTAAATTCAAGTAGTTATAATAGTCAGCATGATACTTTTGTTGAACCCAATGATCTGCCATTTATCCTGCAGGATTCGGGAAATTTTCCTGCATTGCTAAACCACATAATGACCTTTTTTCTTAGCTGAACGCCGTCACATTATACTTGGTAATTGCGTGGTGTTTTTCCTTCTGTACCAGCTCATATACATTTCCAGACTTCCATCCGTAAACACATCCATGTGCACTCTCTTTTCAAAAGATCCACGAAGCTTAAGCAGATTTATTGAACTGCAATAAGCAGTAGAGGATAAGTACCAACAAAACTGCATGTTCGACCGTGTTCGTCATACCCAGCCATGGTCACATGGGTTCAGAAAAGAAAAGATGAGGGGGGGGGGGGGCGGCACAACGCGATCACAGAGGCTTTACAAGTATTGTTATGTACAGACTATGAACAGTAACATTGTTATTGTTACTCAGAAGACGTTGTCACAAGGGCTCAAGCAGCGTTCAAGTGCATAGAGTAACAATAACAAAGAAAGTAGTAACAATATATACTGCACAACGCTTTTACTACTACTTCACACAACAAAACACTACAACCGAAGTAGAGTCTAAGCGATGAGCATAACTGTACATGCTCTGAATAAATACATTTTAGGATTCTGAACACGTCTGAGGATGGAAACAAGAACTACTCATGGGTACGACTCGTCGAGACACATCAACAATATACATGTATATATTACGAGTAACAAGTCTGTGAATACAGATTAGTGTACTACTTAATAAGTGACTTTGTAAAATAGTCCTCTATAAGAATCTGTGCACTACATACATTCTGAACAACTATCGTAACCTACTCTTACTACGAGAATAATTACTGCAGTTTTCTGTACAATTTGTAGTCAACATCGTTCCGACGACGTCGTCGTCTTCGACAAGGTGATTAACATACAATTTACTGCAAATACATTAAGATAACTTGTAAAGAAACCTGCCAGAATATATGACTCTTGTGCTCGTCTCAAAATAAGGTGGAGTACGAGTAAAAAATAACTGAGAATCGCAAAGAAAAAGAAAATCTGGAATGATGCCAACTTTGGACATCGCTGATTTGACACGTGCTCTGTAGAAAAGTTCCTGAGAAGAGTTCACTGAGAAAGGACGTGCATATGTTAGGTGAATACATTCGACGACGTTATTGTTGGCACAGATTGAACGTCGATAAATATGGATTCCGGAAATTCCAATAGCGATGCTGCCGGATTATGCCAAGCTCAGTTTGTGATGGGAATCCGAGCTGTTCTGAATAAAATCCATGATGTCTGAGTAGGATATTACCGCTTGTGGTCGCCTTTCCACATCTATGATGATCTGAAACAAAATGGAATGTCAGATTTGATATAGTAAATCCAGAATGATTGAATTTACTAACAATAGATTGTCGATCGGTGTTCACCAATGCTGCAATGCAATCAAAGACGGTCATCGTGGTTCTGCCATAGACTGGTGGGCTCATCGAGGCGATGATGTCCTGGAATATCATGGATTCATCGAATTCCTTCCCTTTTTGTTTCGATTTCTGACAAAATTGTATTCTTTTTCTGATCTCGATATCTTCGGAATTGTTTGAATTCTAATTTTTCAAAATTTTTCATCTTATTTAATCTTTAATTTTTATTTCTAGAATCACCCCGAATAAGTGACAAATGTGAATAAACGACAAATATTTTCTTCTCTCGCTAGCTATTGCTTACAAAGAATTTCTAGAAATCATTTATATCTAAGAATATCCAGAAAAACCATCCAGCTACAGCTACATACGAGTCACATCGAAACATTGTTCTTTCTCTAGGGACCGTATGATCACTGAGACCACCCAGGGTGGACATGTTAGCATTCCACAAATTTGTCCATAGTTAGCACGCTTGCCAACATGTTTACTATGGACAATCTCAATTGTGCATCCAGATCCAGGAGTTTTAGAGCTTCTGTTCCTTCTCAGTAGTGAGATTTTCTATTACATCCTCTTGTATCCAAATGAAGCGCTTGTTTACGAAGTACTTTCCTGTTTGTTTTGAAAACTCCTCCCGCTTGCTGCTCTTCTGGACATCAAAGCTCAATTCTCATCAAAAGTGTTGGTCACAACAACCTGCGGCTTCGTAGCGCTCGTCACGATAAAGTGAATTCTACGGCGCACACGCGCAAAAATGTGGTCTTCGATGTTTTATGGGCAGCTTGTTTGATTACACCCACTTTCGTCAATCATTACGTTTGTATGTTCCGGATTAACATAATGAATTGCTGGTAGACAAACCATGGAGCGGTGTTGAATTTACAGTAGAAATTCCAAAAGAAGTTGTTTGTACCGTTTTGGGAAGAAAAACACTAGGAAGTAATTCACTGAAAGTTGTGATGAATAGGGGTGACTCAATTAAAAAATTACAGGGGAATGTTGATTGTACCGTTTTGGGAACAAAAACAGTAGGAAGTAATTCATGGAAGGTGTGATGGATGGTGGTGATTCAACTAACCAAAAAATTAGTGGAGAATGTTGCGTTACCAGATTCTAGAAGATTGATGATAAAGAAGTTACAAGCACCAGAGTACAAGAGCAGACAAATATTGGGCCACTTTTAGGCCTTTGAAGAAGATATGCCAATTCGAAGAAAAGTTACGTAACAAGCAAGAAGTTATGCATCTTGGACATTTTCGACTGTTTGAACCTATAGGGATGAATTATGTAGGTCAGGGTAACCTGGGCAGCATTTCTGCTATCGCTTGTTCGAGGAATGTGAAAAGTTTGGTTCCAAACATCTAAATCAATGTTTCATTATTTAATCAGATTTACTCCAAATAGTTTTGTTCTGTTGGGATGAAAAATGACATCCGTGAGCATATACTGCCGAGGATATAAAGCTTTTGGGGGCTCTAATGCTTCTCAGCTATTTCATATACTTGGTTTTTTAATGTCAAAACTTACTTGTTTATTTGACATTTTAATGTCAAAATTCACTTATTTATTTGTTTGTTCATTTATTCAAATGGACTCGAGGTGCACAAAAATGCAAAAGTAAGTAAACTGGGACATGAAAAACATCATTTGCTAATTCTGTACTAAATAGGAAATATCAAACATCCTTGAATATTTGAGCTATCCGTTCTAATTTGACACTTCATTCGGTTTTGGATCATAGACTAAACCTTCAGTGTAATTTCCTTGTTGCATCCCGACCACTCGCTCTTTGGCCAGTAGTTCACAAGGAAGTTTTCAAAGGTTCTGTATTAGAATGAATAAATCTACGTGAGTTACGTCAGAGCCTTATCAGGAAGGAGCCGCTTACAGAATTGAAAAAGAGAAAACAGAACAGAATTTTACATTAGTACACTATCTCTCCATAACTGTTGTGATAGTAATAGCCGCATTAATGAAAAATATTTTAGAAAAATCCCTCGAAGGTCATTCTATAAAATTTCTATTCTATTCTTCAGAGCATATGGTATACATATATATCTGCCTGGTTTATTACCATTTTTTGATAACTAGTCATTCTGAAGCCGGAAGGCAAACATCTACATACTTAGAAGAATATTTCATTTTTTCTCAAATCATCAGAGGTATGATAGTACAGTAGTACTGCACGAAGTAGAAGTGAAATCCATGAAAAATAAAGCCATAACTCACCATAATAGGGATGTCCAGAATTTCGAGGTAGTTATTCGGATGACGCACCAATTCCGACATGATGTCACTTTTGCCTATTACACCAAGTACACGTCCATACGAGTCCACAACAGGTACGCTCGAGATTTTTCTGAAGTATAAACAAGTCTCGCGTTGTTTGCACGGCGTGATGAAATGACGATGTGATCGCTTACTTTTCGAGGAACAGAGTAATCGCATCATCGCAAGTGGCTGTTTGTGGCACCTGTAACGTGAAAATATTATTGGAATGTCCTTCAAATAGCTTTATTATCAAATTTCTGGGAAATCCAGCATCTCTCTGGAATGGACAACTGATCCTCGTGAAAATATTTGAACTTTGGGGTCAACTTTGGTGAATTCATAATAAGTTTCGTGTACTTTCCTACCAATGGACGAAATTAATGTCGGCGACAGCATAGAAAAAAGGATTTGCAAGTCTGCGAGAATAATTGCTCCAGAGCAAGTGTTTCACATGTTCCTCACGTGCACCCCCATGGAAAACAGCTGATCGGAGGTTTATTTTCGAGTTTTTCTGCCTTCCCTGGTTCCGCTTTCTTTGCACAGTTTATCGCCGGTGTTGCCGAAGCGATTCATAAGGGGAATGATTCATGGTCATTGGTTATTAATTGCACTTGGTCTTTGATCTCTGGTCTTTCTTGTTTATGGCATCTGTTTCTCAGGTACAGATGCAATTCCATGCCCCGAGAGAATATGAGATTATCTCCGTGGCCGGAAACAGAACGATGAGGTCTACTCAAACAAACAACTGATTTCATGAAGACATAAAGATGCATTTTTCAAATAAAGTAATGATTTCGTCTCTTACTATTTTTACCACTAAATTAACAAGTCACAAGCGCAGAGATGGATGAGATTGTAGTTTGGATCCACTACGATTAAGATTTCTAAATTTTTCTACTCGTTTTTTTTTTATTATTGGCGGTCCAGTGACTGTACTTAAATGAGTACATTGATAAATTCGAAACAGGGTGTCAATGCTGTTGTCCCGAGTTAGTAAAAATTAAATACTTGAGTACGCTAAACCATCTAACATATCCTGATTCTGATGCATTTTTTAAAATTCATAAATATAATAAAACATCACCATTACACGTTAGATGCCTTACCGATCATTTGTTGCTTTAGCGATTGTTTTACCACTACTAGTTTCATTGTAGCTTACTCGTATGTGTTTTTTATCATCATTCATGTGCATTGCATGTGCAGTGAATGTTAAATGTTAAATGTAGTGAGCGGAAATGCTCGGACAAGCAGTATTTGTAGTATTTGTAGTCAAGTAATATTTACACAATCCTGAAAACGCAAACGCCGAAATGATCACTTTCTTTTTATTTTCTACTTAATTGCAGTCAAAAATACTGCATAATATTGCACTTTCCCATCTCCCAAAGAATAAGGAGTATTTTCTCGTTCTACACCTTCTGTCTTTTTACGAGAGAGGGTGCGTGACATTGGCCACTGCCCATAACATGGACAAGTACATACTTATATATGTATTCCGGGGAAAACAGAGCGAATGAGATGGAGTACTTTAAGACTGAAGATCACCCAGTGGAACTGGTGAACTCATGCTGCGAAATTTGGCGTTATTTCCCAATTTTTTTTAGAATGAAAAGTTCGATATTTGACCTATGTAACGTCCTCAAAACATCCGGAAGATTAATGATATATATTGTTGGAAAAATAGCGACCCAGTAAAAAGTGCAAAAATCGAGATAGCTGTGATTTGTCGCAGAATTGCAACCAGCTGTGCATCTCTAATTAGCAGCGGCATATCCGGAGAACATTGTAGGAAATTTCTAGGATTCTCGCCCCTGGCCATGGGCTTCTCGCTCTCATCGCTTTCTAGTCTCCCTCTCGGCTATCGATCATTGTGCTGTTGAAAAGAGGCCAAACGCAATAACAAAACACAGCACTGACTACGCCTCGCCACCCCATGTGATCGGGGCACGAAAGGCCACCCTTACAGCCGTCGGCCGACCACCCGGCCCAGCTGACTGCGCCTGTAAACACCGATGCTGACATCGGCCAAACATGTTGCAACACAAGCATCGAGTTCTAATTGGACCAAAACAACCAGCGAGATGTCCTCGTGGTTTATTGGTCGATGTGCGAGACGATGAACTAACTGATAACGTCTCAGTTTGCCCTCCTTATACTTATATAAATTAATAAAAGCATACCCACGGCGTAGTGGACAATAAAAACAAGCGTGGATGCCTCAATTTGCTGGCATTTCATGCACCATCTGTGATTGGCTGCGCTTTGAGTGTCTTATCACCTAAAGTGCCAGCCAATCACTTTTGCACCACAGAATACTGCCCATCTGGTCTACCGCGCCGCATCAACTATGCGGCGCGGTAGGCGCGGCAGATCACCTATGTAGTCTCCAGGTGTTGCCGCTATATGTGTTTCCGAAGCATTTGAAAATGGAAACAAGGACAGAGGAAAAAGGTGAAAAAAACCTAGGCATCAATAGAGGCAGCGTCCAACTATAGAGCCCAGCTGGTCTTCCCCGTCGTGTAGATGGTGCGGCGCAGCTGAGATTCATGAACATATCATA
This sequence comes from Ancylostoma caninum, assembly GCA_037903475.1. Taxonomy (NCBI): domain Eukaryota; kingdom Metazoa; phylum Nematoda; class Chromadorea; order Rhabditida; family Ancylostomatidae; genus Ancylostoma; species Ancylostoma caninum. The sequence continues at coordinate 3,838,443 of JBAJFG010000492.1, read as the reverse complement.
AAGTGGAACCAGGCTTGCAAAGCAACTTTCGATTTCTGTTTTTCGGGGGATTACATAGTCTATACGATAACCAATCATGCTAATCAGCGTTGGTTTGATTGGCTATTGTTCCACGAATCCCAGCCCACATGGACGGTATTTCTTAGTGCAAAAACGATTGACCCATACAGTACGTAGGTTGGACAGTAGAACAGCAGCTGTCTCTTATACTTTCTACAATATCATCACTTTTACCACTTTTACTCGTTATTTTAGCCATACTTCCAAAGATAGGAATGATAGCCCGGAGAGCGTTCTGTAACACTTATCATGTTCGGACAAATAGATTGTTTTCGATTATGGTATTTTCACCGAAAAAATGGACACCGTTTCTGTTTTATTGGATAAGTAAGTAAAGTAATCCCAGAAACAATGCAGCAAAATTGAGAGCAAAAACGTGCAAAAGAGTGGGCTTGATATGGCAACTAAAAAAATTGTTCGATTTTTCTCGAAGCATTCTTGCAGTTGCTGTTAAGTTAACTTCGATGAAATGTTGAAGATTTTGTGGATAATAATTTACCTAATGATATTTGGGAGATTAGTGTACATAAACGCTTATCTGATAGCTTGTGCAGCTCAAGCTCCTTAACGGATGGGGTCAAAGCTTACTTAAAGTGAGATTGTCTCCCCCTCTTGCTGCGATTCTCCCCTCATTTGCTGCTGAAGCTTCTCTTTCTCTAACAGCAATCAAAGGGAGCATGGCGGCATGTGGAAGGGTGGGGGGGGGGGGGGTGGGGGAGGGAAGGCTAGTGTAAAAGGGTAGTGTAAATGGTAACCGCAACTTGTGCTAGAGTTCAACACCATATCAAACCAACGCATGGAATAGCTATACCTGGAAGCATATAGTTCCATTCTGCTTCCATTATTTTATTTTATTTCTTTATTATTATTTAAAAACATGTTCTTCAGCTCTTTTCAGCACTATTAGCAGGGAGGGTAGTAACTTGACATCGACACAAATTAACAGAGGCACTTCAGTAGGTTTTATAGGTTACAATACAACAGCATAGTCAAGAATGTGAAACCCCTTTATCCTCATTTACCAATGGAAAAATTCACAGAATGAGAAGCCGGAATAATACCGTCACCTAGTGCTAAGCTAGAAATTATATTCAAGTCTGTTTACTATGCCCGCCTGCTGAATGAAGGGAAGTTATACATATGGAAAGTACTCATAGGGATCGAAGACGACGCTAATTGTTTCTAAATATGTGCCTAAGCTCACGAAAGGGCGCACATGTCTGTTATTATTTACAAGAAACCCTGCTAAAATATACCCTGCTCTCTATGGTGTCATGAGGTCGAGGAGCTGAGTGTCACAACATTGGTGGGACTATTTATAATGACTCATCGTTGAATTCCCAGGATGTTTTCCTAACAAAGACAACATCAATCAGCAGTGACTATCCCACTTTCCAGTCAAAATAACAACTAGTGTGAAAAAACTCCCAAACAACCCGAATGTTTTCAGTTTGACGTCCGGATTCACTCGTCAAGCGACATTTACTGGGAAGCTTTTGTTAGCGTCGCTGTTCTGACTCACACATAACAATCAGGTAGTAACGAGAAACGAATCCTGTACTTCGTCCGTGCTGATTTACGTGGCTTTACTTCTGTGTATGATATTTCTAACAATAGTGATGTGTTTTTGCTTGCAATCGGGCAAATCAACATTAGATGAAGAAGATACTCTGTATCGTAGAGTGCATCGGAGGAAAACAGGCTTAGCTTTATTTATATATCCTGCTTGAATGGTAATGCACATGAGCATGGATACTTGTGTAGTACTGGCTTCTAGGATATGACCTGCGATTATCTGCTCACGTATATGAGGAGGAAAGTGGGAAGAAATAAGGAATATTCATCAAAGCTTCTCGTTTACTCTAGAAGGATCACCATTCCATATTAGTGGGGACTAGTCCCTAGATCATTATTCAAGACCCTCCTTGTAGCTAAGCCTTACGTAAGCTACGACGGCTTTAGAAGCAAGCAAACCAGTTTTGACTCCGGGCAAGGATAGAATTGCTCTCGAATAACTAGAAAAAGTTAGCAGCAGGTGCTCTAGCCATCTTATTTGATTCCCATGAACCTGTGCAATTTCCCCAAACCCTGAAGTATATGCCGCTCAAACAGAATCTTCACTTCGTGATTTAGAAATCGCAGTTCAGGTAGAATTAAGAGTAGTCACTTTGAGGTTTCAATTTTAGGTGAAAGAAAAGAAAAACACTGAAAAAAAACTTTGTTCGTGAACATAAACCGTAAGCTATGTAGTCCGAAAACTAGAATCTGTAAAACTTATGGATGTTTTTGATGGCAATCGAGAGCCATAATTTTTTCTGAACCCTCATTACAGCCTAAGCCATCAGCTACAACGAAATAGGTATGGACTCAAAATGCAGAGAATTAAAGAAAGTTGAGCATCGGTCTAAAAACCTTTTTAGTTCTCAAATTTTTTTTTGATAATTCAAATTACTAGCACTAGGAGACTAAACAAGTAGATTTTAAAGGATAAGTTCAATTTACATATAATTGTGTTTGTAAGGACGCTAGAATGAGCTACAATGAAGAGTTCTAGTAAAAAGTTAATGAAGTTTGGACAAAAAAACTTTTTTCTCACATTGCCTTGGATTTACTTATTATCCATGAGTGTAGCTTCACATAAAGTAATCCAGATAGACGTGATTATCAAAACGTTCATAGCACAATCCAAATTTCCCGCTGAATTCCGAGTTTTTAGTGATCCACCATGTCCTGTCTAAAAAAAATAGTACACAAGAGGTACGACAATTTTCCTGTGGTAGTGGAGAATCGCGGCAAATACGCCAAGTTTAAGGATTCGCTATCATTTCTGCAATATCACTTCTGAAGGAATTTCCGCAATTTTCCATAAAACCCCATAGTCCTGAAGAAAATCCCCCAATGCAATATTTCCCCCGCATTTTTTTTTCCTGCAGATCTCAACATGTTCAGGAAAAACCATTCAGAATTGTCTCTCATCACTCCCTCATTATTATTGTGCTTGTACAAATGTCCAGACTTACCAGACTCCATTCCGTACGTTTACTACTCAAGAAGATCATCCAGATTAATCCCCCAATGAAAGCGACTTAAATAGCTTAATCCACCTCCGCGAGACACCTTATCGTGTTATTATTGACGTGGCATTCGTTGCAGGTTATTTTTAAGGGAAAACAAACACGAAGGAAAGCCATTAAGATGGCTTGAAGTAAACATAGGCACGTGACAGACCAACAACACAAAGCACAAGTTCACTAATAGATTACAACTGGCTGACAGCGTTGTGTCGAGCTTATCCGGCGGAAAACTCGCCGTGAAAACAAGTACAATCCCCGGATTCTCTACGATAGTGATGTCATCCGCGAAAAAGTGTTGTACCTTATTGTTTAAAACTCTATCAGCTGTATTCTTATCATCCCTGCTGGAACCAACACAGCCTATTGTTCGACAGAAACGTCCAAATACACGTGAGCGGAGCGCTGTGTTTTGCAGGCTGCGAGCGAAGGTCTTGTTGCATTGTTAGCGAGTGTTAGTTGTGCGACGAACGTGGCTGTGGACCCTAGTGTTTGGCCGGAGTGATTTACTGAACTTCTAGTTGACTCACTCACTGCTCAAATAGATCTCTGTACCTTTTCGCGACTTTTGACCAAAGTAAGTCTTTCAAAAAGTCAAGGCGTCGCGAGAGAACTGGGACGGAGATGAACTGGGAGGAAAAATTGATTCTGAACTTCTCAGCTGCTCATTATAGTTGGGAAACAAATCTCATGGACTCCATAGATGCCTATTACCGTTGTGGCTTTCTAAGAAAACAAAATCCTATTGGGATTATGAAAGCTATTGAGTTAATTTATCCCTTGAAAAGGAATAATGTGTCAAGAAATGGTAGTATTAAGGATAAAATTTGCCGGTTAATTAACAATGGAGTGAAGGTGGCCCATAAGCTAATGAGTTGCTGAAGAAGGAGTAACGCAGAAAACGAAAAAAAAACTGTAGGAAAATATGTAGAATATATGGGAAGTTGGTAAGTTGAAAGTTAAAGTTAAGTAAAAGTTGAAACTAATTAACTTGCTGATAACCAGAGCTGAATCCAAAGCGGTTGACATTGAAACCATAATTACTAAGGAATAATGTGTCAAGAAATGTTACTAGTCAAAGTTAGAATGAAAGTATATGGTTGAGGTTAAAGCTCCAATTAAGTAGTTAGCAGGTACGGCTAAATTTCAAGTACGTAGTTAACATAAAAATTCCGATTAATTACATGGCAATTAAAGTTGAAGTTAAATTGAACGTTGTTTATGTTCTAATCAAGTGGTTAGAAACTGTAGTATAGTTAAAAAGGATTATTTAATTCAGGGCACAGCTTCAGCTACGGGCTAGCGCTTTTAACTACGCTTTGCTCTGAAAGCGATAAAAATGGGCTCCATGGACAAAATAAAAAAGGAGGATCTTTATCAAACTCAAGTGCAACGTACATATCTCCACCCCTTACATGTCTACAGCAAATAACATTTCATACTTTTTTGTGCTTTTTTGCATTGTATTTTTATTTTCATATACCATTAGATTACATGTACTTTTACTGCATAAATCGTATTATGTACATGTGTGTATTTTTTTGCAGATGTGACTACCATTTCGGCCACTTTGAAATGTTTTTGAATGCAATAACTAATGCACCTCTCCTACCATGTTTAGGGTTAGTCGCTACTCACGTTCGAAGTAGCCATCGACTTGAATCCTTGTCCTACATGCTGCATTCTAAGAAAATATTTAGCCTGCAAGGCAAATGTCCCGGAATCCCCTTAGCAACAACTCATCCGCACATGTGCACCATTTTGTTGAGATTCTTCCAAACTACTAGATGTCCCCTTTAGAAGTAGGCAAAGTTTGTTGAAAGTTAGCTCCAGCGCCACTCGTTTTGTATGTTTAAAATTCAACGCTCGGCCATAAAGCAAAGACGAGCAACAAACGCAAACACGTCGTTAGAACAAAGATCGCCCGGAAGTTTGGAAGTGTTATCGGATTCGATCGGGTCGAAGGCAATGCCAAGCAGTCACATGTGATCGAAAGTGTGATAAAGGCCGCTTTAGCGTATTATTAGAAAATGTTGTTTACTAACCAAAGGTGTAATATTCTCAGAAACTATGCAATCATAGCGTCTGCAGTTGAACGTTCCACAGAAGTACTAATTACCCAAAAAGATGCTCTTGAGGGCATTGCAACAGTTATCCTTCAATGGAATGGAGTAACTTGGTTACTGTGGGGAAACCAACCGTATGCAGGCGACTCCAGGTTCCCAGTCTTCGCTCGGAAATGGTTTTCTGCTTGATGTGAGAGCATAGCGACGGCTTCGGATCACACTAAAATTGTGAATTCCTTAAAAATACACTAGCAATTAATGTTTTTCATCAGAAAATGGAAGAAATTCTTTTAAAAACATCTGAGAAGCATTTGAACCATAGAAAATTAAATTTTTCGGTTGTAAGTGAATGGTTGGAAAAGAAAGTCCTAAAGTTAGCCATGCTCCATTAAAATCTGCTTCAGACCAAGAGATTTCTCCTGTAGCAAGACCCTATTGGAAAATCTGACTACATGAAAATAAACTGGGCCAATGTGGATTTTTTTAAGATAAATGCTGCCATCTATCGAGTGTTAACATAAGTCCCTGCAGTTTTTTTGTGCTTTTTCAGTTGCATTTTTCTGCTCCTATTTGTTACCTTTCAGGCACAATCAAACGGGTTTCGAAAGCGCTATTCATGCCCTACAAGATGACTACAAGTAGTTTGCTTTAAGCCAACAGTTTACTTGCGCTTTCAGCCGATGAATCAAGTACTGTTAACGCTTAATATTGATTAGTAACTTTAGGAGATTGGTAATTCGAAATGTCCACATAGACCTGTTAATGTTCTCGAATTTTCCATTTACTTGAAATCAAACGACATTTTATAAGCATGTATCGTTGTCTATGCCCCGCTGCTAGCCATGGGTAGCTGGGAGACTACCCACTGAGGTTGAGATTACCCATAGGTATGAGATTACACGTCCATCAGTAACGCATACGGGGCCAGAAAGTAGATACGTATGAGGGATTAGAACGAATTCTGCGCTAAAACCACTCTTCTCAATACTGCTACATCTCAATCCAGAAATGGGTTATGGATCGGCAAAGATTCCCATGACCATAACATATTGGTTGCGGCTGTATAAGCGCCATTAGATAAAAAGATCAATTTCTTTCCAATCTTCACTTGATTGGTCATCTTCCGTTAATTTCTTGTTTCTTCATTTCCCCATTCTCTTCAATTTCATTATTCTAATCAGATTACTTCATCAATATTAACTCGTTTAGCGAATTCTAATTTAATTAGTCGAATGATCAGGCTCCATCCTGCGACAGGTTGGCTAAAGGAACCACACATAACGTAGTTGCGAAAGCCGTGAAGATACCAGCAAACTCTACATAGTAACCTGTACATATTTTGAAAGAAGATAAGGTGAATGCGCGAATTGGGACCATTTTGGCCTTCAATTAATCCTGATACCATAGAAACCCTTAAAGGAAATAGCATTTTCTCTTCACATGCATGCTAATGAAGTTCCATTTAGCTTAGAGCGCTTTTATTGGTGGAGCGGCCATAAGCCAATAATCATTGTTCACCTAATAAAAATATAAAGGTCATAACATTCCTATGTTTTAGACTGGCATGCTAATATTTGTGGGATTCAAAAATAATCCAGCACTCTAAATGTGTAGAATGGATTCAATTGCTGTTCCCACAAATACTTTTTGTCTAGCTTTGCTACGTGTCACACTACAATCCTGACGACGAAATTCATTTGTACATGGATTCGTTCTTTGGCCATGCTATAAACAGTCCGAAGAATTGAATACATTTAAAGGACATTTGAACGACATTCACATCCAACGTGATTTGCACTTCGTCCCGATACAAAAAATTTCTCACCAATTTCACGATTGTCTCTGTGAACACGGTTTTGAGACTGAGCACGTATAGCAGATTGCCTTGCTGCTTCCTGTAGTCAACACCATTGACGAACTCATCAAAGTGCACGATGGGAATTCGATGAATTCGATTCAGGCAAATCATCTTTGCTGCGTCCCATACGCTGAAAAATGTGCATTTCCTTGATTAGAAGACGGGATTTGTGGCAGGCAAAATAGAGCCCGCTGGAAACGGTGCCTCACTGAAAAACGGCTTGGTTCTCAAGAAGGACCAAGTGAAAACTGGCCAATCCAACTTAACTAATTGATAACTGAGGAAACGGTTGGAGAATTCAAATGCTCAAAAAAAAGAAAACCCTACTGCAGGGGGTAAAAAATTGGAGAGTAGCAAATAATCCGTAAATTTCCTGGAGCGCCATGAAATGCTCTTTCAGATGAATGCACAAGCCTTTTCAAAAGCTGACAATAATGGGGAACAAAAGTGAAAAGGTGAAAATAAATGCAGCGGTCCCTCAAATTCCCTCAACTTGGTATTTTTCAAAAACTCGAATATTTGAGCATGTATAGAATGGAACGCGGCGCGTTAGGGTGGGACGGTTGTTAAAAAATTCACCGAATCTTCCACAGAACTTCATGGAAAAAGGTGAAGATTCAGTGTTAGCCTGTATTTGATCTCTTGTTTTAATTAATATCTGTTTTTAAAAAGCTTGAATAAAGTTACTTCTGAATTCTGCCTGTTCCGGCTCTCAAATTGGCAAATACTATAGTTTTTACTATGGTTTTTCTACGCTCACCTCTCGCTCCATCCCTGAAACCTCTCCATCTCCCATTCCGTCTCCCCCGCCTCTCTCTCCCCCCCCCCTTCGGCCGAAACTGTTGCGCATGTAAAATCTGAATGGAATTGAGAACGAGTTCATATTGAAAGTTCTCATCCCGGTTCATTCGTGATAATACACTTCCAGAATATTCAACTCATTCAAAATCAAGAGTCTGGCTTCGAGTATACGTAGCTAGCACGCTAGATTTACTATATCCTAAGTTTAGCCCTTATCCGAGTTGTTTACATACTCCCGCCTCATAAATTCCCTCATCGCCGAGAGACATTAAACAACCCATAAGACTGGCGCAAAGTGCACACGCAATAAGCACCTAATCGATTTTCACTCTGTGTGGTCTGAGGCTAATGAATGCTATTCCAGGGTGGTCTGGGGCTGACGGTTGTTTTGCTCTCGGCCTGTTTCCACGGCCGGCCATCGTTGCAACGGACAGTCAACACACAGCGACACACACACGTACACACTCGACTCGATGCAGCAACATCGCACGCACAGCAACAATGCATGATTCGCGTGTGTCCACGCTGTGTGTATGTTGATTGCAAATGTGCACATCCGAAAATAGCCAGCCGTGCCGAGCGACTTGATTTCCCCAGTCACTCGCCTGCCTCTTGAGACAACGTGTGACGAGTAGAATCCGTGAGTATCTACGCGTGACATCCATGAAGATGTGCGTAAAGGATAGAAAAAGGTCGAGGATTGACGTCGCGGCTGTTTGGCTCATCTAAGGACGAGCAATTGAAAGTAGGATTCCTTTAATGAGCCAGTAATTTCACAACGAAAAGAATGCACTTCCGGTCTAGTTCAAGCCCCGACAGCGGTTAGTGTAAAAACTTAGGATCTTTGGATTGATATGTTTTCACCTTCTCAACTTTCTATGCATTAATTTTCACATCAACGGAGGTTAGATTGAGTTGTTGTCTACTCGTAAATCATTGTTGTTTGCACCATAGCACTCCTATGAGGCTTCTTTCATCTTGAAGAGAACACAACTTAAAGAGGCAGAAGGTCCTACTGACAAGAAATGAGAACGACAGCGAAGAGTAGCCTATGTGGTTACTGATATCAAGAGCACACCATCCAGGTTTCAAAAAACAACTTCGTTCTATGGATCGTTTTTTTTTCTGTTCCAAACCTTCTGTTTAACTGGGACCTGTCACATAGTTCCTGGAAGGTTTTATATTTTCTATCGCTATTGTTGCTTTCCCAGAAGCTTTTTTGCTGGATGAATGAATAGTAGCGGCCAATAACGTAGGATCAGAGGGACTATTGAAGAGGAAATCTTTTACTATAGTCAACTATGAATAGAGGCATCCCGACGAAATTTGAGGATTTTTGGTGAGATCCAAAGCACTTTTTTCCGTCATGTAACGTTGAGATAAACTGTAAACATAAACTGGAGGACGTAGACGTAAACTGCTGTTAACTTTCTAAAAAAGGATGAAAAGATTTTCTGCTAAATACGACCAATTAAATTTTCCTCCTCATTTGAACAGCAAAAGAAAGTGCAGCAGCACTATAAGGGTGGGAATAGTAAGCAGATATGTACCCAAACTGTGCCAACTTTTTTCTCCTCATTAGGAGGGAGCTATGATATTGGACAAAATCCATGGATGAGGAGACAGTTTTGGGCTCAATAAGCGAATTTGAATCGAGCTTGTGCCCATGCTGTTTTGCTGTTGTAAAGCCCCATAGAGCTTCAGCGCATATGTAACTTCCTGTGCATAGCTCAATCCAGACGCGGGTTATAGGAAAAGATTCTCTGGTCACTACGACAGCTGACCATGTATTATTGGCAGTTACTATATATTTTGAAGAAATTATGTGGTATCAATACGCTAGGTTATCCTTGAAGTTGGCAATGAATATTTCATTGTGAACAAAGTAACATTTGAGGATGTAGTAAAGTAGGGTAGTAGTTCTTGTTTTATGGAAGAAGGCACCTGAATAACAGTTGCTTCTCCAATCATCTACATTACATATGACCAGACCGGATGCGGATTTGACTATATTTCTGGATAATTTTCCCAGCAAATTAGTTGCAAAATTCTGCACACTGATAACGTAGGGAATTAAGTGGTTGTAATGCGAGACAGCTTGTGCACTTGTCATGTACTCGGAAGCTAAATGCCACCGTTCCTTTATAGAAGAGCGCTTCTAGATTTCTTCACACTGCTGATGCATTGAAGGTTTGGTTAGTAGCAGATAGAGACTATTCATAGACCTGAATAATGTATCAGTTACATTCGAAGCCATCATTCGATTTCAAACATTTCGAAAATTCGAAGTGTTTAATAGCCATTAAAAAATGAGTAGCGGATTCATGGAAAGAACTGTGCAGGAAGGGACATGTTCACATGTTCTCAAGGTGGGAATAATTCAGGTGAGAACCTTTTGCAAAAATATCTCACAACATTTAGCAAAGCTAATTTGTACTAGTGCATTCATTACAAGCAAGGCAGTAATAATTCGCGCTGACTGCAATAATACATATAAAAGAAGTTGAAAGTAATATGAACTGAACGCTGAGGTAAAAAGCTTGCTGAGGAACATTCCATCAAATTGCGAAAATTCCAATTTTTCTGGGAAGAAGAATTCTTGCGAAGCGAAAGAAACCTTATAACTGCAGTTATCGAAGCTATCTCACCTCGACAGTAATGATCGCTAGGAATAATATGGATTTTTCGTTGATTTGGGAATATTCATGAGATCCAAACAAACGCAAGAAGCGGCGTATATTTCACGGTTTTCTATCCTAGAATTCCGTTTACCCTTTAACTTTCTTAATGGATGTAATAGCTAGTGAAAATGTAAATAACCTTGATTAAAATCACGTTTCTCTACTTGTTCTCTTAACTGTTAGATAAAACCGCAGGATCAGCTGGCGACCTGTCGCTCAACGCTCATCCTGAAAAACAACCTCCTGGATGTGATCAGCAAATTACCTCGTATTCACGTCCGCCGTTACCAGCTGTTTCCGATTGTTCGACTTCAGAAACTGAGCAACAGTTTGTTCGGCGACTTTTTGAACTCCTTCCGAGGCTAACACAATAGCTTTGAGGCAGTCTGTTACAGTGATGATCCCGAGACCTCCTGGAAGATATCTGGCGCTCGTCCTCAATCTCTTAGGGTCAACAAGGTGACAAAACTGGCTCAATACCTTTGACATCCAGGTTAGACACGATGGCAACTTGATGACCACATTGGCTCAGAGCTGTGAGCGCTTTGTGAATCTGGAATACATGGAATAGCACCAGGAAACATTATTTACATTCCTAGTTATTGGTGCTTTCTCCATCATCCCTATTAACGTAGTAATAGGGCATTAGTTCGAAGAATATCTGGTTATAATGGCAGGAAAAACCTTTGAAAGCCTTTGATTTCTTCCGAAGAACGTTCATATTCTCCAGATGTCACGCAGGTGTTCAGTTTCAGTTACTTGTAAGTAGCGATAGAGTGAAAGTCCAGAACACAGCAATCACCTTAAGTTCGCCGTCGATCACAACGACAGCACCGTGGGTGGGCTGCAGATCGTAGCAGGTGAGCGATTGCATATAGTGACGGTACGGATCAGTGTAACGATCTGGAACATCTTCCTTTGAAAGTTCTCTGGATAACGGCAAACTGTTCTCGGGATTTCTAACAAGAGCCGTTTACGTCGACGAGTCATACGCGTCGCCCCCACAGATGAGGGTTTGGCATGAAAGAACATGCCGGAAAGTGCGAATTCACGGATAATCAATAGTGACAGCAACGCTATAAACAATGGGGCTGCGAGGGGGTGAGGAAAATGTAGTAGGTAATGATAGTAGTAGTAAAGAGTAAACCATTCAAAACTAACCAAACGCAGCAACGATTTCGAACTTCACATCGGCCTCCATGGATGGGCGCAGTATAGCGTAGTCCTAGAAGTAATACAAATGCTTTTCAGGAAGATTTCTATGGACCATGGTGTTATCCACACTCACAGCACTATGAAAAACTTTCTCCGGCACGCTCATCCGTCGTTGGTAGAGCGGCCGTGGTGAAAGGTCATCATCTAGGTCATCTGGCACATCACAAAAATTCGAATCTGAACTACTCGTTTTCCTGGAGGCATCGCATGTGGACGGCATTGGTACCGTTACCCGATTCGGCTGAAAACACGAGTAATCCGTGAAAATCCCCCGTCACACACTACAAGTACTAAAAAATAGGGTTAAGGCCTAATAGAGTAATAGATGGCATTCAAATTCGAATGTTGGATTTCGAATAGGTCGAAAATCCTGGATACATGAGAAACAGGGAACAACATAGCTGTGGAAGGGTTAGTGTACTTTCTTTTGTTTAATTGTTAGTTTTTTTTTCAATGATTCAGTTTCTCGTCAAACCTAAGTGTGCTAAAAATCGCTCACTTTACTCATCATAGTGAAACGTCGACTCTTTACATATTCCTTGAATCCGATCGAATTTCTCCGGGAAGAATCGACGCTGGCATGTGGGGAATCGTAGCCACTTTCGCTGTTACAATAGACATTCAGCGGTTTCGTCGTCTCCAACATTCCCGCTTACCCTTCGTTGTGGCCTGAACTATGGCAAGCCTTATGGATACGGAACACCTACAAAACTAAGTGGTATAACAGCGAAGTTGAAGAAAAATCAGAAGTGCGAGCGGTACATTCTCGATGAAAATCGAATTTCACGCGAAACGAGACATGTGCTGGTTCTCTGGAAAGATCTCTGGAGAAAACGATGAGCGAATTTCCGAACAGAACGACACAACAGCTCAGGCAACTCGACTTACTAACAAGTAATCAGATTTTTTTGTTCCCTGTTGTGGCATGGCACGAAATGCTCACGATGATGCGAACGAAGAGAGGAATGGCTTGGAAATTCGGCGAGCAAAAAGTGCGACTGCACTCTCTCAGCTGGCCTCAGCTGCAGCGATGACGTGAAACGTTCAAAATCGGTGGGCGATAAAAAGGTAGTCATATGGAGGGCGATAATTTTCATGAGGTTTCAGAAACATTTCACGTGAAAAAAAAACAAAGTACATGGTAGAAGAAAACGTGCACAGACGTGCACACATGTAGAACTCGTGCATAGAGCAGCAACAAAAACGTCACGTGACCTATGAAGTGGCAATAATGAGGAGGCAGACAAATTAGGCTCGGATGCGTGTCAGGAATGTGCGATTCTCGCCAGTCATACCTAATTTCTACGTGTGTATGTGCATGTGTTTTGGCACTGTGCTGCTGTCGCGGCGATCTGGGCCGCGATGGGGGGCGGAGCGTAAGGCGCGTGAGAAAGCGCATCGCTGCACGTGAGAATTATGCAGAAAGCAAACAACTTGGTAAACAAGTTACCCAAAACGGCTAAATTTGTCATGACACCCACGAGATGTGTTGATTCGTTGCGATGGACAACTGAAATGAGGTCGATTACCAACTGCGTAACGTAGTTTTCGCCTCGATGAAATATGAAACTCAATATATACACAACCATATGTTACTGCGTTTTCCATTGTCCACGAGCGCGCGTTCAAAAATAGCTCGACGTGCTCAGCGCTGACAATAAACGGGGAATTATCGCAATTTACGTGTGGGTATCCAGTTCACGTCAAAAAATGGCATTCACTGCGACCAGGTGGAGTTCAATGGCAGTGATCGTCAAAAATACATTAAATCCATTACCTATAGATAACCGGTAACCTGGTATCTATAGAGCTATTTTCAAAGGAAAGTTAAATGTTTATTGCCATCATTTTGGTCCCAAGATTTTTCGGAGGTTACAGGAATAATTGTATCCTCCGAAAAGATTGGATAGGCATTGACGCAGGAGCAATCCTGAAAAGTCCAGGAACCCAGTGAGCTTGCTGCGATTCCAGAATGGAGGAGTTGAATGGAAGAGGGACAAAAGTGGATATATTTCACTGCCATCGCCATATAATAGCTTGGTAGCGCCTCTCTGTACTTTGATTTTCGAGGGTCCCACCACGATTGCGAAACTAAGGGTCTGTCACTAGGGAAGTTATCAAAAGGTCAACAAATGGCGATTTTTTCTCGTAAATGTTGATGTCTGCCATGTTGATGTCTGTCGTGTAAGGTCGAGAAGGAGGTATTTTAAGAACTGAAGAAGGAAGGGCTTTAGTAGTGTTTCCTGGAATTGCAGCTTCCACGAAGCGCCGCAAAAACAAAACTCCATTTTGAAGGGCTTTTTTCTAGGGCAGTGAGCTCGTGTGTCTGGATGACATGCTCAGGTTGGTTATCACAATACATTCTGCTTCTTCCTACCATCATAGGCCATTTGACGAAGATCATTTTTCATTGGTTAAGTTGCTTGGTTCGTGTTGTATGATTGCATAAGTTATATCTTATGTAATAAATAAATAAATATATATATCATTGAAGAAGAGCACTTCTCTCTGTCTTTTGTGAGAAGGGCAATAGGACACGTAAATTATACCGTGGGAGGAAAAACAACAGCTATTTGTACTCTCCTACTGCTCTTTACCCATTCTGGGACGTAAAAATAGTATCCTCTTATATAAATCATGGTAGTGCAACAAAATTTTCTAGAGCGCAGGCGTAGGGGAACAGCACGTGATCGCACGCTTTAGCCGTGAGCTCATATATAGACTGTGGTTCGCGAGGATGCGCAGCTGACGGGACATTCGGCCGATGTTTCGTCATAGGTGCACAGACGTAGTGGAAGTCGCGTGCATTCGGGATTTCGCGGTGGGACCAGCGGCTAGCGGTCTCGAGCCCTCCGGGCGAGACAGTGTTTACAACGATTTGACGATGCATAGCAGCAATGTACGGAGCAGAGTAGCCCCTGTGATGGAGCTTTGTCAGTAACTGCACTCAATCTTGGGAACGGTGGATGTGAATCTCTTCGAAAGGATGAGTGGAGGTCGTAGCGATAGGATTCACTCGGTTCCATTATATAGAATGTGCTCTTTGAGCACCTCTCATTATTGAGGTCCCATGGAGATTATGCAGCTTGAGGATCCGTCTGTTTTTAAGAAGGGCAGTACAATCGAATACACAGGATGAGTGAACGAAGAACACGTCATTATAAGCTGTTATGATATTTTCTGGAACCAGTTTTGCAATTGATCAAGCTTTCTAAATATTTCCTACCTTTCTTTCATTTTTTTTCAAGATTTACAAAGAGTGCGGGTGCAGTGATGACAGACTGATGTGCCGGGGCCCCGTAGTTCAGAAAAAATCAGGATGGGTGGCCCAACAGTGGGAAAACGGCAGGGTACGGATCCATCGATGGCGAAAGGGTCCGCCGTGGCCCAGTAGTGGGGAAAACGCCAAGATACGGGTCCATCGATGGAGAATGGGTCCGCAGGGGGCCAATATTGGGGAAAGTGCTGAGACACGAGTCCCACCGATGGATTGGGTCTGCCCTGCCCCAATAATGGGAGGAACGCCAGGATACAGATACATGAATGGAAAATGGGCCTTCCCTGGCCCAAAAGTGGGGAAAGCGCCTGGATACGGGTGCACGGATGGAGAATGAGTCCGCATGATTCCCATTAGTGGGGAAAACGCCAGCGCACGGGTCCAGCCGTGGCCCAATAGTGGGGAAAACATCAAGATACACATCTAGCGGTGGAGTAGGGCCACGCTACGCACTCATTTGTGTCTCAGTCGACCACCTCTTCTCTCTCCCTGTATATTGAAGCAGAAGCCCATAGTTGGACTATCTCAACAACGGGAAGCTTGAATCTTTTCAGGTGATTATTCGCACGGCACTGGTTACACTATGTTGTTCACAAGTACTAAAGACATGTGAAAGAAAGATACTCCTGCGCGGAGTTGAAGGTGGCCGCTCCTAACGGGTCCATAGGCATGTAAGAAATGTGACAAAAAAGTAGGTAGTGTCATTGCATCCGAAATTAGCTTTACATGTAGGTGCGTGATTAGAAATTTGCAAGCAACGCTAGGGTCGCGAGAAGACTCGAAGCCTGACGAGGCGGCCAGGCCCGTAGAATATACGCAACTCATGAGAAGGATTTTGTGTTTGAGTTCAGTTAATGATTATTTTTGCTTATTTGCTTATTTTCCAAGCACTTCCCACGTGTGAAGCTTATGCACATACCCCAAGTGGCTGCCCCACCCCACTTTCTAGCGTCCCGAAGGGGCGCTAGTCATCAGAGAAATCAGCCCATCCACATCGTACAGACACAGCAAATCCCAGAGCAAAGCCTTGTTGGAGCCATCCCATCGAAGAGGAGAATCCCAGAAAGTCATCCTGCAGTGCTTCTTGTGACTGACAAGAATTTTCTTGCACCCACTTTTGCTTATACTTCCTTGGCTTACCGGTGGTGTAGGGCATTCCCGGGAACGTTCATGGATCCCGCCACTGAATCCATAGACAATGTGTTCCCTAGGATGTGCACATGTGATTTCAGCGCTTTAGGCGTATGATTGCTAAGTATGCTTACTTGAAAGGCGACTACATAGCACACAGTTCACTTAAATTCTGTGCTATGACTGCAGGAACAGCAATTTGTTCAGTTGAAATTGAAGTGAACCTGGGAAAATGGATTGATCCCGAACGGATGGTAAGAGTTCCTCGAAATTTGTTCTCCTATTCGTTGAATTTCTCGACTGTTTCAAGTTTCTGGCAGAGTAGTCCTAGAAAAATAGAATTTCGCCGCACCTTTACTTTCCTTCGTTTCTTTCTACCGTTTTTCCTAGTGCTTTATTGTTCAGAATGATCAAATTTGGTATGTAAATTGCTATTGCGACGGGAAATTTTCATTGAAACCAACTTAATTTGCACACCTGATTAAAATAAATCGTACCTACCACAAAATAATTCATGGATACGTTGACAGATTTCTTCAGGTAACGATTACAAAACCGGATCCTTTTACAGGATGAACCTACGCAGGAAAAAAATTTAGCTGTCCCAGGGTATAGACCCTGGGATTAAGTTGGTCAACAAGCCTTGGTGGCAAGTTTACTGTCAGTACTACATTCTGGGTATAGAAAGTGGGCCCAGGAAGATTCCGGAGATTCTAATTTTATTCTAAGTTCAGAGATGTTTGGCATGTGATTTTTCGATGGAAGGGAATCTGCCCTATCTTCTGTGATGGTTTGGAACAGCCCAGTAGTTTTGTCCCATTCCATTGTTTTTCTTTTCTGTGCATTTCCGAACGATTCTGGATAATTAAACAGCCGATGCAGTACCATACAATTTCCATGCATGTAATAGATTTTCATGCTTTTGTTCCTTTTCCGCTTCTTTCATAGATCCAGAAAAATTATCAGTGGATTGGTAGAAAGTTGGAAAGAAAAATGTTTTCGCTCCAGCCCAGTATGCAACTCCTTAAGTTTAATCTCCTTCTCAGAACTTTTTGCTTTCTTTCTCCAGGATTATGTCTCAGCTGAGACCCTTCCCTCTCTTGCTAATGTTTGGAAGGATTTCAGGAAATCCTGTCTAAGCAAGCCAAACCAATAACGCTAACGGATTTTGAATGTCACGACGAATCATATAACAATCGCGAGGAAAAACAAGGCTGAACAAGAAGTCAGATCCGTCATGGAGTCTTGAAAACAACGTTGACTTGGGCGTAGAGCTGAATTACTTGCAAACACACCCACTTCGAGGGAGAAAAACGTCACGAGGTCCGGAAAAACACGGCATAGCGGACGTGTACGGAGGTAATTGCAACGCAGTGGACTTTCGCCAACCTTCAGCAGAAAAATAGTAACTGGTTTTGAGTGTTCGTTTTTTTGACATCATAGGACACTTTGTAGAAATGATAAACGATGGAAATCTTCCAGAGAACAGCTCTACAGCTGAAAAACGAGGAAATTGCCTAATAATAAATAGGACATTGTATGATTAGATAAGTCGATGGTGTTTTAAAAAAAGAACAATGAAAATGAAGTGATAATGAGAAAATGAAGTGATAATGAGAACACTGTCACGCTTTTACTCGGATAACATTGTGGGATTCATAATTAGCCTTTTTCTAGCCGTTCAACGCATTTAGCCGCAGAATAATAGCAAAAGTGCATCCTGGCCGACTTCCATGGATGACATCATTCACTCCTCGCATAGATCAAATGCGCAAAAAAGACCTTTTGCAAGGGCTGGCACCCGGTTCCGTCGAGTGAAGTGAATTTTTTTTTCCAAATTCGTACTTCTCCCCTTTTCTGAATGGAATGGAATTTGCTGGTAATCACCGAAATGGCTCCCCCATGGTTAGAAATGTACTTAGGCCTCCCGAAACCCATCAATTGAAGTTTTTCAGCGTCGGGCAAAGGGACCGATTACTAAAAAAAAGCCAATTACAACGAGAGGGTGGAATTTCATGTAAATGAATGGAAAAGGGCAAATTCCGTGGATTTAGATACCTTACGTATCCACAAAATTTGCATGGAACATAGTTCCATACCTGGATGACTGTTACTCATTAACGCATTCATGAACTAATTCAGACTGTTTTTTTATCAGAAAACCTTTTTGCCGAGAGTTCCTTTTTTCAATTCAATTTAACTACCTTCTCCTCGATGTGAGAATGGCTAAAAATATCGCGTTTCTCAGGAACTCCTTTGTAACCTCCGCCTGTCTGTCTGGCCACCCGTAAGTACAAATCTTAGCAATGTTATCCCAGGTGTTCATTAAACGTCAACTGTTAAGCTTAGGCGACAGTTACATATCAGAATCACTATGCACATAGTTACTTTAGGCAAAATCCAGCTAAATAAATTGCCATGTATGGAATGGCCCAAATCGGATCCCACTGTGACCTTTTGCGTTAGTAGTTATACTTAGTAATAGTTTAGACGAAGGCTTAGCTTTCACAGCCTCGTTACGCTTTTTAAGTAATTTTCAAAAGCTGTTGTACCAACCCATCCTTGTACGAACAAGATTTCCTGGAATTTCCAAAAATTATAGTATTCCGCATCTAAGAGCTTTTATACCTCCTTGTTCGATATTTGAAACCCTTCTCTGAGCTCTCGAAAGAAGTAGTGGTTTTGCCCCAACTTCTCAGAGTAATTCTGCGCAATGAAAGTGGAATTATTCATTGCAGTATGAAATTTGGACCGAACAGCGCTGTAAAGTTCAAAATTTGAATGGTCGAGCTACGGGGATCAGTGCAGCTGTGGAGGGTAAACACGAAAGGCTGCAGGGACTTTGAGTATTCAAATGTTTCAGTCACTTCCTAAGTTATCAATTAATTTAGCTTTCTCATCTGACATTTGTTTGATGTTTGTATTTGTGAATTCTATTAGGACGCGAGCACTTTCCGAAGAGAAAAATAAACGCTTTTTTGGGGATTTTCTCCCTTCTAATGAACAAAATGTCACAGTCGGCGCAGGTGCGTACCCAGCTTGGATTGTTCTTCTTCAGAATTCTTGCACTCATTTTGTGTTATACTCTGCAGAAGAGAAAAAGTAACAGAAATGAGCTACTTAGAAGTAATCTGCATAATCGAATATGGGGACGGAACGAAAAAAAGTGGTAACGAATTTATATAAGCTAACCCATGTACATACAACCGTAGGTTCGCTGGTTTCAATGCCTAATCGTGGGAGGTAACTCACAGCACGTCCTGGGGGGGGGGGGGGGAGAACATGTTCTATTATTTATTTGTTTATTTGTAATACACCATGTAATAGCACGCAACTACCAACTCAACACAGAACAATCAAAAACACTGAAAATAAAGAAGTAAATCAAGGAAAAACAGAAGAATATTAAGGAAATAGGCCATGAGTTTCAATGACTGCATCACTTCTGAACGTGCGAACTCATCATTGAGATGAATTCGAACTAAATCTATCTACACATCTGTATTTTTTACGGTTTAGTCTAAGTCGATGTCAGTCAGTGTCCTACAACAGTTTACCTTCTCATTCTATCTCTCGATTGACGAGAATAAATAAATAAATAAATGTTAATTTCTGGGTGCATCTCGTTTTTGTGTCATTGTAACCCAGCCATAGCAAACGATTTCAACTTAATAATTTGTTAACTTTGGAATTTTCCATTTTGTATGGTGGGACTCAGGTATATTCCGCACGTCAGAAATTTATTCAACATTTGCGCTTCATATCTGGTTCCCGTTTGAACTTGTGGTGAATCATTTACAAAAGTGTTCAGTACAGTTAATAAATGTTATGTTTCTGCAAACTGTGCAAAAGGAAGTCAAACTATCCAAAATGGTAATGGCTTCTAGTAATATATGCTTCAGAAATGATACAAGTGATTCTTCGCATAAGAACTTCATGAGGTTGAACACATTCTCGTCTCTCCTCTGGAAAAGAATTATGTCTAGGTTTTTATAATCACCCCTAAAAAAGGCTTAGCATTGTTAGCTTTCTAATAGGAGGAAGAGAAAAAAGCATTGTTCACAGTGAAATCTTTCAGATATTCTTTTTCGCGTATTTCTTAAGCAAGGAATGTTAGTGCTGTTCTAGAGACCAAATTCTTGCGATAGCTCAACATAACACAACTTGTAATTGTCGACCGGCAATAAATTGCCTGCACAAATCCCAGGTGATACGAAAACAAATGTAAAACGCGTTTCCGCCGTCAGATGGTGTCAAAACATGAGTGGAGTGCCAGACACCCTGCATACCCAGTGTCTGGAAGAGCAGCCATCAGGTGAAAAAAACCACTCATAACAGGCATTGTATTTGAGTTTTTTCATCTTAAGATAGCTCAGAGTCGTTCAGGGTATGGATCTTTGAGGGATCACTTATGCAGTTAACGGGGGCGAGGCGGAAATTCGATGAATCAGCTCTTCACTTTACTCTGAGAAAGGTATGCATGGATATGAAAATGAGATGAGCCGAGCCTGGTTGACATTTGCAGCGGAAATGTAGAGAAATACGTAGGATATGTGTGGAACTACAACTGAGTACATTACTTAGTAACATTTAATGTCCGATAATATCCGGTCACGTGCTTATTATAGGAATGGAATAGGAATATATTATAAGAATTATAGGAATGAGAGCGAACGAGCATGGACAAAACACTGCGATACACGCGAGGTAAGAAAAGTGGGCGGAGCGAGCATATTTACATGGTAAAGTGCAACCTCACCGTGAGTGGCGGGTAAAATGGGCGATTTGCAAGATGGAGTGGGAATTAATTCCGCAAAAAAGTGACGTCATTCTGTTTGCAATCATAAGGACACTTTCAATCTTGATGCGAGATGCAAGAACTGGTGCCTCGTCTCAACAAATTGATTAATCTGGCCATTTTCTGGAAAATTTGTCCGGAATCCTTATTTATAACCTAGTGTTTAGCTATGTGAAGAATTCTTCTTGGAAATCTCTGGAACTTCTTCCAATATTGATCGAAGACACAACGATAAACAATGGTGAAAATCTGCAAACGCTGTGCACACTGGCATTGTTTACGGCCAATCAGGTGAGCGTTGTTTTGACGTTTCCATTTTGTTTTCGAAAGGATTTGTGACTCATTTGTCACGCTGTTAATAGTAACACACAATCGAAACAGTTGTAATTACACCATTATGTAGTAACTGCTATCCCGAAAAACAACTGGTAATTACCAGCGAGACACCGGATGTCACGCAGAAAAACTGAGCGAATCGTGGAGTTGAGAGTTGATGAGTTTGGACATAATCGTTATCGTTTCTTAGCGACTTAGCTGGAATGTTCTAGGGATCCAGAATGGTAAATTCGCGAAAACTACCAGGATTTCCGAGCGGCGGTGGTGTCTAAGGCACGAAGCTGTGGAGGCAAATAAGAATTAGTGACTCCTTGATATATATTGAGTAGTGAGCTCTTTTGTCACGCGACTCCGACGACAACAACGGGATGTTAGAAAGAGATTGAAACCCGCCGGCAGGAAAGTCAACGCAAATATTCTATGCTCTCAACGATAACACGGAAAACATCGGTGAATGAATAGTTACCACCCAAGGAAAAAAGAAACTGAGATTGGAGCAAAGAATACGAGCTACGTACTCTGCGGAATCCAGAAGAGTGAACAGCCCAAACGATTGGATAAATGAATATACGGGCAATTTCATCCAGAGAGCGACGCAGTCCAATCGAGATTTTCCCAGCGATACACACTGACTGAGAAAAAGGTGACGACAGAATGACCGCCGATGAGATAAGGGGTCTCTTTATAAATCATGCCGAACGCGACGCATTGCCCTTTAGAGATCGCTTCGGAGGTGCAGTGATCTTATATTCGATTTCGTGGATACGAAGTACTTAGTGTTCGTGGATTGTCGTTAATTAAATTCTTTGTTTATCAAAACCTTTGCATTTGTTGCACTTCATTGTTCTTCTTGGAATGCAATGCAATGCGATTGGTGTCATTGCATTTTTTCAATGCATTGCATAAAATGCAATGCATCAAATTGAATGCATTGACAAGAATGCATCGCATTGACAAGAATGCAATGCATTAATTTAGTTCAATTGCCCAATTGTGAGGTACTCTCACGCATAACATCGTATGTTGTACGGGTTGACGCTGTCACGTTAATTCCAAATTGTTCCATTTCGTTGAAACAGCTGCATATATTGCAATCCATTGCATTTTTTGAACAATGCGTTGCATATTTTCCAATGCATTTATTTTCCACTGATTCTCCCACCCAAGTAGATGCTCTGCATCAGGTTGCTATTACACTCCACGCGGAGTATAGAACAGGGTGTCGCTGTCGCCAGTAGCAATACCTATCGATTGTGGGCGAGGCGTAGCCGCGGAAGCCAATAATGGCTACGGTCGATCGCCAACTTTGGCGTCGAGGCTGACCTTGGCAATATATTGCAATAAATGCAACTGTTTTGAAAGATTGCAACAAATTTATTTAACCTTACCGCGACAATTCATGGACAACTTAGGATCATTGGGATTTTTTTATGGTTTAGTATTTCTTAACAACGTAACACAACATACAACATAACATCAACATCCAACCATTATACAACGCAGCTCAAAGATTACTAAAGATTTGAAGCATACCGTAAGGTAAAAACATTGCGATTAGAAAAGGAGATAGTAAGTGATGAAAAGTTCATTATAGTCATGATTGATTTTCTTTATGACTCTTCCAAAGTTTTTTTTTTGAAATGCTACTACCTTACTCGAAATGGTCAACTTCTTGATAAGTTTTCGGAATCAGGTCCAGCTCTGTTGACTAGAAAGTGCTTCCTAATATTCTTCCTAGCCCTTTTCAATACGAGCTTACGGGATTACTCCATAATAACTGCGCAATGCTTGTCCGGAACGGATTTTTCTTCAAACATGTGCTACAGGAGCTCCTCTACATGTTACTACACTTCACCTGGGCTTGGGAGCATCATTAAGATTACCCAGGTAAACATGTTGATGCACGTGTTGACTGTTGGTAAATGCATGTGGTGTTAAAACGTTTACCCTAGGTAATCTCAGTGATGCATCCCTTGCTGCTCGCAGAGTGTTCTCTCAGTACAAAGCAAAATTAACCTAAATTTAAAAAGATTAGAGAGAAACAAAACTGTGTTCAAGTAAAAGGGAAATTTATCGCAGATTTTATTTAAGTAATTTACTCATATGTGCAGAACGGTAACCTTGGATCGTATTCTGCTTCAGCACCAGTGTCAGTGATTTTCAGTTGCTGAACATCCATTTCGTAAAACTGCCTATTATAGAAACACTCGAATCTACTTTTCAAGTTAATCACTAGTTAATTCGCAATCAACTTGAGTCTTAGCATGGATGTGCTGTAATTTGGTGGTGGTACACCCTACAACCAGATACGATTAGAAACAGTTTACCTAGACTAATCATACGTGCTACTAATGTCCAAACTTTCTGCTCCTAAATCTTGGTAATTCTATGCTATGTAGGTAAAAAAGCTACAGCCATCTCGCTTCATAGGTGTCCCTTTTCGGAGGTTTGCCGATTTTTACTGTCAACTTCAGAGAATGTTAGCGAAGGGTTTTTTCCCCATTTCAAGGGGGAGGGGGAAGTCGATCGCTCCACTCTTCTTTTTGAATCTCCTGCTGTTAGTACCGAAGCACTTTCCATGAAGCAAAATAGATTTTATGTTTGTCACAGCTTCAACAACAATGAGAGTTCACAATTTCCTTTTTTTCACATTTTTAGCGTACAATTATGCTGGTCCAGATACTTTTCACGCACCTTGTAGGGGGAAGTGGAGGGGGGGGGGGGGTGGAGCAGGGATCTATGTTTTGTTATGAGTTCGTCCAGATTTCTTCATTGGGTACAAAGGATGTACTACTCTTTATACGACATGTACCTGTACTCGCTCTTCGAACATTTAACGTTCAAGCATTTGGTGGAAAACCGAGATTATACTCGAAACCGGCTATAATACGGTTTGGTGAAGCTAACTTTATTCCCTACATTGGTCTTATGCCTTTTACTTATCTCATTGTTTGAATGTGCGAGATGTAGACGATCTAGACTACAATGGTAACGAATTCGCCTTAGATTCTCGTGCTTTAATGGATATGATCATGGCGAAAACACGCTGATTTCCACTGAAAAATCAAGAAAAAAATTGAGGAAAAATGACAGGAAATGAATGGAGTATGACGGGACAGAACGATGTTGTTCCAACGAATCACAACCAAGTCTCTTTCAGTGAGAACCCTCTGTGATGAGGCCGACGAAGGGTCAAGTCACTGTTTGGAACATCTCCTAGACAACAGCATGCAGCACTCGATGGGATACAGATTAGTGCTGCAGGAGCGTTGATCCTTAGCACAAGAATTTGGTGGTGCACTACTCTAGAAGACGCAGATTCTGAGTCTTGCTGAAGCGTCATTTTGGTGCTGTGCGTTCGCCTAATATCTCCACCAAGGATGTGCGTATTTACGATTTACGGCCATTTTTGGCGATTTTTTTACGATTTACGAGAAATGGCCCAAATTTCGTAATAAATTCGTACAGCCCTTGTCGAAAAGATAGACGGATTGCGCGTGCGGTTTCATAACGCTGCGGATGCAGAATCGCCGCGGGACCTATTGGACCCTCTCACTTGGAGCATGCTCTCTCGGTATCCATCGTTCAGGTCCCGCCGCATTTCCGCAGTCACGGAATCCGTCTATCTTTTCGACAAGGACTATAAATAACTACAAGAAACGAATCTCGTCATAGCGTTTGTGCTTTGGGGTAAATGTGCATGATTTCTCTGTGTTTGCATCTTGCAGCTAGGCTAGGAGTGAAATGTTTGTTTTGCTTGCAGTCTCTATTATTCGAAGAAGGCGGCATATAGCAATTGCGTTATCGCGTCCTTAGAGAAGATCTGTTGGAACAGAGGTCTGAGTGAAGTGCGACAAAAACACCGCATTTTCAGCTCTGTTTTCCTGCTTCCGTAGGTGGGACAAGCTGTCCGCCTACGGAAACAGCCTATTTCCTTCGGCAAAACGTTTTTCCTTGTTTTTCTGACCTCAATTCCGGTGTGATGCCGTATGCGGAAAGGTTTTCTTCCTGGTCGAGCTTTCATGAACCAATTAGTACTGTCCATAAATAATTTGATGAAGTACAAGAAATAGTTCTTTTCAGAAATGCGGCACGCATTCTACTTCATTGATAATCGCAGAGGTATTGAATGCGCATGCGCCCTTAGCAGTGACTTGCTGGGAGCAATGGATACTGAGTCAGCGCTTTATCCTTTCACACACCTTTGATGCCAATTCACCTACCCCACGGGTGAATATCTTGGAAACACATAGAACCATCGACAACGTTTACGTTTACTTCAGAAACACCGACCAGGATGAAGAGAATTTTCTCCAATGCAGCGATAAATAATAATCTAGAACTGGACAGCTCGCTTGAAATATCCAGAAAAAAGTTGTCTATTCATCACAATGTTATCACTCTACAGGATACCCAACTGATCTAAATTCCGGAGAGGTTATGAATAAGCCCTTATCCCAAGTATCGCCAAATTCTATTAACCTCACTGATTGAGACCCAACAAATGAGTGGTCACTCGATGAAACCATTAGGACTTAAAATATATGTTTGGTTGAGCCAGAATCAAATCTGGCTAGTGGGCCGGAGCATTGTTACGGTGAAACGTTGCTAAAGGACATCCCATCTGAGTTTAACTTCAAGCCAGAAAAAATTCCTTCTGAAGAGAAACTAGCGTTGTTACCGTATTTCTGGCCCACCCTGTTGTGATAGGATGGCGAAGTTCAGTGATGAATTGTGCAGTAGATACATACCTCAGATCACATTGAGAATGACTTCGTTGTGGAACGAGTTGAAATCATCTCTTTTAATGGTACTCGGACCCTCAGTTACGATTTACGATTCACGATTTACGGCGGTTTTGGAAAATTTACGATTTACGATTTACGAAAATTCAAATTTTTGTTACGCACATCCCTGATCTCCACCCATCTCTCAGGCAGCCTGTCGACCCCTTTCCACCAGAATGCCGGAGGCTGCTCTACGAAGTTCTTGGACACCTCAGTTTTGAGCTCATATTAATTACTGAAACTCATTTCCTTCAGATGATTCTTCAAGGCTCTGGAAAGGTGATAGTCTGAAGAGGAAAAGGCTGCCGAATGTACTGAATGGAGAGGACACCCCAGCCAGGATCCTCGATCTTCTCATAACTCGATTTTGCAACATGCAGGCGAGAATTGCAGTGCAGAGATAAACACTTGCTAGTTCTGGAGGTTTTTCACGTATTGTGTCTGCCATCTTCTGGAATTATGTAGTGTATGCATCGCGTGTTGCGGTGGTGCCACTATCCGGGGACTTATACCGTAGTATCTATTGTGAGTCACAACAACAGCATGCAAGACCTTCTTCTCGTGCAGTTTAGCTTTTGACTGCTTTGAAGCCGGATCTTCTCAATCAACCTACTTGTGCTGCCGTGTACAATTTCTGTACAGGACCCAACTGTCGTGAAGGACGCCGAAGAAGGGCCAGATCTTCCACGCTATTTCCTACAGGGTACGTGAGTGTGACTTCCTAGACCATGAGTGGCACCGTTTCTCTTCTAGATTGCCGGTGATTCTTCCATAGCTGCACCAAACACATGTGAGTAAGCAGTAAGTAAGCAGTGTAAGTATGTAAGCACTTATTTTTTGGTTTCTCTGCAAGAAATGCACTACGACGTTTTACGAGTGCACGATTAATGGTGTAATTTTGATTCCAATTTTCTCCCGCATGTACATTTTGTCGCTGAGGAGGAGAAGACATTTTTGTACAGGTTTTCCTGCGGCACATTCAAAGCGAGATGGTGAGTGTTCCCGAAAATCGAAACAGATGTCCAATTCGGATGAAGTTGGAGACAATGCTGCGTTTATCAATTTAGCGGAAGTCCTTTCGATGCAATTTAAGCTGTTCAAAAAAGGATGGATCTTAATACTAACAGTAGTTCAACCATACAGAATGTCCTGCTGAAGGGTCTGAGAAAAATACTATTTCATTCATGAAAATAGTTCCTTCTCCGGAAGAGTGTTTTTGATAAAGACTAGCCATTGGCTCGGGCAACTGTAAAATCTTCACCAAAGCTCAGCTCTAATCTTCATCATTTTTCTTTCGTGAATTTGCGACATTCCCTCCGCCAGGTAGGTGGGTCTCACCTAACACCATCCTTTATTCAGCACAGAATTAGGAGAATGAGGCAGATTCGCCTGGGCTTTCATTAACTATATGTTCGATATCATCTAAAACAACTAGTGCCCCCTTGCCCATTTCTCGCATAGTGAACAGGATTCTGGTAGTGACTGCAGTTTGAAGCGTTCACTTCATGCTTGTTTTTTAGGGAAAATTTCATACTTGAATCCTTTTTGAGTTTCTTTTTTTTGTGCTGAAGATGTCGCGAGACAATTTTACCAGTGTAAAAAGTGATTGAGATGTCTGTCAAAAGACTGTGCACCTAGTGGTGAAGATCGTTGGCACACTACACAGCTCTCCCTTGCAGCAGATGTCTTAGCGGGTTATTCAAATTCTCCACAAAAGAAGAGGTTTGAAAACGGGTATTTAGGTACTACTTCTTTGCTGAATCATTCATGCCATTGTTACCAAGTCTGCCACATGTTCTTTTCTGTGCAAAACCTTGAAAAAGATTCAGAATTGAAACATTGCAACTAATAGTTCCCATTCCAGGCGAGCCGCTTAATTTTTTTTTGAAATAGTCTGAAAGCACATTAACGCCCAACGGTGACGAGGATCTCTGTATTCCCATGGCGAATTTTTTTAGCTGCTGTACCCATTCTAGAATTGGTCGTTCTCTGGACGACGTAAAAAGGGAAGAAATAAAGAAAGACGAAATTGATGCATGCAAAAAAAAATAGTGATGCTGAATGATCACCAGGAAAATTGCGCTCTCCTAGCGTATTTCGTTTGTAAGGCTCACTGCCTAACTGCTATGTATAGGTAGTGCATTTTCGTGCAAGTACATGTAAAACTATAGGGTAAGTCATTCCCCTTGAGAAAATCATTGGTATTAAAAAGAATAATTGGAGCATTTGGCCGTTGTTTTTGCCGTAGTGAGCAATACTGCAAAGGACATAGCTATACTGTAACTTGGCGCTTGGGTTTTACGTCTAAAATAGATAATGCAAAAAAATCCTTGGATTAACATTATTGCGTGATAGTATATTCAGCATACAGTGAAGTACATAAACTTAAATGGATACTTTATTTTTGTGAATAAGGCATCTAAACTGGAAAAAAATAATGCAAGAAAAAAATAATAATAAGAGTACAATAAAAGCACAATTTCTATAAAAGTTATTGGGCAAGAGCTCTATAACAACGAAACTATTTAAAACGCATTGCAAATCATCGATGTTCAATCCCGACGCGTCCATAAATTGAGTGACACAGCTACGACGTCATGTGCGTGTGAATACGGCTACATCATACAGACAGTAGTTTCATCCCGAATTTGAATATTTGATCTATTTTAGAAGAAATTTCGGCGATTGGAAGGGCTTAATCTGAGAGTAGTAGTCAAGCAGGAACTCTCGCGTTTCCGAGTCGACTAGCGAGCCGTTGGCAGTGCAGTTGGAGCACAGGAATTGCGCAGGGAACTGCATTTTCGGGAATTGTGGATCCTCGGTGTCACGTCCTTGAAGACGTGCATTCACAATGTTATGTGCTCGCCACAGGTACATGAAGACGTCTTCTGGTTTCTTGACCTAGAATCAGCGTAGAAATGGATAAGCATAATGATGAGCTCATGCTGAAAAGTACTCGTGTTACCTGAACTTCCATGGGGAATGTGCCTGTTGTCATTTTAAGGAAGTGCTCGCGGCAGTGCAAACATCCGAAGAACGATACGACCCAGGCACGGATAGCTTGTAGCGGTGCAAGAGGTCGGAAGTCAGCCACTGAAATCTTCAAGCTAAACCTTCCAGGTGGTGACAAAGTGAATAGCGTTTGAAATAAAGTGAGTTCCTTCATGGAACAGATACTGAATTTTAATTTTCAAAGCCACACTAGAATTCAGAAACTTTTAAGGCACTTGTAAGATTAAATTGAATCCAATAATTGGGATTGGGTGAGGGGTCAGTTGTAAGAAGCTCGTTGTTCCTCCACACGACTGATGGTTCGATTCTATCCGAGGCCAGTGAGGCTCACCGTCCCCCGGGGTCGGTCAATTGGTACCAGAGAAGTCTGAGCGGGTGAAGCACTGACGTGGCATATCGGATGCCTCCACAGGTGCCTCTACAAGGCACATACGCATTCAATGCCTCTACGATATCCAGATGAAGTCGAGTACATGGTGAATCCCACATACGGGATTCCACATATGGGATCCGCCGACCACATTATCCACATTATCCCTTAGTTGGGATGGTGTTCCATGGATGCATGTATTTAGCAAGTTAGCGCTTGCCCCACATTTTGTTCTAGACTCTGTACCAGAGTTCCTACGCACCACCATGAATAAAATAAAGCAGAGTTTGACTTATAGTCGAATCTACCTCTGGAATCGAGGTAATTGACACTGTAAAGTATCCCACCGAGGTAGTTCTGTCCTAATTTTTCCAGTAAGGCCGTCTCAGAGCTAGTAAAATGAGGGCTATAACGTATCTTAGGTTTGCCTCGTCGGACCCAGTTGGAACGTCATCCCTGACTGTTTCCAAAAGTTTCATTTAGTGCGAATGAGGTAGTCATGAGGATTTATGGAGGTAATTATGAGCGTCTAGGATGGCGTCTGAAGTACGTCACACCGTAGCGAATCATGTGAGAAGTCGTCACGAAGTGCTCCAGGCACTACTACCGTGCTCCGACATACGTGTCTTAAAGGCTAACGAAGCTCGGCATGGATTACCGTACTATCTTCAGGATACCACTGCTGCGTGGTATGGAGAAAAAAAAGGTAAAAGTCACGTATGTGGACTGCCATAGCTCTGTAGTAGTTATGGAGGGCTGCTCCTCCTGAGGAGGGTAAGAAAATCAGTCAATGGCAGGGTAATTTGGGAAAGGACTAATCGCAAAGTTTACCCGTTGTAGTCGCTGTAACCCTCAAGACCATCATTCTTCTGGCATTCATCAAAACAGTTTACCCCTGGGCCGTGGAGTAAACCATAAGCTAAATTGAACCTCGGCGGCAAGTAAACTTTACCTCAGAGGCTCATAGCATGTGGTAAACGTTTACCTTACATTTACTTCCAATTTCAACTACCAATGCAGCCCCCGCTTCTCCTTTTGCTCCAAGGTCGGTAAACTGGCGGAATTTCACCCAACTTGGAACAGACGCTGGTTTGATAGAAGACTAGCTGCCTCAAGTCAGTGGTGAAAAAAGTATTTACATTAGGACTTCTGTCAGGAATGGTTCGGCATTCGAATCAATCCAGAGTGATAGTTCTAGACTGACGTGGAACTAGGATGTTAGTTGCTTGCACGTTCTTGTGCATACAGCTTTATCTTACAGAGATGCACTGAAAAAAAACTTACAATGCTCCTCGGCTTGCTTGTAGGCAGAAACTGTCAAAGTGTGGAACGTGACCCATAGTCCACAAGTATATCCTCGGAACTGTCCACTTGAACCGCGGCAGTGTTCCCAGTCGGAGTTCACGGCGAATGGATTTCCAGCGGACTCCTGGAAAGAGATTTTTCCTGGCGATCTACTATGTAACGGCGTTCGCTTATGAAATGCACCTCAGCCGCAATGAATTCCCTCTGCCACTCCTCCGGGGTAATCGTGCCGTCCAGACCACGATTTTCAAGATAATCTCGGAGTCGAGCAAACACTTTGACAGCACGTGTCGAGCGATCCAAGACAGTCTGTAATTTCCCAAAATAATCCAAGCCGAACAGGACGGATCCTTTCGACCACTCACGTTGTTTCCATATGTTGTAGAGACAGGGAAATGATCGGCTAGAAGATTGACGAATGCGTGTAATGCTGTAAGATTGGAGCCGGTGAGCGGAGCATTCGTCCTGGATGTCTCTCGGAACAATGCATATCGCATTGCTTTGAGCATGTCCACTTCAGAGACGAAGAATAGAGCGCGACATCTGAAATCGAAAATAGGAGTAAGTTGATCCAGAATGCTGATCAGCCTAATTTTTTTTCCAAATTCGATTCATACTCTTTCAAGTAAACGCAGTTGAATCCTTTATTACTACATGTATATAGCTCAAGAACTAGTGGCTGGACATTGCATTTCTGAATTGAGGGAAGTTTGAATTTCTTCGACACTCTCCTTACAAAATATTTTACCGTGAGCAATACACAAGATGCAAAACTATAAATGAGCGTTTTTGAGTGAAAAGTAAATTATTTCGGAAACGACTATGCAACCTTGAACAATATACTAGTCCAATATGTATGCACGATTGGTATCGGTAACCCCTTCGCCAACAAAGAGTATACCTCTTTCAAAGAAATTGCTGCGCTATGATGCAAAATAGCAAGTCATCCAAATTCGGCAGGGCTTTTGTATTTTTCTGTTCCAAGGGAGTTTTTTTTTGACGCAATCAAGCTTGGGCTACACTTTCAACATAGATACAAAATCCGAGTTTACCTCAGGAGAAGAGGTCTGTTGAAAATCGGATGGACACTCAAAGTTCCGCTTTAATTACCCAATGTCGTGGCATTTCTAAGGAGACTTTGGTGTAGGCTATAAAGAAGAATTCGTTCTTCCAAGAAGAGTACCGCAAACAGTTTTTCGGTAATGATTTAGTTTAATTGCCAGCACATTTCCTGCTCTTTTTCTCCACATGAGGCTGTGTTTACTGTAAAACGGGATGCAGCCATCTCATCAATGTAAACGGTCCCAGAGCGGTTGGTCCCGTGTGGAACGTTCAAATCAAAATTCTGTTAGGTTGTTACATAAGTTTCCGCTGTTTTTGCATAGATGTTTTTGAACACTTATAAAAAAATGATTCCTGATTAGATTTTGCTTATGTCCGCATATCTTTTTAAAGCATATGATCTCGCGAACATTCTGGAATGTGAACCATAATTTTCCATTTTCTTTTGAAAATGTAATCGACTTCGAAGTGAACCCTTCGAGGATGTCAATTCGGTAACTGCACTTGCACGAGGAATAAGTTTAACATAACGTTGCATAAGGGTAACCAAATTTGGGTCGACTAATCTCGAGGCCATTCTCATTATCCTTGGTACTATCCCTCTGCATTTTATTGTGGAGCAGTCTCAAGCGCAAGCACCAAACTTGCTAACCCAAAATTTTGATTTTGCCTCTTGTGTTCTTCTGTCAAGAGTTGCAACGAATGGGATTTTCCGTACTGTGACTAGTAACATCAACCGTTTGTGACCACTAATCGGTAGAATTTTGGGGCGAATTCCAGGCGTTCTGTGGAAATCACACCATTTTCCCACACTGTGGAGGGCGCCTTAATTTTGTTAGTCAAACTCTCCGGAAAGGCGAAGAGCTTACAGATGAATTTTCAATCGCGCGTTATGTAGCACAAATCTGACTGTAACCGAGCGCCACGTATCAGGTTCCAAGAATATCCACTTTGCGAGAACTGATTTGCCAAAGTCAGTGACTTCCTGCACTGACCGATTCACTTCTTTATATCGCAGTTCACGCAATTCTGGAGCAGTGACGTGGAACTTCAGCTGTTAAAACTGCAAAAGACCAGCGACTGTTGTGGTGCACACTTCCATTGATACCTATTTTTTGATCTTTTATAGAACTTTTCAATCGAAAATTACAAAACAGCGGAAACTTATGTAACAACCTAATATTTGGTTTAAGATCCCTTATGAAGAATCCATTTGAAATTTGAGTTTCTCCAACAATATAATAGTGCTATAGAATTCTAAATTGCGGCTCCATCAGCCGCAATCTTATTATATCCACTGAATCTTTGATAATATTCACTGATTTTACGTAATGGCTATGGTCTTCACGTCCCGAAATATTTAGTTCCAGTAACAGAAATCCTCTTGTCAATTGAAATTGAAAGTTTCAGTAACAGAAATCCTCTTGTCAATTGAAAATTGAGAATTGGAGCGATTCCTGAATTCGTTTCCCCAGAACGTCAAAAACAAGTGAATCAAAATGTCGGCTCACGACAGCTCATTATGTGTCATGAAAATTGCCAACCCCATAGTCATTGTTTAGAAATTTTTGCATTATGATAGATGAGTCACGATTTCCCTTCACAACACATACATCAGCAATACACTGCGTGAAAAAATCAATAAATGAATTCAGAAAAACAGGAACGAAGGCTTCCATGTCGGAAGCCTCCAGGAGATAGTATGCTACAAATTTCTTTGACTATATTACTTAAGAGCTTAGCTTAAGAATGTAAACCTCAGTAGTGCCCTTCTAATTGCTATTCTCAGACATTTCTGCTAGAGAATGCAAATGCAAAGATTAGACTACTTATTACAAGAATTCCCAGGAGAAATTGGTTAAAGTACATCATGTTATTCATCATCTGCTCGCAATTTAGAGCACGATAATTATGGGATTAGTAGAAATGTCTTCTTTACGAATAATCAGGGTAAAAATAAACTGTCCTTAATACCTACTTTTCCGGATCTGCATCACAGGGGTTGGTCCTGTTTTTGCGGCTGTGGAACTGAACCGTTTGTCGAGAAGGATCGGACTCGTCTTTTAGGAAGTTCTCTAATTCAGTCAGAAGAAGCCGTCGGAGCCTAGAAATGTGTAAATCGTCTTCTACGGCCTGGATTGAAATAAACATCCATAAAACAGACTCAGCAACGAGAATCGGCTTCTTCTCTCCTCGTTTGAATATTGCTAGCGATGGGAAATCGGTGAGATGAAGAGCATCGGCCAGTGGATGATTTCTGAGACAACGTCGCACCAAAAGACGATCTTTATGCGGATGGAGGTCCAGGAGAAGCTAGAATCAAATGAATGCTAGTTTGATTCATGGATGTTAGGGAAGAACGCGTACCTGAGCCCCTGTAAGGCTCGCTTGGTGGTTTTCAAAAACAATCGCCATGTGTTGTGTGCTTGAAGGGGCTCCTTCCCACAATTCGCCGTAGGTGACGACACTGGACGTTCGATGGAATTTGTCTACGAGTAAGTGAACAAATAAGTAAGATTACTTACTCTCCTAAATAGTCGAAATTAGGCCAGTCGGTAAAGCGATTCACAGCATAGTCATCCATAACAACCTATAAAAAGTAGAATAGAATTATTATGTTAAGATTTTTTGGCTAAATATTTTATGATACTAATTCAGGATTTTGCCTGTACCTTTGTCAGCTGATCCCTCATCTCAGCCATGGACTGATACGGACGAAGTTTCGATCCAGCAAATGCATCAGAAGAATTTCGGGGGAAATACTAAAAAAATCAAAGATCCTTGACAAAATCTACGTAGATTCTTCCTGAAAATAACTCTATCCTCACCTTAATATATGGGAAAAATTGTACTCCATTATTCTGGCATGTCATATGATTCACGGAATCAGCACAGTTGATAGCGGCGATTTTAACCACATCCTGCCATCCTCGAACATCACTTGCTAACGCTTTGTATAGTGGAGCGAATGATCGACAATGTCCGCACCAATCCGAGTAAAACTAAACATGTTTGGAGGATTTTTCTCGTAGACAATGAATTTGCACAGAATTTTCCCAGGAATTTCAAGGCGGCATTTGTTTTTCTGTAGCAAATCGCCGTTATCAGAATATTCTAAAAGAAATGCACGTTTCCTGCAACTCCGAGAAGTTTCTCCGTTGATGTGAGCCTACAATCTCTGATTGCATCTGTTTTCATGTTGACGCACGTGTGGGTGGATGTGGCAGCAGTTTTTCAGCCAGAACAATGACTATTGAGTGACCGGACGATGAAAACTAAAGGAACAGACAGCGAAATAGTAAGAAGTGCTTTTGTTCTAGGCTAGGGATTCACGAAGTTCTTACATTCCTTCCGTCAAAGCTTCATTGGAGAATGCAGTTTTGGTAAAGGCCTCACTGATCACTGATCTAAATTTCGCCAGAAATTTCTTCTCATATAGGGGAGGCATAGAGATGCTAATTTAACTAGGAGAATGTGTCTTCAGATAGTCTCACAAAGTTCAAAACAGCTCTATGCGGTCAGCTGTAGATAATAATGGTCTCTTTGGTTTGTTATTCGTGTTTTTTTTCTGGAATTTTGTTGTTGTTCTATTTCTTTCACCACGTGCTGTGTACGCTCATTAAATAAATGAATAAATTCTAACAGGTGCTAAGTGGCAGAATCCAGAGTCCCAACACCCACATTATCCCAACATCTTCATACAACTGTTTCAGAATAGAGTGAAAATGCAAGATTCATTCATCTATTACATTGTAATAGTTCACTTGATTTAGATTTAGATTGGTGAGCAGGAATAACCGGAGCTCCGACATCATTGCAAAAGTTAATCCCTGCTGTGTATTTCAAACTGAAACTTTCGATTTTGCGAAGATTACCCGAAGAGTACATACACTAACAATCCTTAGCTGTACCTGTTATTTTTTCTTTTTTTTTGGGTACTGAACAAACTCCCTTTCGCTACTGAAACATTGTAGTCTGTCTATCAGTTTGAAGGTGATTACGTTATTTGGCGGGCCAAATAAAATTAGACTTTTTTGTCATAAAACTTGTAAATTTATACTTTTTCAAGTTTTAACTTTCTTGATTTTCATTATATCTTGGATCTTCGACAACTATGCAGAATCTGCTTTTCTCAGCAGTTTTCCCCCCTTTATGGTGCTAAACAAATCTCTTTTTAAAAAGAATTTCGTAATAACAAAGCTTTCAGAGGACAACATCAGAGAGGAACCTAAATACTTTCCTTTTTGCGTGAACTGTTGAAAATTCCATCGTTGCCTCTTAATCTGTTAAGAGAGTTCTTGAAAAACATATTCAAGAACCAAAAAAAAGGAACAGCTCTTGCTACCCCAGAATGGTCGAATTTGCGCTTTCGAGGTACATATATACTGCCAAAAATGTTCACGCGAAAGTTATTACGTATAACATCTTCATCTTTATCATATTGAGTTTTGAGGGTCTTGTTCAGATTTAGTAAAATGGCTAGCTTAAAAGGCTTTCAAGAAATACTTTTTTTGGTAGCGTTAAACTGGGAAAATCACAGTTTGGTTGTGGACATGCCGGCTAAGGGCCCATGGTTACTTGTTTTCAGTGGTCCTTAGGATTCCACATAGATGTGGCCAGAAACCAACAGCAAGCTTTAACATCTGCAGGAGTATGTCTTCATCAGTTTTGAAGAGAAAGATATGGATTGGAGGGATTAGAATATTTACAACTGCATAATTCAAGATTACGGTTACTATGCATGTAACATTAAAGAATGGAGATGGTAACTAACTATTATACTACTAACTAGCATGGTTTTTCTCCATAAAGCTCACAAAAAAATGACGAGAAACCACTGGGAAAAAAATAACAGAAAAACATGCTGTGAAGGCTTACCTGTACTAAATAAGAAGTGCAGTTCTTCCCAACACAAAAAATAGTATCATTAAATGAGCCTTCATCTAGCTGAATGACTAGGTCATCTGAAGCATAAAGCGTTGGATTGACTCCTTTAGGGACGTTCCCGTAATTCGCCACCTCACTGTTTACCCATGGCAGTAATAATAAGAGTAAATATGACATCTGCAAATGTTCATATTTAGTTAGTCTGACAGGGCAATGAGATTTGCGACGCTCAACGATGTAGGCGCAGAAGGCTTGACCACTTCTGAACGGCCCGCGGACAAATGTTTGTACAGCTTGGAGACAGTTGGCTGTCTTTGGTATTATCGGACAACGTGCAGAGAAGGGAATGAAGCTGTGAGGAGGGAAAATTCTGGAAGGATCAGAGCATTGGAGTGAATAAAATCCGTGTAAGCCCACATATGTATGACTGACTAGGCGTAAACATCGGATAAAGGATCTGAGAGAAGAACTGGTAGAAGTAAGTAAAGCCAAGTCACAGTATGACTCGTGGAGTTGTGGATTACGACAGGACGCATAGCTAAGCGCTTATTGTTCGCTCGTTGAACGATCCGTCTAATCGGCCTTCTTCGAGACCAGTCCTGTCATGCGAAACTGGACCACCACGATCGTTTCATCCCTCCGGTCAGAAATCATGGGCTCTTTGGCGGAACAATTCAGAGGGCTTATAACTATCCAAAGCGCTTCAAAAATAATTCCGGGACGAATTCCTGGAAACTAGCCTCTTCAAAAACACGCAGCTATGTACTGCATATAACGCTGAATAAATCATTCTCCACATGGAACAAATACAAGCAACATGTTCTGCTTCCAGGACCAAGGGGATCTCTCAACTACCAGTTTTGGAATTACTCATAGTATCAGGAGAATTTCAGGATAAGAAAATAACTCAGAAGCGTATCAAAATTTGGGAATAGCCATCCTCAACGGAAGGAGTGCTCCATAGGCAGGTGGGCTACGGAATTTCAAGACTTCGTTAGCGGTAATCTATCATTGTAAACATTCAAAGTGACTGCAGACACCTAATCTTTGTTTTTCACAACAAGCAAGGAAATCAAAGGTCCTCGATAAGCGGCGTGGAATAAGTGGCAAACAAATAAAAAAAAGCACAAAAGCGCCCAAGAAAAATAGCACCCCAGCTGTACTTTTTCGCCCTTTCTATTGGAGAGGTTTTTTCCTATTTCCACGAAAAAGTTGGGATATTTCGGCCGCAAAATTATGCGTAGATATCCATCCAAGCGGTCAACATCTAAGAGCGATTTCAAAAACTGCCTCTGTGATTTCTTCTAACATACCCTTAAGAACCACAGCAACAATGGAATTCTCTTTGAGAGAATTTGTTCTAAACAGCGAGCAAAAAAGGGATAAAAGACGGTGATGATAGGTAGGCATGCTGAATAGAAAAAAGTAACCATATGGGTCAAGAGCTGTACATGAAACAGGATGAAATCAGTGTTGAGGTATTGAATGGAAATGTCAAAGTAACAAGAGGCTATTTATTGTTAACAGGGATGATTAGCGTTTTGAGTCACGCCCATTCGAAAGGAAAAAAAGACAAGATGCCAATAGGAAATTTAGGTGTTGGATGAAGAGTACTACGGATAACTGGGAACAGAGAGTCGATGTCAGATTGCATGAAACAGAAAACACTCCGGAAATAAACGAAAAGTGCCGTAAACTATCGGAAATTCGATAATATAAACAATGAGATGAATTGTGCCTTGGCGTTTGTATTCGGGCGTTCTTTGGATTTCTGGAGTATACGGGATGTTCTTCAGGAATAGTCCTTTCTTAGCTGGAAAGGTATGCGTACTCGAGAGAGGATTTAGAAGGCGTTGGGTGGTATTTTGTCAGAATTTGACCCAAAAGCAGCTTCCCACTGGTCTAGGGGTATCCTGCAGAGACCGACTGACCTCTAGTGACGGTGCTCTTCTGTCAGATGTGTGCCCTAAAAGCGAGCCGCGAACGGGCCGCCGCCGTCGTGCGCAATGCGCAGCAACCCTCGCAAAAAAGGCGTATCCAATTCGCAGCCGCAGTCGGCGATCGCAGATTGACACGACTCCCAACGACGCTGACAAGCAACATCTCGCCGCGACCATGCGTACCCTCCTTAGAGGATTTTTTTCTGGATTGGAAATGATTTTTCCAGTTACTCTCGGAAGTCCGCAGATGTTAGGCTGTCGGGAGATTTCTGGAATGGATCCGAGCAATTCAAAGTTCATTAATACTCATACATCTCAGGGACTTCAATGAAAGATGCAAATTCCACGATTAAGACATACGTGCTCAAGCGAAACACGGTTTTTTTAATCAATAGTTCTATACCGGCAAAAGTCAATCCATGCAGAACCCATGCACACTCATGGATATGCATGGGTTTTGCATGGGCCTTGCATGGGTTTTGCATGACTGTGCTTGGATTTTTCGTCCGTTCTGTATCGAATTTGCATCGGATTTTTGGAGAGGCATGGGTTCTGCATGGGTATGTATGGGTTTTGCAGGGGTATGCATAGATTTTGCATGGATTTGACCATTGGTGGTATAGAACTATTGCTTAAATGATTGCATGTCTTAGTCATCTTTTTTGCATCTTTCAATCCCATGCAAAACACGGTTTTTAAGTTTCCTGAGATGTAGCTACCGTATTTTGCATTGGTATGTATGGGCTCCGCATGGGAATGAGAAAATCGTGGGTTTCTCACGGGTTTTGCACCGAATTTGCATCGCATTTGGAGAAGCATGAGTTCCGCATAGATATGCATGAGTTCGGCATCAAGTATGCAGGTGTCTTGCATAGATTTGATCCTTGCTGGCGTGGAACTATTGAAAAAAACTGTGGTTTTGCGCAAACAGCACGTCTATATCATGGCGATCTGCATCTTTCAATCCTTCAAAAACGATAAAAAATTCTTAGAGTCGTTCTAGACTTGATACACAGGGAAAAGCTTTGAAACTTGAGCACAAAATAATACAAAAATACAATGAGCACAAAACACGCACCAGACAGCGATTTCTTCGAGCAGTTTCCGGGAGTTTCCTCCACGATCGCATAGCATACCCTCCTAGGCAAAGATTCACACAAACAAGAAAAGCAAGGAATAATACCAGTTCACTGTGACAGAATTTTAACCGTCGAAACCTTACATTTAAGTTTCTAAAATACTTTTCCGCACTGAGAGGTGAACTGATGATGCACTCTTTATCTAAAACCGGAGTAGAAAATTGCTTTCTCTTATAAACGAATAAAAACCACGAAATTAGAAGTAATTTTGAAAAATTTTAAACAGCTCCCATCCAGTTACTCCGCGCAGACCTCAATTCGTGACGTGTTACGCATTCTATCAAGGAATTGTTCAGCTGTTGAAAAAATGACAACAACAGGTTAAGAAAATTAAGGAAGGAAACAACAGATAACTGGAGTTCTCTCTTCAGTGGTTGCTTTTTCCTCCTATGCACTTTCAAGTTGTTGAAATCATAATTCCTTCTTTGTGAAAAGAGGGGTTCCAAAACCTTTTTTTTTTTCGTGGAACAGCAGAGAGTAGAAATTTTCAGAGAGACTGCAGTAGAAAGAGATCCCGAGATCATGTGATTAACAAGCGAGCGATGCAGAGATGAAAAGGTTCGGAAGAACAGCAGCAGCTATTCAGAAGACCTTCAGCACCTATTTGGAAGAACTGGAGGTCACCTGTCGCCTCTTCGAGAATTCTGCTGCAGTCCTACTGAAAATTTGCCTAAAAAATTTCGTGGATGCCATAGCGAGGTATATCAGGGTTGAATAGCGAGATTTTTCTGGAAACTCAAAGTTCATACCGCTCTGGATAGTTTTCCTATGACTACGGTGAGCTGCTTGGATTTCTCTGTGAATAATGATGACCAGATCGATGAATAATCATTACGCTAACTATGACAGTAATGTTAGTACAGAGCCGTTAGTTGGGGATCAGTATAAAAAACGGATAATTATAGAGAGTGCTACCCAGAAAATGTCTACAGGAATCCCAGTGCCATTAAAGTTGAGGAATTTACAACAAGTTAGCACTATCGCATTTCTGCTCGTGCGCCCTTCCTCTTCTTCAATCGCCGCTGTTTTTTTCACCTTTTTCTATGGTTCCAGTTCCACTTCAGGCGTACTGTTGCAATCTTCAAAACTCGTAATAAAATGTACGTATCGAAAAAAAAAACGTTGGAGCATCTCGAACGCATCTGGTTCCTCGTGACAGTTGCAGGCGGAAGACCAAAGTGAAAAAGCGAGGTTTCCACTAAAGAGGGGGTCTTGCCAGTAATTTGTTGACCGAGTAATGTGTTAGACATGGTCGATATTCAAATATTCGATTTCGAATGAGTGAAAAACTGGAATATTGCAGAAAGGTAGAGACTTTCAGCCTTGGAGGACTTGGCGAAGGGGTTGCAGAGCTTCTGCTTCAGGGTGTTCTATTCTTCGAACGTGCTCCTGAATCGTTTCAGAGATTAAATGAATTTATTCGATTCTTATTCGAGTAGTACTATATGCGCCAGCTAGGATATTAGTGCCGAACTCTTTCAGGATTTTTGTAATGCTGCGGGAGATTGGATGAATTTTTATACTTGGTCTAACTTTTCCAAATGAATGAAATCTTCTTTGTCAAAGGGATACAAACCGTAGAGAGCTATGTATGTACGTATGTCCGATGACATTACCGCTATAATTATTTACTTAATCAAAGCAGAAATCCATTAAAAAATTCTATGTCCAAATGATAAGCGTCAGGAAACCCAGCTGGCATCTCTGAAAGCAAAAGTATTCTAAGACGAAATTTGAAATGCCAGATCCGAACCTTAGGAACAATGAGGTTCTTGTTTCTGGGTTAAATTTCGTAAGCATTCTCGAGGCTTTTCCATTTAAAAAAGATTTTATGATCAATACAAAAATTAGTCAGGATGGATTAGATGTGTGACCGTCCAGAAAACAATTAGCGCTACTTTTGGGACCCTGAATAAGAGGTTAGACCGATAAGCTAGTCAATACTTCAACTTTGAAAGCGCTAAAGAATCCATAAGACTATTCTTCAGGATGGCTTATAAAACTGAGATGTTGAGAGAAAAAATCATCAAGGACAGCAACAGAAATAAAGAACTAAAGATGGCCTGGCGTGAAAGATCCAGCAGCTCTATAAAATATCCTTATAAGAAATTTCGTAAGCATTCTCGAGGCTTTTCCAGAGAACACTTTGTTGCTTGCTGCACCTGCACGTCTTGAACTGACACGACATTTCATGAACAGTTGACGTTTCGCGAATTTTACGTACATATGACGCAGAAATTCCAAACGGCTCAACTCTATTCGATTGAGAACTGCTGCACTTTTCCTGAACTTTCGACGTATCGACCTTTAAGAGGAAGACTTCCGATGTTAAACACAACTTTTGTTCACATTTGGACTCGCAATTTCTTCTTCATAAGCAAATAGCGTCTATTTGCCTTTCACCAAATCTGCTCAACACATGAAACAAAACGGAATTCCACCGGAAGTTCTGCAAAAATAAACGAGCCAAACGAGTGTTTCCATTCCAGAATTAGAAACCTGAACGGATGACTGATTCTGGTGCACTTTTCGGAAAAATGCTCATGGGAGAGTGCCTGCGGTGGTTCGGCATTCGCTTCTATTATAGAAGTTGCTCTTTCACAGTTTTAGGAAGGGATCGTTATGATTGAGCCGGAATTTTTTCAAAGAGAAAGCTAAATAAATTTGTGCGTTATCGAGTATTTCCAAAAAAATACTGCGTTATCTGAGTTAAGATATCCCCGGAATTAGCTGGTTCTACATTGACTAAAGTGTTCCACGATTCTCTAGGAAGAACTACGAAAACACTGGATGATCTAGTGGATGGAAAAAGCTCCAAGCCAAAAAAAGTTTATCTTACATCTAAGCTGAGTAGTTTTCT
This sequence comes from Ancylostoma caninum, assembly GCA_037903475.1. Taxonomy (NCBI): domain Eukaryota; kingdom Metazoa; phylum Nematoda; class Chromadorea; order Rhabditida; family Ancylostomatidae; genus Ancylostoma; species Ancylostoma caninum. Next base: position 3,795,787 of record JBAJFG010000492.1, on the reverse strand, counting down.
ATTTTTAGGACAACTTTCAAGAAATAAACACATTCTATTGTAAACGCTCAAGTCTTTACCACCCACTGAACATCCTTACAAAAGTTAAATCTGGATGATTAAAAAAATGCAAAATTGCAAAATTATGCGGGATTCGCTCACGTTAAACCCGATTTGATTTCAATGACATCGGTTTCATCAAGTTACCAGGATTTACTTATGTATTTATTTGTTCATTTATTTATTTATTCATTTATATGCACTCGAGGTGCTCTACAACACGTAACACCCCTTTCACATCTGAATCCCCAGAGCTCGACCAAGCAATAACGAACATCTTTTTGATCAATTTCGAAATTTTTAGCCAACGAACGTCTTCGAAGCATGGATCTGCTAATTTCCTCTTACTTCTCGGAACTTTGTTTTACACGAAATTTGATCCGTTTAAACGACGCATGTTGAAATCACGAGCAAATTCGTGCATTCGCTGGACGGTTCGAGTTCGCCTCGTCAAATCTCAACACATTGTACAGAACCTCATAATAGTATCCTAGCACTTTACTGGATTTCAATCAAACCTACGCATTTTTGCATAGGTCTCAATGATTCAAGAGAATTGTGCGGGAAAGCTTGAATGCTTCAGTGGTGGAGGTGCAAGAACGCTCCTATGCCAGGATTCACTAACTTTCCCGGAGAGGTTCTCAGCCAGCGTATCTTCCAGATTGGACGAACTTTCCGAGGAACGCTCATATTATTTGCCGTCTTCACACTTAGGGATCATAGTTAACTGAAATGAATATCTCGTATACCCATTTGTGCTCGAACAACTCGTCCATTTTAGAAGTGTGCGTTGGGCGCATCCCTTCCGGGAATTCTATTTTGAGAAACTGAAGCTTGCTCCCACTAACTCGGATGTTACAAGCATTCAGGAAGATCGTATTTCAGAGGAAAATTACTTTTCGCATAACATAGCTACTGCAATTAACATTACAATGTGAGTGTATTAGAGGCGTGAGTTTCTCACGTGACCGTACTCGTTCCTTATTTAGTTTTTAATAGCGTTAAAAAAAAACTCCATGGTAATACCACATTGAACGGAATGCTAGCAACGAAAGAGTGATTTTGGCCGCGGAACACCCAGGTTTTCGAGAGACAACCGTCTATTGCTTTTTGCACAATGATACCCATGGTCGTAAAATACAGATAAGTAGTACTACGGCGGATTCTTAGACAAAAAGCAATGGGCTGCCCTTTTGAAAGCGCGCAGAAGTCAGTTTCACATAAGGCGAACAATAAATCTTCTTGAATTTCCCATTTTCGAAAGTTATGGTTCCACGCGAGGGGTGAAAACCGTGTCCTAGCTAGAGTTTAGGCATTCCGGAAAATAACTCATTGTATGAAGGGTTCTCGGTAGGAAGAAAGACCCGTGCAACGGATAGCGTCTTCCGAACCCAAATGAGGTTAGCATGAATTCCTGGAAGAAAGCTGTGGATTTCAAGTGCAATCCTGACAGCGTGCACCTCAAGTGTTGTTGTCAACAAGTTACGGGAAGTCTATAAAAAACATCGCGCATCAAAAGCCTCAGAGTGGATGTCGAGTAGCTCGGCAAAGGTGAAAAGAGCAAGCGAATGGTTAGCAAACAATCAAATGGTTGACGGATTGTCGTACGTATATGGGCCGGATCGGGCGCTGGACACAATGCCCCTTTGAGGGTGAGAACAGAGCGAGGAATAGAATCACCTACGAGACAACCGTGCGAAACAGCGGTGGCTAAGGGTGGACTGGAATGTAAAGAGATTTTAGATACATAAATGGCTAGATTTATGGATGAACGAATGGATGGATCGAGAATGGACAGCAGACCAGTTGCTGCTGTGACAAGAGACGTCGTATCCTACTGCTGGGAAATCTCCAGCCGTCTCCTGGTTGTTGCAAAGTCATCGGACGGGTTTTAGGTCACACGCGACGAGAAAGTCACGAAAAACGCCGAACAGCCGCTGCTGGAGATTTTGTGGGTTATTGCTGTTTCCAGATCAATGCTTCCTGGTGAAAATGGGTTCTTCGTGCGCGAGAAAAAAAAACAATGAGCATTAGACTGCTCGAAGACTGACGTGAAAAGTAAAGTGGAACATCGAACCTAGCATGCTTTGAGAAATTCACTTATTCAAATTAGCACATTTGTTTAATTTATCTGTAGGATACATTGTGGAAAGTGCTTCACCTCGTAGTTGTAAATTCTTGGCAAATCCGGTGACAAAAATAAAACAGCAAAGGTATGAGACATCGATATAGATAAGGTCTAATGTGGTAGAAAATGGTAGGGAAAACAGAGCGACCAAAATGTAAAGATTTCTGGAGGTTTGAACAAAGAAGCTAACTTATTACTTCAACGACGAATTAAAAAAGGTAGTCGTAAGTGTCAGACTGCAATCGCTCGCAGTGTATATTTACAGAACATGTGAAATATGAAGCATTCTAAACCTGTCAACAATGGTGAACTAAACGGTATGTTGCTAAAGTTCATTTTCATATATTTACAGGAGACAAACAACTAAATAGAGAACTCAGGAAGCACCTTAGCTCCTAACCCAGCAGTCGAGCGAAATTTACCGATTCAGCGAGGTGAGCTGCACATTCTTTCGTCTAAATACCATAGTGGAATACCATAGTGGATCCCATACTTTTTCGGCGTCTTGTCAGGTTTCTGGTTCTTTTTTCTCTACAAGGTGACGTCGCCTGATGTAAACCTGGACAATCACTGTAACTCGTGAACTTCACTTCATCGAAACATATCTACTGGTTCTGGGCCGAATGGCTTCCTGGAAATCTTGGCTAGGATCCTGGAAATGTTGGTGTTCCCCGTTCAGATCGCGGAATTTTATATGAAATTTCTGGGCCTGGATGCATCATTGAGATTACACAGATTAATGCATTGACGTCCTTGTTAGCGTTAGTGTTAATTTACGAGTAAATTTGTGTGGTGTTAACGTGTTTACCCAGGATAATCCCAGTGATGCATGCGTCGTGATAAATTCAGGTGAATTCAGTGGTTTTCTATGAAGTTTTGAGTAATTCCAGCTTGACTTCCTGCCGAATTTTTCAACGCTCTCCTCGCATTCTTAGAGGAAAGTGCTGGCGCAGATCTGCTTAATACATTTTGTGAAGAATGTGCAGCAGGCATAAAAACTCATAAGTAAGGAACAATAGTATGTAGCACTATCTCCTCACTTCCATAAATTCAAACAAGCGGAAGGAATCTAGCTGGCAACTGTAAGCATGTTAAACAGAGAAAAGACTATGCTTCCATGAGTTCTGGAGCATATCATGGAGCATCTTAGACTGACTCACCACTTATTAATAAATTATGTGTATAGGTTACACAGGTGAGTGTAACACTCATCACATGGTAATAAAAATTTTACACAATATTGCTCCGCCACTGTTCAATAATGTTTTTCAATCTAAGCCCATCTGGACCAAGACAAAATTCCGAGGCTGTTCCCGTGTTTTTGGAAGCCAGCCAACATGTTTTACAGAAACATTTTTGTACGTTATTAAGCCATTTTAATGCTGCACTTTTCTAACACGTGGCTTTCCAACAGAATACGCCTTTTTTCATACTCATAACCTGTTGCTTGTGCTGCACTTTGTCATCTTTTACTTCTTTCTTATTTGAACATGCATTGAACTTTCTGGATGAGCCTAGCTCTCTCCATTCCTGGCAACCGCTAAGTATCCGCTAAAAATTGTCTCGCATAACTCAATAATAAATTATTTTCGACAGATTCCCTGCACGGTAAACGATCAAATTCTATTTCACAGCGGTAACAAATAAGACCTACTGATATGTGTTGCTAAGAGGCCTGAGATGCATCTGCTATTTATGATGAGAACTTTGATGTTTATTAGCCTTAAAGTTTCTGTGGACCCAGTCCAATAATATTCATTTCTTCATGTAATTTTTGAAAAGGAGAAGGCGTGGTGGTCACTGCTCCTGGCGCAAGTTCACCAATGAATCCAGCATCTCATCTGTTCCCTCTCGGCCAACATTGTTAAACTTTATTCCTAAGCACTATTCTACAGAGAAATTTTATCTGAAGCTCATTCAAGCTATATATTATACTTGGGATCGAATAAAAATCGAATAACACAATTCATTTAATTATTCTTTCAGGGTCAGATCCGAATAATTCGAATGTTTGGAAAAGAAAGAGATTTAAGTGTCTTTTTATCACTCCAAAAGGATTGTATTGCTCCATGAAAATTCAAAATCCGTATTTCAACCTTGGAGTGAGCTATCAGCACAGCATTTGAGAATTTGACAAGACATAACATTCTCTTTCTAACTTCTTCTCTACTTTTCAAGGAAATGTTCCTGAATAGATTCGCACTCATGCTTTGCATCCAGAGCTGAAAATGCAGCACTTTTGAAGATATTTTCGTTTCTCTCCCACTCGTTTTCATCGAATCAAGGGAAAATGCGATTTTTTCCCGATATTAGTGCGCGTTTTGATGTACTAGTTTTGATGCGCAGTTTTTCATCTCATGGAAGAACACGAGCCGTACATAAAGCCAGGAAATTGCGAAAAAAAAAGATTCCTGGTGAATACAAACAGAAAACATGCATTTTGACTGCGGATTTTTTTCTGATTCGTGCTACTAACGGGCATTCAGGTATTCACAGGAAAATCCCGAGGCTTGCTTTATTCTCGCGATTTAAGAAAATGAAAATTTCGACGAATTTGACGGTTCGTTTTTGTCCCTGGCTCCAGCTGATACGGAGAGTATTCCAATAGCGTTTACAGCAGAATGTTGTGAAAGTGTGTGAAAGTACCTGATTCAAATCACCACTTCACTTCTCCCCATAACTAAATAGATACAAAACTGTTATACCTTCTAGTTTGAGAAAACCGGCAAAATTGAAATTTTATTCTTTTATACCAGTTCTCTGTACAACTGGTAAGCAAGAGGAAAGATGCCTCCACAGAGCATCAACACATACTCGAACTTGATTTTAATTGCTCTTCCTGGGACTGAGATATGCAAAAAATTTCGTGGTCCAAAATCGTGGGTATGCTAAATATGTTGCCGCTGATGTATGTAACTGACTGCGTTTACATGAGGTACTCGATTTCATCACAATTTCGGAGGTTCCTGTAGACAGAAATGAAATTTGCGTGGGCATAAACTTACAGTGGATACGGTTTCAGATCAAGTTTGGCGGGGTAGGATATATCGAATCCAGCAAAGAACCTTCCCTGCAATCGTGCAAATCTTAATGCTGTGAAACTTCCCTTGTAAAAAGTGAAGCTTCATTTCATTTATTTGATTATTTATTACCTTGCTCTCGAAAGATCACCAAATAGGAAACTATACATATATTCTACAAGGTAAAGGCAGCACTCACGGAAGTTCTCACTTCTGAAGGGAGTCGCTTACCTTGTGGCCGGCCACTGGACAATCACAACGGTAAGTTGAACACAATGAATAGCGGCATACCTGCAAAGATACTGCCGTGGAACATCTGCCGACCTGGAAAAAATGGCCTCGGCGAGTCAGCTAACGGGTATACCCGTGTAATTTAGCGCAGTGGATGAAGTGTGGCGCAAGGAATGCATAACATTCATAAGTTTTCGTGGTGGGACCTATCAGCGGAACACTCGTCCGCGTTTTGGACATACAGGAAATAGCGCCATCATTTCCTTTGTTTCCCGCTCGTTTCACGTTACTCGCGAGATCTCCATCACAGAAATTTCTGTGAGTGCTGCTTTTGAGGCAGGAGATGAGGATATTTCAATGTATCCTAAAAGATAATGGAATCGTTCTCAACCTATGTCAGTTGATTAGCGTCGGGATTCATAAAAGTTCCCACATGGTTTGCGACCTGCACGCACTTCTGAAGTGGACGGGTTTTTCAGCCAAATATAGGTATGCCTTGTCAGTGTCACTCATCTCGTCCAGGGATCGCAGATAACGATAAGGATACATGGAATTCTACTGGGGACTCTCCCACTGTGCCTGTGGAATAGTGGGAGGGCTCAGGGCTTTTCTAGAAACGTTCATGAACACTGGCACAGGTCATTCACCTCTTATGGAAGGAGAACAACTCCTCTAACAACATCCCCGATCCAACACCATAAATATTTAGGAAATTTAAGCTATAAGGAATTGGAGAGCTAATTGCACTATAGCATCCTAATATGAGAAAAATTTCCTTGCAGCCTTTCCCTGAGCAATAATTTTCTTGAACAATCTGTCAAGTGCAGTAAAATTGCGAAATGATGCTTTTTTTACCTGTGATATCGTCGCCGTGTTCTTTTTCTCACTTTTCTTCCACACACTTCCACACTAAGACAGATCAGGCATAAAGTGGAGTTCCGGCACTTGCAGTCCAACAACTATTACCTCCTCGTGCAAGCTCTCCTCCCCGTTCAGAGGTCGTCGCCATTCATTTCGCTACGGACATAATTGGGTCGTTTTCCGTAGACCAGTGAAAACTCTTTATTACGTTGAAGTACTCGTCTTAATGCAATGTATATTACAATTTATAAGTACAAATTTTGTACATATTTGTTCAATACAATGGTCAGAGATCGTAAGAAGGCAATGAATGACACTCGGAGAGATCCTTGAATGGATTAAAAATGTGCTTTCATTGCTTGGCCGAGGATACTGTCAATGGGACTGAGCTGAGATGAGTTATCTACATAGAGATTAGGCTTTTAAATAGCTAATTCAAGACACTTTCTTGCGATATCCTGGAGTAAAATGTATGTGGATCAGCTGATTAGAACATCAGGTGCGTTTTGCTCTTACCGGCAGAGATTTTTATTTGGCCACTCTTTTGAACTCCGAGTTTACGGCGTACGATGTACCTAAACATGCAGTAATTGAAAGCACTCTCAACGAAATGCAGATCTAGAAACGCTAACGGATTATACGCACCATTCGACCATGAGGGCCAGGATGACCAGTGCGAAGCAGATGAGAAATGCATGTCGAGCCCACCTGCAATTGCGATTTCTATCATAAAAAAGGGAAAATTGCTCTGGAAATGGAAGACTATCCTGGAAACCAGCAATTTACCCCCGAAAATTACCTGGGAACAGAGTGGTCTCTCGGCTCACCCTTCAATTCGTGCAGTTCCCTCAGTGCATGTCCAATATCATCGACCATGTCCTCAATGGCTTTCTGGAGTGGCCATCCTGAAAATTAGAGGACAGCATTCCAGGAATATCCCCTAGCAGCGTCTGGCTGCAGTTATTCTGAGCACCCGCTCCGGGGCCAAAGAAAGGTGAATCGTCATGGGAGCGGCGAAAATTGCATTATGTCAGGAACTGCGTGCGGCTCGAACAATAGGCGGAGCTGTGACCCACTTGCATTCTGGATAAACTCTGGACTTTTCAACTAATTTACTCACTTTTTCTTCATGCTACTGCTGTAATTATGCTCTACGCCGAATACGTAGTAATGTAGAATGAGAAGGCAATATATATGTGCGTGATACCTGTTTACTGCTGGATGCGGGCTCATTCATGTCATGTTTGCTACAACGGCCTATTTGGTTTCCAGGAAAAAACGCGCCTCCGGTGGGCTCTTAAGTGGTTCCCCCGCAAACTCCTCTCGCTGCTGCTCGGGCTTAGAGAGGAAAATTGAGGAGATCTAATGTCCATGCGCGTTTAGGAGGCTTTCACCTACAAAATTTTCCCAGCTATTGTTCCGTTACGGCTACAAAACAAGTAGCGAAGGCTACGAGTACAAAATTCGCTACAAATCTGCTCATTAGAGAAGAAGACTGTGTTTAGGAACAGTGCTGCATCTGCACATTTCTAGTTTTCCCCACTACGTTATGCAAGAAGGATTCTCTTTGAGCGAGGTGGAAAACAACGGCTAATATATCTCAGGATAGCTAAATCCCTGGATTTTGCCGTCCTTTGTTGCTTTCTTGTCATAGCAAAGGTCAAAACTACCATATTTCATTCACGAAGCAGATGTACTGCGTTAGTGTCAACACCGCCTCAAAAACAAGGTATTACGTGTCCATAAGAAGTCGCCCACCTTGCACTAATGCATTGTTCGCCTCGCTGGCGATGTTTCCAAGTGCAAAACGCAGCCGAGGTTCACCTTAAATGGAAGTTTCCTGGAGGAAAGTCAACGAGCAACGAAGGCAACGTGACCCAGCTGTACATACCGGTATGTATCCGAACGTAGGGAATTTTCCTGGCGTCATTTATGAGGCCATCGAGGACCATCAGTGCCAGGACGTTAGGCTGGGTGCATGAGTCGTCCAATGCGAACCAACGCTCGTATAGTTTCCATGCGTAGACCTGGAAGTGATTACGCCTCATTACTGCCGAATAATTGCGAGTAAGAGTTATACAAGTTCATTTGTTCGAATCACTGGCTTGGAAAAGTTTATTAGTGACCGTGCATAACCATCGAGCTACGATTTAGTAAAAAAAGAAGGAAAGCAAATAATCGGACAAAGGGAGACATTGAGAAAATAACTAGTAACACAAGTGTAGGGGGCATTACTATTAATTATGAATGTTTATTCCAGAGAATTAGAGGTTGCCAGTGATTTCGGGACGTCAAAACCAATTCAGAGCCGAAACCGCATCAAGGTAAACCAGCATTTGTGGGTTTCTTGCCCTCATTCTCAGCATCAGCTTCACGAGTCCCCCCCCCCCGCCCACCTCCCTCTCCAACCCCCTATCAGACTACAGGGATCACAACCTTGTAGGGAATGTAGACGAGCTTATACTTATTCTCTTCCTCTCCCTTATGGGTGGTCTCAGAATTCAAGAGAGGGAATCTTCCGAAAAGCTCTTGGAATTGTTGTGGAAACACTAGGATGTGTTTATGTGATATGGGAAGCGTATAATAATGTTGATTCACTATGCATATGCGTTATAACTATATTGCTGTACAATTCCTTGAAAACATCTTAGAAATAGGAAATTGGAGAGCACTTCCAATATTGACTCTTCCTCTTTTTTTCCATTTTCCCTTTTTTCTCTGCCCTCAATTCCACAATTTTGTTCTGAGAAGCTTCCCGAGGGACAAATCTTTGCGAAGATGTTTGGAAAAACCCGCCCTTCTTTTTCTGGATGACCAAAAAAATTACTTGTGAAGAATTGATGCTGAAGAGACGACTATACAGAGCATATATATGCACTTTGAAATATTGATAATATAATATAGTTAATTGAACAAGCATATAATTTTTGTTACAAATGCTTATATTTAGTTTCGCTACTGTTGCCTTTCTTTGGGATCACAGAGCCGTAAAAATTGCAAAACTGCAGTAAAAGCTTCGTTCTTCTGAAGTTCAATGCACGGAGTAATGTTGAGAAAAAATTCCCGATTAAAAAAATCGCTTCATAAAAGTTAAATGGTGCGGAAACCAGTGACAATAACCAACAAAAGCACTTTTATTTCGCCCTAGCATTTCCATGTTCATAAGCAAAGCAAAATATGTGGAGGCCGCTGTAGGTGGTGGAGGGGGGGGGGGGGCGGGGGAGGGGTAGGAGAAAATATTTTTGAGAGAGATGCAGTAAGCCTTGTAAACCGGGCGCATAGACTCAGAAAAGGTGGTTCTCGCCACTTTTGGCACTCTATGTGGTAAGAATTTCACAACTATTGTAGTAGTAAATGCTCAAAACTTTGAAAGAGGTTAAAAGTGAGCTAGTGGAAAACTTCCAGTCGTTCCCATTTTTACCAGTTTTGCAGGAAAAATGCTTATCCATTCTCATTCGGCATAAGTGTATGCTTCCCATTTCAAAGATTTCCAAGCACTCCCGGGATAATAATTCCAGCTATCAAGAATCCTCGATTCCAGAAAGGAAGACTCAGAAGCGCTATGCGCATGCATGACGAATTTCTAAAAGCAGTTCTGAATGAGTATCGCAAAGCACATTACGGCCCATAGACTCTCGGCCAGTGGAAAATTCAATTTACAGAGCCGTAGTTTTCGCGGGTTCCACAACTTTTTTTCGCATCCTTTTCAAAATATCCGTAACGTCAGTGTCACATTGGCCTGAAACGAACACGCCGTTTCAGACGAGGCATTTGGGTCTCAGCGGATGGCCTAATTCTAATTGAGCACCATCTAACAATCCCCTCCGGACTTGCAACTACATAGTATCCATGCAACGCCCAGCTCACATTACATGCCTTCTAAGAGTCTATGAAAGGGCTATTAGTCGATTCGGCGTTGATGAGGATTATAATGGCCTACTCTATGACGTCAAATATCCAGCGGATACTACTGACGAGGTGTTCCAGGAAGCTGTAGCTTTTCCTCCTTACAGAGTTGCAAAATGGGATCGTTTTCGTCGTCGTTACGAATGCATTGCGAGCTTGACGTGCGCCGGACGACATACGCGTAAAATTTCCATACAATTTTAGTCGTTCCCGCGCCAGACGTTGATGTTGGATCGCACAGGAAATTCCTGGAATCCTGTTTGTGCTAACTCTGAGAACAGGGAGATCCTCGATCAAGGGTAGCTTCCGGAATACAATTTACACGCATTTCGTTTTCTGCTAGTTCATACAAAAAAAGGACTTTTTTATGCACGCTAAAGGAGAGTTTCTTAATCCTAGCATTTTTTTTCCACGGAAATGATCTGCTCTTCTACATAGAAACATCCAGATGATATTTTTCTCAAGAGTGGAAGAATTTATTAGTAAAATTTGGAATTTCGAAACTATCCACTCAAAATTTAAGGTAGCAGTTTTTCAAAAATTTTTAAGACTAATATTTGCAAGGATCATATATAGAAGTCAAGGAATCGAACTACAACAGTGTTGGACAATGGTGCTTTTGCTCCAGAAAAAAAAAGATCAAGACGATATGCAGAGGTCCCGATAGAATCTTCAGCAGCGATTCGACAGCACTAAGGTTATGACTTTCCTCACAAATGAGTTCTTGAGCTTTTCATATTCATCAATCCTGAATGTCCAGAACTTCCTGGGAAATTCTGCGCAAAAAGTAGTTGTGAATTTCCGATCGGAATATGATTTCATTATTTTTAAAATGAAAACCGCGTAAAAGCAACTTCCAATGCTTCAGGACAAGTCAACATAATATGAGTAGCTACATGCGTGATATGAGCTTCTGGAAGTAGTGCCTGGGCAATACATAATGCAAAAATACAACAATATAAAAAGAAATGGAACCATATCCCACGGTCTTATTCGGGAGCACTTTTTTTCAATTTCCAGGAATCGGATTTATGCTTCAATAAATATTCCACATCAGTCACGCCATAGTTCACGTAAACCTGTTGAAAGCGTTTAATCCACAAATCCACACTTTCTGGTTCATCGAACTCCATTCGCAACGACATTTTGCAGAAATTTAAGCAGCGAATTATAAGTGTAGGGGTCTTTCCGGTTAGTCCGGAAATAATCGACCACACGCTCCCGTCAGCCTCAGATTTCGGGCATCTGCCGATTGTGCTGTCTAGAGAACGCGATTCCGTAGATCCCTCGAAAACCTCAGTTTAGATTTAATTTTAGGCGCTGAAGAGTTGGTTTTTGTTGCTTCATTGTAAGACTTGACAAGGAAACGAAGTGAAGCAGTCACAACACACAATCGTGGAAACACAACTTGAATTTGCATTCGCTCGTCGATGCCCAAGACCAGATAAACAAGGACTTCAAACAGCTGACTGAATTAAGCTAGGATTTCGCCTTGCGTTCCCAGTTCGTTCTGTTTAGCTATGTTGTGCGGGCGCGGGAAAACATTAAAGTAGCATGTAATTGCAAATTGGTTTAGTGTCAGCAGTCGTAAATTAAGTAGAGAGTAGTAGAAAGTGGAGAGAGTCAGGATGTAATTTGGTCTATAGAAGGCAACACTCGTTTGAACCCGAGAGGCATAGAGACGCAGTCATAGTTCATTTTAAAGACGTTTTCAGGCAACTATAGGGGTAAAGTGCACTCCTATGGGTAAACTACAGCTGTTGAAAGATAGCAATGACCCTCCGGGAATAAATTGAGCTGTGAAGTGACTGAAAAACCCAGAATAGACCGTGCAGCCGGTGGCTAATCCATAAAAGCCGGTTTAATCTGTCCGAATGTTCGTTTTCATTCCAACATCGGATGAGTTGTGTCGATTTGACGCCGAATGACGGCTGGTTGGTGAATCCGTCATGGCTTGACAACGCCCTGGGGCATAGAGGCCGAACATGAACTCGAAATGGAGCCACACATACCTCCCAGTTGTTGTAGTCCTTACTATACTATGCAATGAATGACATAACGGACTGCTTGACACATAGAAAAACACGGAGTACACAGCAGTAAACAGCTGGCAAAGCGGATTCTAGGATTATGGGAGAAATCCTACCTTGATGAAGATCTTCACATTGTTTACAAATCCCAGCACCACCTCGGAGTCGACTCGGTTGCATTCGTTCTCAAACAAACAGGCGTAGGACTGCTCTTCGTACACAGAAGCAGCAGAGGTAGGAGCTTCCAGTTGACGAACTTAATTTGACATTTCACACCACATCACCTTTTGATTAATAATTCAAACCACCCTGCAGACAATTACCGCTCACCTATCAAGACAGCTAAAGTAGTCCTATTGTTTTGGTAGAAATAAGGCTTATACCTGGAAAAATTCAGCAAATTTCATGGAATCTATTGTAGCTAAGGCATGAAAAGAATGTTCTCTAGCTCACCTCTCATAGGCTAACTCTATACCGGCAAGATTTGCATGGGATAGCTGATGATGAAGATCACAAATGAATGGTAGACGAGATATTGTTGTACAAGTAAGACGATGCTGGAAATGAGAGGTGAATAGTGGATTTTCTGCGAAGGGAAAGAAGGCTTTGTGAAGGATTGTCTGGATTGTCCAGAAACGCAGAAAATAACCAGAGAAAGGTGAAAAGCACGAATGAGAGGTGTTATTGTTCATACCAAGGAGTGACAAAAACCCCTAGGACTTAAGCAAGACCTTAGGATTCTGATATTGGAAAAATAATGTCAAGCAAAAAGATTCCAAGCTCCAAATACTAGAGCTTTATGAAAGATTCCTGTTTTTTTTTTTCGGGAAAGCACCCCAAAATCCTCAGAAGACAAGACAAGAATTTTCTCGGGAGGAAAGACTCTGCTCTCACCGGAATCCCATAAATTTCATCACTAACCTCCGCTGTTAAATGTCAGTCTGATTTCTTTATGAACCCGGGGGAAAATACATCGCTCATATATTTTGAGGAGAAATCCAACTTATGCTTGAACAACTCAGCGCCCGCTTCTTCCAGTAATAATCCAAGGAGCACTGTTAAAGAGTTCCGACCAATGGCTGTTTCAAGCGTATTGCAGCTAACAAAAAAAAGAGGAACTACTGCTTGCAAAGCTTTTTGGTTCTTTTTCAACGCGAGTTATCCATAGTGAGACATTCCAGAATCACTTCATCACAAGCAAGGATAACTTATGCCTACTTTAAATAAGATTATATGTACCACTATTACCCTTTTGCGCCACAAAGAACGTACATTGAAATGCTTTTATTTTCTGTGAGTGAAGAGTACACAGATCGGAACCACAAGAAAGACTGATGAGTAATTATGGTAATGGATATTACTGAATAATATTAGAGTTTCGAAGTTCTTCCCATAAAAGAAATATCCACTAAAAGAGCTGCTTCTCTAAAAGTCTCTCCTCTTTTATATGCTCAGTTTTCCATTGTTAGGATCCTTTTCTCCGAGGTTTTGCGTGAAAACAGCCAGTAACGACCAAAAATCGCACGGGAAACAAAGGAAGAAGGCTTTTGAAGAGCGTTCGAGGATAATGGCAGGCTTTTGAGCCCATGGGTGCACTGCTTCGATGGAAATACTTGCTTCGAATAGGAAAAAACTGTGAGGGAGCAAGGTGATATATTTAATACATGGACAAAGTCCTAGAAAACGTAGGAAGAGAGGAGGATTTTCGGGAGGGAACAAGGAAAACTGATGTCCACATATTTTGTGGTATCTTCACGGAAGCATCGAAAGATTATGGTGGAAAAAGAGGGGAAAATTCCCAAGTAAAAGTTGAGGACTAGTGCTCCAGGCTGTCATATCCTAGCAACTTTTCAAAGTTCGACCTTTATAAATTAATTTCTCAAGGGCTATTTCCATGTGAAAGTAAATATCTTGCACAAAACTAGTTACATTTGTCTGTGATTAATGCAGCAGTAAGAAAATTTGAGCAAGCATTTGTGTCAGGCTTTAATAAGCGAAAATTCGTAGCCAGCTGTTTCAAGTAAAGTTGCAAAACGGAGTTTTTCCTTACCATAAGGCAAATATCCGTAAGTGAAACCAAAATGTCGAATTCGTGAGTCTCCCTCATGAATAATTCCTCGAAATCCTCACTTTTACATGAGTTCTAGACACCAGTGGTTGTCAAATAAGCAAAGCTCCCATGCAAAACTCCTACTAGTTTTATCGGGAGTAATTCGATCCTGATTACATATGCGGTCAGAGATCACTGGATACGCAAACTGCTAACTGTTCCAGTGTCGTAATGCTGCAAAAGAACGTTCACGTACCTCGTGCTGATCGTACACAGGTGATGGAAATGTGCACGGAGTAAATATGGGCGGCACTGGTATCTGACCAGCAGATGCCAGTTGCAGAAGAAGTCCTAGTAGAAGCATGACGCCACATTTACTGTATCGAAGCGGATAGCAGGTATGAGGTAGAGCGTAGGCACCAAAGGAATACGATAGCGTGGAAATTAGCAGACACTGATGATTAGGTGTGATGACGGGACAACACTGATCCACTACCAGTTGTCCAGAATGTCCAGAACGAGGCACGAGGTCGTCAGCCCGCCGCCTTGTCCATTATGAAGCGTGACCACGCCCATCGCCAAGGATGTGGGCGCTGCTGCGGCTTTGCGGGCCTAAATTGCTTATGTGGAAGATTCATGGATCTTCCTCATTTGACTTGATATGGCAGATATTAATGACGTTTAGCCGCTCGGGATAGTTTCCTGCATTAGCGTACCTTACTCCTATCAAATGAGACAGGAATTAATTATAGTTGAAATACATAACACAAAGCATCAGTTGAAAGAAATAAAGATTCTGGAGCAGTCCATAAAAATCCCAATCACGACCAGGTGCAGGTTCCACTGCGGGGAACAGACGCATGATCAATTGATTCCGCCTAGCCATACCTTTTTATTCATTTATTTTACTTTATTTATTCACTTATTCAGTCAATTGCAAGACAAGGATAGATGGTAATAGGAATATTTATTTACTTATTCATCGCACGTACATGATAGAATTAGATAAAAACAAATCAATTACAAAAAAAAACAGAAACGAAATAAAACAACATTTCATACTGGGATATATGCATGTACTGAAATATAAAGTATTATGTTGTTTCTCTACTATAAAATCTGCATCTAGACATGATCAGCATTTTCATTCTTACGACACCTAAGGCCCTTTTATCAGTGACTCCCAAGGAGACCTTGAAACAACCGTACTTTATTTTTTTACTTCTTCGAGTAACAGCAGAACGAACGAGTGAGTACTAAGTGATTTGGACATACAGCAATAAAGCCTGAAAATAGCCATTGTATAGCGTAAGGATGGATTACTGCTAACTTGTGTGCTACTTTGTGCCTAAGGTCTATTATATTTCAATGCGCTCCGGCCTTCATGAATTTATACAACCATATCTATATAAAACAGCCGGCTTCTGATCAAATGTAGAATAGGAAAATGAGTGGCACTGCAAAATTCGTACGGAAACTACTACTAAGTGATTGACAGAGAATCCTAGTAGCTATATCTACAGTCTCCCTACTTCATAGTTTCTTACTAATATAGTCAGCTAATTGCACAAAGTTGAACGGTGTAATTCGTGCAAATCGTGAAAGAAGTTTGCCGCACCAGTTCATCATTTGTGGATGATCCTCTTGAACGCGTTTTTACTAGGAAATGCGTCAAAGCCTACGTTGTTTGCCATTTGATGCAGTAGCTTAACATTTTGTTAGTAAACAAAGCGTTAAATGGTGTTCGGGAATCTCAAGAAACTAGGAGTATACGAACTACGGACTAAGGTTGTCGCACGGCGCGAAATGTCCTCAGACTCACATCACCACGTTCCGAACCAACACCTTCCATATTCTATTTATATTCATGGACAACACTTTCAATGTGATTGAAAGTAGACTGCCGGCCGGAGGGCAGTTTTCCATGCGCTTTCAGGCGCGAACCAATCTAGACATGAAGGATTGCTATCCTAACTAATTCCTCAACAGAATTAGTGTTTCTGTCATTAAGAAGAGAGGAGAAGGATCTTTTCTACTTGCTTTGGAAATACCAGAAATAGCTTTCCTTAGGGCATTTATCTACCTTTTTATCTTTTACTGCAAATTCAGGGACCACCTTTCCTATGATTACCGCAACTTGTAGAGCAGTCGATCATAGTCACCATGGAATCCAGTGTTTTTCAGAAGTAATCCAAGAGTGATTGACGTTTTTGCGGAACCTTTCACCTAATCCTCGTAGCTCTTGAGCTATTCGCCTAAAAGCCCTATCGGCACTCATTCTCAGGAAAAACCCACCTTATAGCGCAAAACGGTTAGCTACGGCTGTATGCGTCGACTTTACTAGAACCCTAACAAGTTCCAGAAATATCGGAATCAGCTAACGTACTGCGGAAGACCGGAAGCTTGGAAGTCGGAAGTTGGGAGAATTTTGAAATACGGGAAAACTGGAGAGCAAAAACAGCGTTTATGACTTGACATAACTACTGCTTCCAATACTTTGGGAGCCTACAGCTTGCCTGGCGTCAGAATTCGGGAATTCCCAAATTGGCAAAACCGTAATTCTGCCCACCGGTCTGAAGTAATGACAGACTGAATATTAGGTTCAAGTCCAGAAACCATTAGTGCCGGAAGAAAAAGTCGTGAGGATGAAAAAAAGGTTTTTTCCACCCAGTATGCGTAGTTCAATAGAAACATTTCTACGAGCATTCATATTTATACACTGTGTAGTTTTTTTTAAATCAATCGTTGACAGCAAACTCTTTTTTCTCTCGAAAATCTATAATGTACAGAGCTAAGCAGCGGTAGTGGTCCTGGATGCAACCCACCTAATTAATCAGATAGGAGGAACTGAATGAGATGGATTTATTTGAGCTCTATGGACTTGCACCTTTTGGACAGACTTGATTTAGACCTGAACCAAAAGAGCAGCGGAGGTAAAAATAGAGATACGCATAGCTATGTATATTAAACTGTATAAAAGTTAGGTTCAGAGTTCGATTTGGAAAGGAAAATTAATTAAAATCATTCCTTCCACAAATTTTCTTCCGTTTCCGAATTTCTTGTATCTAATTATCCCCTCCTGAACACCCTTGAGAAGGAGAAATTTCATCACGAAATGGACTTGAGATGTGAACTTATCCAACTTCCTTACTCACGGGAATTCCAACAGATTCTGAACCTCCTTGTCTTGATTGCAACAGTGTGCTTAAGGTCATAAAAACGACGAAAACTCCTTTTTGAAAAGACAAATTTAGTGTAGTGATTTGGCGGTGTGCTCCACATGGCCAACAAGAGAAAGGCCCTTCTGATTACCCTGAGGTTGCTTCAGAAGCGAACACTTACATTTCTATTTGTTTTCAGACCAGCTTTTTAGATTTAATACGAGTGGTCTGGTTAATAGGATCTACATCAATTGACACACGATCCATCACTTCGGTTCGGTTGAGTAAACTCGTTCGGATGGCGGTATATGGAATCCTACGGAATGGTGAAATTCGTCACGTTTGTGGGGTTTTTCATGGATACCATTGAAAACAACGTGCCTTGGAGGTCTCGAATTCGAGAATACAAACAAAATGGGAAGATAGGCCTCCCTCTTCATAGCCTCTTCTCCGAAAAGTACTGCATGAGAAACTGGACACAAGGGTGTCAGTTGGACATAGGTATGGGCGTAATTTTGAGTTTCGCAGAATTTGGCAAAGCTTCTTATTCACTCTGCAGGACCTGATTAGTGTTATTACCAGAAGAAGCGAGTTGCCAGAGGAATCTGGGCTCAAATACAGAGTTGAAATCACCCGCGGGAAGTCCATGCTAATGATGAGTAGATTTGTGTGGTGTTAGCACGTTAACCCTAGGTAATCTCAATGACCCATGCAGCCCGCAATGTCTTTCAGCTTATTTCGCGCTGTTTTCCCAGCCTCAATGTACTTCTCGTTCACAGGCACTGATTTCAGGATCAGAAATTCGACGGAAACATTCCCAAGGAGTACACCGCTCAGCACCTAGAAATGCACCGGCCACAGTTCTCGGAGGAGAGCACTTTTTGCTGTACTTTGAGTGTTTTTCAAGACCATGAGCATAAATAAGTGATTCTGATTGAAAAACAAAAAGTAATAAAAAGGAGAATTAATCATCAATGCTGGTAAATGAATAGGCCAATAAATGAGTGAATAGTTAACCAAGATATTCTTACTCAGTAATTGGAGAGTTCCCCACAGTATGAATAAAAAAAAATTCATGAATTATCAAAGTCACACATACGTGCCTCGTTGGAAATGTGAGTTCGGTAACTGAGAGACGGGATTGTTACGAACCAAAGGTTGGGCCTGCGTATATAACGTGGATATAACCTGCGAATTTAGTCTGGAATGCCCAACAGCATTATTCAGCGCAGTTTATCATGAATGCATGGTTGAGCCCATCTGTGGCAGGCAGCCGGGGCTGCAGTGAAGTCTGGAAAAATTTGGCAATTCTGGAAATTGTTGCGGATGGAAAGTAAGGGGCCGTAGTCATGGAAGCTTGGGGTCTACTAGCAGTTTGTGCTAGAGTATGAGTTTCGTTTGAATTACTTATTATTTCGTGTGGTACCTTACAGGAAAACAATGCCACTGAAAGATTTTTTTGCTTAGATAAGGAAGAAGCTTAGGCTGGGACAAGGGGACGGGGTAAATGCTGATCTCGTCAACCAGCAATTGGTTAGGACACGTTGTGACTTGTTTATTTGTTAATGGGATCATTTGGTTTGCTTATCCAACACTGCTCTTGTCATTAACTTTATTTTCGTTTTTTGTTCAGCAAATAACACCGAAGGAATTTCAATTTACTAGTTAAATGAGGGGATTATCCATTAGCTAATTGCCCTGGAAAGTTCCAGAAACAGAGAAACAAAGCGCTGTAGCTAAAGGAACAATTTCGAAAGTCAACCGAAATGTTGACTTTATGAATTGAAAAAGGGTCCCGTTGAGGTTTAATGAGGAAAACAACCTTAATATTTCACGCATTCAATAGTTCAAATCGCATGAGAACTTTCAACACTTTCAACACTGGATGTTCTCGCTTTTTGAAATATTATTTATTATTCATAACCCTATCAGTAGTTCCACCAAGGTTATTTTCAAAACAATTCATCCAATAGTGATTCTATGCCAGTGGATTGTGCCCAATTTCTACTAGAGGGTTTGGGAAGTATGTATGTCAGGAAGGTGTGCATGATTCATCTAGAATTCGCGTGAAGACTAGCTAGTTCGGAAGGCAATCTCCTGAATCTTCAGCTAAATCCTGGATCCTCTTTTGTTTGTGTGAATTTGAACTGTTCTCACTTTCTTCAACTTTCTCAATCTTTGTGCGAACAATTACCTATCATGTTGCATAAAAAATTTCGTGGATAACCCAATCCTACATATATGGGTGGTGTTTAAATCATTGATTTTATTTATACATCGTTCAGTTTTCCTTGTAAGGAGCATCAAGAGTGCATCCAAAAAATAAGTGATTAAACTGCTTGAAATTCTTCAGGTTCACAAGTTCACAACCAACTTAGACATTCGCTGAAATTATTCCGGAAATCCATGGCTTGTGTGTCACTAAGGTATTATCAAAAGACTAAGCTTACAGGAATCATTACTAGCTGAACTTGCTCAGTCGTGAAGAGAACAAGAAGAATGAAGACATAGAAAGACAAGTAGAGAAAGCGACGGAAGTCGATCCATGGATGAAAAATCCCCTACACTAGGAATAGGACATGTTCACCTTTGAAAGACAACGTTGCAAGGAAAGAATAACACTTTGAAATTTCATGCTTGACACGGCTCCTTCTGCCTTCCACTTGCAACGCTTCAATGCTGTTTGGGCATGAGACAATGGCGGATGGCAGCCCCGGAATCCATAGTGGGATTAGGGCCCAAATGAGGAACATAAGCAGCAGTGAGCAGTTGATTTATGGCTCATTCGCAAAACATCATTGGTACTGAAATTCCGGGACATCATTAAGGAAGAATGTGAACGGCAGCCAGATAAAAGAACAGAGTGTCAAGAACCGTCTTTTGAGGAAACTGCGAAATCAATCCATGATTAGATTATTTATATTAGAGATCATTATCATTGATTAGATTATTTATATTATTATTATTATATTATTTATATTATTATATTATATTATATTATTATTACATACTGTGTATGCCGCGAATTCCTCGTTTTCTATCTCTGATAACTGTGCAGCACGAACACAGCCCGAACGGCGTAATGGTTCCAGCAGAAACCCTAGCAGCAACGGTTGCCAGTTGCTGCCATCCTCCGCTCGATTGCTGCTCAAGCTTTCGTTTCTTCAGCAGGAATTGCTGAGGGATGGCAGCAATCGAGGGAAGGATGGCAGCAATTGGCAGCCGTTGCTGCTAGCGTTTCTACTCGAACCATTACGCCGTTCGGGTTGTGTTTGTGCTGCACAGTTGGTCAGAGATGTAATTTTCAGAAGCCATTAGGCGCAACTACAGATGTTGCTCCGTTTCGTTTTTGTAAGTCCATCTATACAATTGCATTTACGCTTCAGATAATCCTGAAGATGAACTAATGCACCTAAAAACAAAGTTCTAAGACGATTCAAAGAACATTCCTTAGCACTGTCGGTTTTTTTTATTTGATTCGGTGTTTGAGTTTCCGCTAATTCTACAACATTGAATGTGTGCAACGATTAAGATTTTCTCGGATAATTCCCTATATTTCGGCACAAATGTCAGAGCCAAAAAGCGCGGAAAGGTCTTCCTAAGGACCATGCCTCTAGGAGAAAGGTCTTCCTAAAGGCCATGCAATTTTTCTAGAAAATGTTCTTCTTCTCCATGCATTCCTCTTCTTTTCTTTACCCCGTTTGCAGATTGCTGCTGTCCATGACCTGAAACTCTCAGATGACCTAAGTATTTGAACTTGAACCCCTTGCACGGAAGAAACGTTCAACCATAATCCTCTATCGTCTTGCCAGCAATATCATCCTCGAGTTTACATTATTCCGACACCTTTTTCTCCGGAGTTATCCACCATTTGTTCCTCATAGCCTGATATATTTTCATCTCTTCAAAGCTCAGTAATAATCTGTCGAGTAGTCGCTGTGGGATCTCGACGGATTTCTTTGTTTGCTTCCTGGTAGCATCGGAAATGTTGATGTGGATGCTGTCCAAATCGTCAAAACATTAATTAGGCATCACAGATCTTCACGCTCAGCTTTCCATTCCATGAGAAAAATGGCCTCAGGTGTTATTTAGTCGGAGCAATCGCTTCAGCTCCCTATAGCTCGTTGTATGATGTCTTTAAGAGCGGGTCCATCATCTTGTTGTGAATTTAATGGAGTTCGTAAGACAGAAAATTTAGGAAGGTTGCTGATCTCTGGTCGGATAGAATCCCTGATACTTTGTGATGACATGGAGAATCCTATGGAACTGAAGGAAGAGTGAGTGATGAAGAAATGAAACTCATTTCGCATGTATCCTCGCTCGCTCTCAACAACAATGCGCTGGCACTCTGAACAATGCCGACGGGCTAGACGGAGCTCTTTCTAGGAAAAGGGGCAACATTCTGACTCCCTCTCTAAGATTATCAGGTCAGCATTTGCTAGGAATTCTAGCCATAGATATTCAATGTTCAACAAGAAACATGAAAGAACCAGTGAGTAAGTTAGATCAACTTGTTGTCACCATTTATCATGCAAAAAATAGGCAACGTTGTCATTTTACGGTTGTTATTTTTCAAAATGACATCAATCAAATTGAGACTGGCCAGTCTGAAAGAAATGCATGAGCAAAAAGTCGTAACCGTTCGCAGATCCCATTAATTATGCCGTCTAATTCCAGAAAACGCCCTGAAAACATCGAATTTTAATCACCAAATAGTGCATCTGTAGACATGAATACATCAAAACGTCTGCTCGCACCATCCATCAACATTTTAATCATCAAAATCCACGAAAGCTAACGCCTTAATTCTACTCGACGAACCAACACGCCCTTCGCCAGGGGAATGTACACATTATATTATAACATGTTATATTTATAACATGACTTGTTTAAGTCATTTCGATAACAGCTGACAGGGAAATATTCCTAAGTAAGACGACAAAATTTGCAGTAATTTACCGAAATTTCCAACGAGCAATCTTGAGGTCTGAGAAGTAGGAGCCTGAGAAGATAGAGAAAGAAATTAATAAGTCTAGGGACTGGGAGAGACTGCTCATGTGTGATGAATGATCTGACATCAGCGGGATCTGGCACCCTGTCAGGAACTCCAGAGTAATCCTTAAGTGAGTATTCTGACATCACTCAACGATGCTGGTTTACCTCTTCGATTTTAGCGCACATGCTTTTTAAAGTCGCACTGATGCGTGCAGATTTTATTGAAAATGGCGAGAAGCTCTTTCCTCAAGATCTGCTTCTCTGAGCTTCACTGCTTTTTTTACGAATTTTGACATTGCATGCAGAATATGCTCTGCGCTGAGCAGATTATTTCGGGGCTGCGGGGTCATGCTAAAAGTTTCGTAATTTTGTGGAAGTTTGCATACACGACGCGGTCACCTGAGCTAATTTTTCTATAGGGCGCCTAAACTATGTTGAAACTCGTGCCTTAAAGGCAGCACTCA
Organism: Ancylostoma caninum; assembly: GCA_037903475.1. NCBI lineage: Eukaryota > Metazoa > Nematoda > Chromadorea > Rhabditida > Ancylostomatidae > Ancylostoma > Ancylostoma caninum. The sequence goes on along the minus strand of JBAJFG010000492.1, from coordinate 3,772,902 downwards.
CAGAAATTTTTGGGTTGAAGATTTCGCGGTATATCGGGGTTTTTAGGGACGATGAACTCATTGACAACGATGAAGTAGCGTGAAACACAGAAAACACAGAAAATAACGGCGGTATATCGTGTGTGTCCACAGCGCAGACGAGTGTTCCGTGATGGGTCCTGCTCGGAACCCTGCAAATGGTGCGAATTTCACAAGCAAGCCTCCGCTGAACCACATGCGCACACCTTCTCAACGGCGTCAGTTGGCGCGACGGAACCCTAGTGTCCAGAGCGGCAGATGTGTCCACGGCAGTATCTTCGTAGGTACGCGGCCATTCAAGGTGTTCAACTTACTGTTACGATTGTCCAGCGGCCGGCTACTTGGTAAGCGACTCATTTCAGAAATGAAAATTTTCGTGAGTGCTGCCTTTAAAAGCAGCGTTAACGGTTCATTCCTCCTTTTTACAACATCAGTTTTAACTAGCTACCTTTTTGGTAATTCCGAGAACAGTGCTTACTCAAGTGTGGGCGCCATTTCAAAAATGGGAAAGGATCCATCAGGGTAGCGATGGAATCTGGTAATATTTATGTCTATTTGACAGACTAATCCGATTTTATTGATTAATTTAGTCTACATATATTTGATACAGTACTGGCGGTCGGTTTGATAGGTGAATTATACCGTGAGCAATCAGAGCTTATCACGGGATTATGGCATACATATGTGTAGAGCGAGTAATGAAGTCGTCTACTGGCGGCGTCAATGGCGGGTGAGATCTGCAGTGGAGGCTCTTTGACCTCTTCGCGTTGGTGTCCGCCGTGCACTTGCTTGTCTCTTGCTCCCCCTCCATCTGATAGCTGCGCGAGCCAATCGCTCCGATATCTATGCATCAAACGATCAGGCATTCCTTCGTCGAGCATAGTTAACATTCCTCATTCCTGCCTTCTCCCAAGCTTAGATTAGAGATCAACGCCCTTTGCAATATATATGTCTAATAAGTTACGAATATGGGATGATATCTAGGTCGGTGAAGATCCTGGGATTGCTTCTGAAGAGATCTTGCAACTCAGATATTGACTTATTGTTTTCACTGATTATTCGTCTTGAGCTTAGACTTGCTGCTTGGCTTACCTCCCACAGCGACTCTATTTGCCACGCGGGTCTTGGATTGAAGTAGTTTATTGGGATCGAAATGAAAAAAAAAATGAAACACTACACAGAATTACCAAGCGATATTACTAAGTGATATAATTGAGTAGTCAAATGAGACGTTGGAGGGTTCTGGTGATGGGTATTGAACGTACTGGGGACGAACGTGAGGCTCGGTCTTTTCTCTCCTGTCCCTGCAAAAATGGTACAGTGCAGTCTAATATAAAGTTCTCGCGGGCATGCAATGTCGGAGCGGGATGTCACCATTGCTCTGCAATCACTAGGTTAGATCCATGATCAAATGTCAACAAGAAAATTCATGAGATAAAAATTTTCTGCCAGTGTTTATTGGAGTTATTGCTACTACTACCGATATCATTCTTGAGTGGGCGCACTAACAGGTGGGACAGACCTCCAAACAGTTTCTCATTCGGCGTCATGAAGGTGTTTTTGAACGGATATGACGTGCTTACTGTATGGATCAAGGTCATTTACAACGAAAATGAGGGTTTCGGTACCACATCTTATAGTAGTTGTATCCTATTGTCCGAGATGTGCTGCTCCTGTCCTGTCATTGTCGTGCCCAGAAGCAACGTTGGCCACGATTACGGTCCCTCAATCCTTCTGTAAGTCACAATTATTTTAATGTAATGGAGAAATTAAGAACATCATCCATACCTGAACACTTCTGACGCTGGATTGGGCATATTCAGTCACCTCTAACAAGCTTATTTTGTTTAAGAAACACAGCACTGGCAAGCAATGACACAGTCGTCTTCCATCTGTTGAAGGTGTACGACCTGTGAAGTTCCCCTAAATTGCAAAGGCGTGTCCCAGCATTCAGATGAGAAGAGCCACAGTGAGGAACAGTAGTGAACATGGGGCGAATAGACATTTCGAAGAATTGTGTCTGCTCAAGTACTTGAAGATCGCCTCATTGCAGCACTCATACTGAACCAGTGGCTTACCTCATATTATCTTAACACTTCGTACAGAAGCTTGCCTCAAACTACCAGGTTGAAATGGTCATTACTAGTTTGCGAAACAGGACAACTTTAATTACAACCGTTTCGCTAAGTCTGGAACGTAGAACTTGCAAAATTAATAGCTTAATTAACATTGAAAAACCAGCATTGTCGAGATCTTCACAAGTACTAGTTGCTTGATGTTAAAAATGGCTTGTCAAACCGGTTGAAATGTAGGTTTAAAACACGAAATATTAGATGTGAAAATTGCCTTGGTTCAAGCCAAGATAATTTTCATACATGAACTGCCTTCCTGGCCCGTGTAATTCGCGTAACCAAAGAATATTCTGCGTGCAGATATTGAATCAGTGATCTTATCAACGTGTTTTCAAAGGTTTTCTAAGAGTCCCAAGAAGATCAATAAATCAATAACCACGCGCTGCAAAGCGGCCATCATATTCGTGATTAGCGTATTGAAAACCTCTGTTTGTACTCGTGATCAGCGTGTAGAAACCTCTTGTGCGTACGGGTCAGCTACGCCTGCTGCACAACTTGAGAAAAATCAATGAAATCAATAACCACGCCGTGGAAAGTGGTCGTCAGATTCGTGGTCAGCGTGGTGAAGAACCCCTATGGGTACAGCTTCGCCACGCCTGCAGCATAACTCACCAAAAATTAATAAAATCAATAAATCACTAACCTCGCAATGCAAATTGGTCATTAGATTCGTGGTCAGCATGGTGAAAAATCGCTGCATGCCCATTTCGATCCGGATTGGAGCTAAACTGGGGAAGATCGACAAAATCGATCGATAAATAGATATGCGGATCGATACTATCAATTGAACCTAGGCCCTCCGCCGTATTCGGATGGTCCCATGTTTCCGATCTCAATTCTTCACCACCTTGCTTACAGATGCATTCCTATCGTTTGAATTTGGCGCCCACGCGCGTCGTCCAGATTTTTGAAAGAAAGTTTCGTAAGCGTTTCTATGTTATATACATATATATATATATATATATATATATATATATATATATATATATATATATATATATATATATATATATATATATATATATAGATTACATATAGATATAGATTTCTCCTAGTGTCCGCATCGTTTTATGAACGAATTTTACGTACAAATTATCTGGCACAATCTTGCATATTTTCTTTCAAAAAATGCACAACCCACGTGACGTTTATTTGCCTTTATAGCATCCTCTCTATTTTTAGCGGAGCGAAGGTTAGACTTCTCCTGAATCTTCGTGAATCCGTATTGTGCGCTTTATAGTAGCTGTCTTTTGAAGTTTTTGGAAGCTTTTTTGAATGGACGATCACAAAGAGTGCTGGTTAATGGTGCTTTCTCTGACAGTTATTTCACTCCCAGCGGAGTCCCTCAAGAGACCTGTCCGTTAATGTTCTTACTCTATATAAACGATCTGCCTCAAAACCTCACCGATGGTGTTCATTATTCCATATACGCTGACGATTCTAAATTTTTCTCAATGAATGATACAACTGCCCTCCAATAAGCAATTGATTCCTTTTTGCCTGGTCTAACAAGTGACAGCTTGATATATCCTACGAAAAGACTACCATCATGTGCATTGGTCACAACCATCCAAAAACCTGCTCATTCCATCTGGGAAATCATCAGCTGTGTATTTCAAATTCAGTCCGTGATCTTGGAGTGACCTACTGCGATAAGCTTTCATTTGACAAATATATCGAGGAAATCACATCCAAGGCGTATGTAAGGTCAAACTTCATCCTGCGCGCATTTAAAACCCGCAGTGTGAACACCCTTTTTGGTCTCTTTGTAACCTACGTACGACCAATTATTGAATACTGCACTCCACTCTGGTCACCCTCTAAACAGTACTACATCGAAAAGCTCGAAGAAGTTCAAATCAGATTTACAAAGCAAATATTTGCAAAGAATGGAAATTTTCAGGATAGTTATTCACAACGGTTAGCTCGTCTAAATAGTAGCACGTTGCAACTGAGAAGAATAATCTATGATCAGACCCTTCTTTTTAAGAATCTAATGTAAATAGTTGATAAACAAGTGCTTCTGAGGTTTTCTAGCTTGAACGGAAGGACTAGAGGCCATCATTTACGGATTGCGATTTCACACTCGACAATTCCACGACTCATTCATAGGGCGTGCACCTAAGCTATGGAATGAACTGCCACAGTCTCTGTTGCTATAAACTTCTCCAGCAAAGTTCGGTGAAGGTCTCTTAACCTTTTTACAACCTTTTTTAGTCGCTTTTGACTTTATGTTTTGTCATTCTTCTTGGCATTCACGGGCTGATCTTTTCAGGATTTCCTTCAGTCACGTTCCTCCTTGAAGTTTCCTAATGTTTCTTTCTAATGCTGAAGTTGTAATTTTTTCTCCCCTAATGCTCTGTCGTGACTTCTTACTAAGTTGTTCGCTTATGATGTTTGATAAGCACGCGACATTCCGGAGTAAAGAATGACCATTACTAACTAAGCTGATGAGCCCCTCAGTAAAGCCGACATGTGAGCATTGGTGGTGTTGACGGACCTACAAAGTTGGCACCCGGAGCCGCTTTCCACCCTATGCGACTTGCAGTGTTGGCCGGCCACTGCTCTTCGCCACCAACAGTCTCACTCCCAACCCCGTGATTTCACCTAGGCTGTGTTTAGTACTATCGGTCTGTTTCATATCGATTTTTCTCATCCTGGTATGAATGCATTGTTACTGATAATTACGAATAAATAAATAAATATAAGCACAAGGTTTCTTGTGGCGTTATGTCTCTCGTGATGTGGAAAATCCGCATTTCCCAAGCCCTTCTAGGTGTTCTCTGATATCTTATCTCGCTTATCCTTAGAGTTGAGCTCAATTGGGAAACAATTCACGCCGTTTTACCCTACTCGGTTGTTTGTGCTCTACGTGCATGTAGTTACCTTCGACACCTGTCCATGAAGTGAGCTCCACATGTGAAGTATGTATTACAACACTAGCCGAGAACGAAAGCAGTGATCAATTTCCGCAGACGCAAATCCTCAGAACCTTGAAAACCAGACATCTTCCTCATAACGCAAATAGTGTCCCACGTAATGTCTAGGCATTATGCACCTGGACACTACCTGTCTATTTAAGATAACTGAGGAAAATTTGCTGTTTCTTTTTTGGATCTCATGGATGTTCCCTCTAAACCTGGAGAAAAGGCAGACCTGCTGAGATGGGCAGTGTTGGTATAAAGGAACTGATTCTTGTTTTTTTTTCTCGTGTTTCTTCTAGTTATCTTTATGATACTCTTTTTTATTGATGGTCTAACACTCACGTACATTATGTGACTTCATCGACTTACAATTTTTCAGAATTACGTCAACATTTATAGCAAAAAGATGAAAACAAGTTTTACTTCATAGTATTCTTGGCATGTATCCAGTCCATGAACAGAAAAATTTTGGGTGATCAGGACACTTCTGATAAGTTATCCTGGCTTTTACCTGGAAACCGGTATTACGCGAGGCGATGTGAGTGTTTGGAAGGGTGACCCCACTGTGTTAAAACTACAAAATAACATGTCAATATATGAAAATCTTAGCCAGGAGTGAGAATGGAGATCATATAGTCTTAGATGCGAATTCTCAGAATCCCATAATCCAGACACATTCGAGAATCCTATAATCCAGACATATTCCTCATGCTGCACTTTGTCTAGGTAATATGCACCTGGGAGACTCTTTGTTTTTTTATTGCGGCTAGAGAAGTTCTGGGGTTTCTAAAGAATACCGTAAATGTCATTTGAGGTTGGAGGAAAAATGCAGCTGCTCGGGTGGGCACTGTACATTAAAGAAATCTGTTTAATTTTATGCAAGGTTTCTGGCTTGTGAGCTACCTATTAGCCGGGTGTACCCTACTCAGTACCAGTGGATCCATCAATAGGAATATATGGCAATAATTTGGCATTTCCTTTTTGTATTCATTATTTGCTATGATTCTCATGACGAGTATAGCTCATGGTAATTAGTAGGAGGACCTTCGAATGCAGTAAATAAATAAATAATAAATAAATAATGCACACTCATTCTTGTTCTTATTCTAGTTGCGTCTAAGGTTTCTGCATTGGACCAAGTTGTCCCGAATTTTCTCAGGAACGTGGGCAGTGAGTCTTGCGTTTTGTGCCTTTAAATGTGTTCGCTAATCCTCACTTAAGTTGAGGAAGAGACATGTCGTCAATAAGATTTCTTTTAGCGTCAAGGAGAGTTAATAGGGATACTAAAGCATCCTAGATCTTGCTCACTAGATCCCCATTTGTGAGGAAAAAAGTGAAAATATTTTCACAAGATTCCGCGAAAGTTTCTTCCTTTCCTCGCAGTTAAATACTTTCCAATTGCCGCCTCCAGGAAATTCTGGGTATTCTGTCTGAGCGCATTTGTTATGATGACGTGCAGGAGTTTAACGTTTCTATGACTACAGTTCAGTAAATATTTTAATGAAATCAAACATCTAGGGATGGCATTCATCATTGAGTTTACTAGTAGTAAACAAGATAACTCCCGAAGTTTACCTTTTTTTGGCATTCATCACAAAGTTTATGCCCAAGCCACGGGGTGAATTACGAGGTAATCTATACCCGTCTATAGAGGCAAAATTTACTAATTAAGATTAGCACAATCAATAATATGACCTGTTGTGCTTGCGCGCTCCACTGAACTTTAGTATAGCAATCTATCTTTTTTCTACACTGCAGTTTAGTCGAAGTTGTTGGACAGTGCATTTTCATCGGTTAAGGAAGGAGAGGAAGTGACTAGTATCTTCGACGTAACCCTCCTTCAACAGATTGGGAACACTTCAACATATTTCTTACATCTCATTTAATAAAGTCTTTTTAGAATTGAAGTTCTTGCAAGAGTTCGTTAGTTGTTGTTGCTGTTGTTCGCTCTTCACCAACATTTTGTGTTGTCACACTTTTAGCCTGCGCTTAGAGACACTGTTTTTAGAGCAGCTGACTCGTCTAGTTTTTTTTTTCCATTGTAGTAATACACCACCCCAAATGATGGTGAACGTTTACCACGGGGTGTGAGACCCCGTGGTAAACGTCCACCCCCATTCCTAATGATGAATGCCACCCTAGGTTAGCACTTGCTTTTTGGAAAAGTAAGGATATATTTAGCTTTCAAGGGGACATTTAACCATGAATTCCTCTGATAAGCAAGCTCGATTCAGAACCAAACGTGCGAAAATTCATGGGTTTCAACGGAAAGACCGAGGCCAAATTACGGAAGAGACGAGAAATAATTTAGAGCTAAGCTAATAATATACGTATCAGAATGAGCTCACGAATAGACCAGCAAGCTCGAGGAAATGAAGAACCAGAATACCTGGATCTATTGTGGATTCATGTATCTAAAAGATTGAAGTTGTAATTTTTGAAAGGATGATCACCAGTGATCAGCAGTCGCTTTTCTTCTTTTACACTACCCAATCTAGACGTTTCTTTTCCGCTAGAGTGACTGTCGTAATGATACTAGCTAGACACATGACACATCCTCAAACGTCTCAGATATGTTTGCTTTTAACAACGAGGATCTCTCCTGCCTTTTAGGTATAAAGTGAGAGAGTTTCTTCTATTACAATTGAATTGAATTTTTAGTTTCTTCTATTACAGCTGAATTGTTCGGAGCTGTTGGGGAGAACTATACATTTGTTTGAAATCTGAGAAGATACAATCATTACAATTCTCATTAGAACAGAATTTCCTACAATTTTTTCTAACATGCCCTTCAGGTATCGTTATGGAACATACAGTACCGATTCTCAAGTTTGTGCTTGATTGTGCTGAGTATGTTATAAAAGTGCTAACAATATTGTTTTGGTTATGAATTTTTTGAGACATTTTTCTTGAGTGCGGAGTTTTCACCACGCATATGTAGAGGTTATAGAAAATGTATCCATACCAGCCTAAAAGTGCGGCTTACGCCGACCTTTCAGAATTCTTCACGTGCTCACTTCGTTCTCAGTACTTTCTTATCTCCATAGTAAGATAATCATAAGATTGTAAACATAAAAAAGCTAACTTCAATTTCTCTGCAGTAATTCTACTGCTCACATATCATGACATCTACTTTTACAGAAAGCCATGATCGCTCTCTACTATTTCTCGATATCTCTGATTTGAGCCTTACTAGTGATTCATCGTACCCCAAACCTTGCACGTCTGCTTCCCTCATACGTTTTACCCTGGCTTGTAAGAGCTAACCTTGTGCGCAACCCTATCCACCCTTTCGTTTACTTTTGGGCCGAAATCCTATCCTTTTATTTCTTGTTAGTATTTGGATAACCAACGACATTATGACTCCTCAGTCCATTCCTCCGACCCTGCCATTTAAAGACGTGGTTGCTCTCGTCTCATTATGTCGTCCAAGACTAGAGAGGTGAAGAAGTGTTTCACTTTGTTTGGAGAGCCCTCTCACCTCCCTATACTTCATAGCAGATATGGTAACCGGAAAAAGTCACAAAATGTGAATTATATGGTTAGTAGATCTACCAGACACACAGGCAGCTTGTGGATGCCAGCGCTTCAGAACGTTGAATGTCGGAAGCAAGGATGTGAGGAACTCGCCGGTTTCCGGTTTGAGATTTCCGTCTTACGGCCATTTTTGGCCTTCCGTTTTCCCGAAATCTGGCAAAGAAAACGAAAAATTCGGGAGACAGAGTAGTTAGGGTGAGCTCTTAACTCTCCAGATAGCTGCGAAATCTCATAAGAACTGGCTGCGAGAAAGATGCCTTTTTGCTTTAGCGACGTCTTTCTATTGTGGAAGATTGTTTTCCACTTTTTGAATATTTACCACCCCTTGGGAAACTCGTGCCAACCTTGAGAAATTATTTGTTCGCTCGAAAAAATGCATCTGCTCATAGAATTCCAATTCCAGTCTGCAACACATTCCCTACAGATGTCTGTGAAACATTGGTCAGATTTGGTGTTTGTTTTTGATTCTTCGCAACCAAGAAGTTGCTCATCTGCAGCTGCGGATCGAAGACGCTTGACGCTTCTCAACCGCATTTGCTCTGATCCTAGTTATCAGGCTTCATCATTTCGTCGGTGATCTTTCAGTACCCTGGGGAAATGGCAGTATTCACCAGTGTCTGAAAGATATGATGGTTGGCATACAATGTCCTGACCCTTTTCTTTACTGTTGTGGTTGTCCGGCAGTCGTAGTTGATCAGTTTATTAGAAGAGCCAGAATACTAGTACAGGCGAATGAATACGAAGCTAGGCGTCTGAATACGAAGATACATACAGCGACAATGGCGGAGTTTATGCAACCCAAGAGGGGAGCTTCCAGAACATTCTAGCGTAGACGGCAACAGATCAATAGTAGATCAAACGTTCTAGGTCACCTCAAACACACGACAGTCAAGGTCCTACAATAATGCCACTAAGTCTTGGCAAAAAGTCGGAAATGCCGAAAAAGCGCGGCTTTTCCGTCTTTTAGCTATAACTTCTCAGGAAGTTATTGAAATAACAAGAAACCCTATACCATTCGAATCGCAATGACGAGATCTACAAGATGATGTTGGAATCATGTTTTCAAACTCATCACAGAAGCTCCTGATTGCCAAGATACCTGCGGCTACAAATTAGGCAGCGACGCGCCAAGATAATTGCGCCCTGCGGATATATGCACTTTGGGGTGCATATTTTTTATTGAAAAATGCAAATATAGTCACATATTCGCAATGTACATGAGAATACGAGCATTTTGATGCCTCACTCGCTCTCATCCTGAAAATTTCTGCAGAATAAAAAAAAATTTGGGCGTATGTTCAGTTTGAGCGCCGAAAAAAGAGTTCTTTTCCAAGAAATTCAAGTCCATGGGGGAATTCACCATCAACACACGAAAATTCATCATCTGCATATGGCACAGTCGGTGCCGCCTTTAAATCTGCGCAATAAACGCGATGTCGTCGGAAGCGCCCCCTCGCCATAACTCTTCTCATTGTGATCCGTTCGGAACGATAATCACACAATTGAAATCAGCGCTCTCTGGTCTACCAGCCCAGGTAATCAGCAACCGAAAATCTCAAAATCTTGGGAATTTCGATGATGTCACGACATGCTGGCGTTAGTGACAGCTTACCATGCATCGCGTCTCGCATAATAATATCCTCAGGTGCCACCGATCTGAGGAATTTTTGGAAAACGTGGTGTATTTCAGCAAAACACCGCATTGACTCTTGCAAGGGGATTGATAGCGGGAGTTCCTCCTAGTACTCGATCTCTCGAAAATTCCAGGTATCAAATTTCAAAATTTCAAACTTCACTCCGCTTTTCATTAGTTCCTGTGTAGATCTGAAATTGGAGGTAATCTGTGTTCCAGTGACTACTTGTTCGTTTTAATCTTCATAGAAATTTCATAATTTATAATTTCAACTCTATGAAAAGTTCCTGTTTCACAGGAGATTTGAGTAGGAATATTTTCTGAAATACGCATCGCTTGCAATGTTAACTAAAAATTACTGTTTCATGAGATCTATAAATTTTAATATGATTGGTGTGCCTCGTGTCGGCGTGGCGAGGAGTCAGGGTGGCGTTCCTGTGGACAACGCAGTACAGTGCGGCTGAACAAGACCGGGTAGTAGGGATCGTTATTTTTTTTTGTTTATTTCAGGTTGTCTGCTGCTCCTTGCTCCAATTGCAGAAGGTGCATTTCTTTTTTTTTTCTTCAGGATTGCCAGGGATAAAAATTAGGTCACTAGCTCATTGAAATCCTTTTCGTAGGCATGTCCTTATCTGTTTCTATTGACTCTTTACTAGTTTTTCTTTCAAATTTCTTCTTGTGGCTAGCATCCCTGTCATTCTCGGATCGTTTTGAGCGCCATAACGAGGGCTCGCTAACGCGGCCCCTGTGACGTGGCTACATATCCTGCAGGCTCACTGCCAGTTATCGATTCTAGCGATGATCCATAGAGATCTAGAATACCACTGTACAGTGCGTATGCATTGTTTTTAAACACTGCCTGTATAATATGGTTCTGAGAAATGGTTCTCATCAAGGTTCAGATATTCTCAATTTTTCGGCAGTTATCGGAGAACTTCTAGAGAAAATGAGAGAAAAAAACCATGGAATTAATCTTTTTTTTTTGTGACTGGCGGTCAAGGAAGGAATATATGTGTCGGCCGGTATTCTTTTAATAAACTCTGAATTTTTGATCTGAAAACAGTTCTTCTGCTCTTATATGCACAATTTTCCAGATTTCCAGGATTTAATGTTCCATAATTTTCCTGCTTTAGCAAGCACCTCTATACCTTGTAATTAGGATAAGTTTCCATAATGAAACTGAGGATGAAGCAGATGTCGACTTTATAGTTTTGTGAGTTTTAGAGGACCACTTCAGTGAGCAGATGTTTTTGGTTGAGGAGTGAGATAAATCAAATGTTCATTTCACAATTTTGATGTACAACAAGCAATGGGGAGCATCGAACTCTGACGCTAATATGGCTACTTGCAAAATAGATTAATATACTATATATGTATTTACTATCGCACTAGGGAATTGAGCACGGAAAGCTCTAGGTTCGAGTAACAATCAAAATACTCTATTCTTCGCTGCCCTCAAATTGATCCTCAGATGGCGAAGGAGTTGAGAGCAGCTCTTCTCTTTGCAGATCACTTCTCCCACGCGTTTTTCTGGCTCTACCGTTGAGGGTGGCTTTAACCGATCTCCACATACTTTCTTGGGCTGCTGGCGCCACTTGAAAGTATTTCATGATGCACTAAACCAAAAATATGAACGATTGATTGGAAGTAAAATAACATCAATAAATTCTAAGGTACCTGACGGATAAATGTAATTTTATGACCGGATTCTACGCGGTCATCAACATTCAGCGCTAAATCCCTGCTGCAGTCGGCAAAAACTTCTTTTTCCAGCGCGAGAGCAAACTTATTTATACTGCCGCATTTAGCGGCAAGCAGCGACTCAACTCTCTCTTGTGACATGATGTTGTAATCGATGGCATCTTCAAAAAAATTGTGTGCGAATGTTATGGTGAACTTTACAACTAGTATAGGGTAGAAACAAACCTGCCAGTATAGGCTTAGGAATATTTGCTCTTATTTCTTCAACAATCGTGTAGAGGCTCTCCAGTCTCATTTCGAGCCTTCTGAGCGTGCTGCGAGTCTCAAAATCAGATGACCGCGAAGCAGTCGTTGCACCGACGTGCTTGATGCGTTCCATCATTTCGGCGAACCCCTCCTTGACGGTCAGTTCTAGTGAGGGGCAACTTCTTTCATCTATCCTCGATAGCGCAGATCTCGAATGGGTGCCATCCCCAATTAGAAAAAATCTCTCAGGAATATTCCCATCCGAAGTCACTTCCTTGACGGCTGTCTCACAAGCAGCCTTGGAGCCTTTGAAGAGTATCTGGAAAGGACTTTTAGGAAAATGTGGACGTTGCTGGGTTGCCGAAAACTACTCGTTACCTTAGCACTGTAGAGTTTGCCGTGCCAGCGGACCTTAACGCTAGGTCCGACAGAAGAGTCACCAGTTACATCATTTATGTCCACTACGTCGGAATCCTTAGTCACTGGGAAAAATACGACGGAATGGGAAGGCGCCATCAGATTGGATAGAAGTGATGGTTCAGTGATATGCCTGGCCAATATATAGCCTCATTACGATCTGATCCTCTGAGGTCGCACCCTATCAAGGTCGGCTATAACACATAGATGCGAATTAGGCGGGAGCAGTACATAAGTTAAGAGGTCGACCCCTCATTCCGACCGTGTGCTGTATATTCTGCCTGATAATTTCATCCATGTCACTCCTGAAGTATTCCAACATAATCTATCCGCTGGTTCGAAATGGAAAGTCCTTTGCCGAAATATTCCGAGCCGTTCATAGACGAGATTCAACTGTGACGTACAAGGCTATTCGACAGTTCGTTAAAACCATCTTCTCCAAGAAAATTTCGAGTTGCCGAAGAATTCCTTATCGTGCTCGAGCACTTCAGCCTCACATCCAAACCGTTCGAAGAGTGATCGAGGATAGTTATAAGGCGGATAGTTCTACAACAGCACGTGCTGTCGTGTCTTATCTTCGTTCCCTTGGAATCGCCATCAGTTCTTCTTATGTGAAAGTTTTGCGGAATAAAATGGGATTCCGTAGAACTACTACAAAGTATTGCCAAGTGATACGAGATGAAAATAAGGAAAAACGGTTGGAATTCTGTAAAGAAATGCTATCATCTTGTGAAGACTTTGCTGACTGTATATTCACGGACGAGTGCACACTCCAAGGTTTGCATTGTTTTCAGGAAGCTCGAATTATTTTCCTCTTCAATTGATATTTTTAGTAGACTGCACTGTGAAGTATTGCTACGTTCAGAAGGGGGACCATTTTGGAAGGATGCGATCTCGGGCCAAACATCCAGCTAAGCTTCATGTTTGGGGAGGGATATCTTCGAGAGGAACAACCGAACTTGCTATTTTCCCTGGCCATCTTAGAATGGACAGCAAAATGTACTGTCAAATTCTAGAGTGCGCTTTCCTCCGATTCAACAAGGATGCATACCATGGCAAGTTACATGCATCTGCATAATCTCACTTGGTCCTTGTTATTACACTACTGTGAGTTCTAGGCTACGGAACACTGGTGCAGGACAATGCACCACAGCACAAAAGTTCATACACAAGTCAGGTTTTGAGTTCATGGGGAGTAAAGGTCATGGATTGGCCACCGGAATCCCCTGACTTGAATCCTATTGAACTGGTTTGGGGAAACATGAAAAACAACATACGGTAAATTTGAGTTTTTACATGGTAAACCTCACCCCAAATAAGTTATTTAAGGAAAAATAAGAATGTACGCACTCTGGATGAGCTGAGGGATGAAGTCATCAAGTACTGGAAGTCTTTAACCCCAGAAATTTGTTCCAATTATATAAGAGGCATTCCGAAAAAAATGAATAGGGTTGTTGAGCAACGAGGCCGCAACATTTATGAGGGCAAGTAGCATTTTTGGACATCTTTGACTTGTGTAATTTTGTTGACATATGTTTGGTTTGGTTACGTTCACTTCTCCACCGGCAACGGTGTTAGTTGTTAGGCGTAGGTGTTTGTCCCATCAATTCTTGTTTGTTATAATAAATCGTTGTATGAATAGTTATATTTGCATCAGAACTACTTGCCTGTTGTTGATAAAAAATGTGAAATGAACATCCTATTTATCCTGAATCTCAATCAGAAAACATCTCTTGCAGGTTCTGCACAAATGATCCTCAGAAAGTCACAAAAACTATGAAGCTGACGTCTGGTCTGTCCTAGTCCTAGATTTTAATGGAATAGTTTGAGGTAGCCATAACGCAGAAATGGAACGCTTAGAATCATGGAAATTATTTAAAGTTGCCTTACTGAGGGAGCAGAGCTCAAAGAAACTGCAAAATATGTATATTACTGGAGATTGCAAGAAAAGAAATTCTTCCCTCCTTGACCGCCAGTCACAAAAAAAAAGATTAATTCCATGGTTTTTTTCTCTCATTTTCTCTAGAAGTTCTCCGATAACTGCCGAAAAATTGAGAATATCTGAACCTTGATGAGAACCATTTCTCAGAACCATATTATACAGGCAGTGTTTAAAAACAATGCATACGCACTGTACAGTGGTATTCTAGATCTCTATGGATCATCGCTAGAATCGATAACTGGCAGTGAGCCTGCAGGATATGTAGCCACGTCACAGGGGCCGCGTTAGCGAGCCCTCGTTATGGCGCTCAAAACGATCCGAGAATGACAGGGATGCTAGCCACAAGAAGAAATTTGAAAGAAAAACTAGTAAAGAGTCAATAGAAACAGATAAGGACATGCCTACGAAAAGGATTTCAATGAGCTAGTGACCTAATTTTTATCCCTGGCAATCCTGAAGAAAAAAAAAAGAAATGCACCTTCTGCAATTGGAGCAAGGAGCAGCAGACAACCTGAAATAAACAAAAAAAAATAACGATCCCTACTACCCGGTCTTGTTCAGCCGCACTGTACTGCGTTGTCCACAGGAACGCCACCCTGACTCCTCGCCACGCCGACACGAGGCACACCAATCATATTAAAATTTATAGATCTCATGAAACAGTAATTTTTAGTTAACATTGCAAGCGATGCGTATTTCAGAAAATATTCCTACTCAAATCTCCTGTGAAACAGGAACTTTTCATAGAGTTGAAATTATAAATTATGAAATTTCTATGAAGATTAAAACGAACAAGTAGTCACTGGAACACAGATTACCTCCAATTTCAGATCTACACAGGAACTAATGAAAAGCGGAGTGAAGTTTGAAATTTTGAAATTTGATACCTGGAATTTTCGAGAGATCGAGTACTAGGAGGAACTCCCGCTATCAATCCCCTTGCAAGAGTCAATGCGGTGTTTTGCTGAAATACACCACGTTTTCCAAAAATTCCTCAGATCGGTGGCACCTGAGGATATTATTATGCGAGACGCGATGCATGGTAAGCTGTCACTAACGCCAGCATGTCGTGACATCATCGAAATTCCCAAGATTTTGAGATTTTCGGTTGCTGATTACCTGGGCTGGTAGACCAGAGAGCGCTGATTTCAATTGTGTGATTATCGTTCCGAACGGATCACAATGAGAAGAGTTATGGCGAGGGGGCGCTTCCGACGACATCGCGTTTATTGCGCAGATTTAAAGGCGGCACCGACTGTGCCATATGCAGATGATGAATTTTCGTGTGTTGATGGTGAATTCCCCCATGGACTTGAATTTCTTGGAAAAGAACTCTTTTTTCGGCGCTCAAACTGAACATACGCCCAAATTTTTTTTTATTCTGCAGAAATTTTCAGGATGAGAGCGAGTGAGGCATCAAAATGCTCGTATTCTCATGTACATTGCGAATATGTGACTATATTTGCATTTTTCAATAAAAAATATGCACCCCAAAGTGCATATATCCGCAGGGCGCAATTATCTTGGCGCGTCGCTGCCTAATTTGTAGCCGCAGGTATCTTGGCAATCAGGAGCTTCTGTGATGAGTTTGAAAACATGATTCCAACATCATCTTGTAGATCTCGTCATTGCGATTCGAATGATATAGGGTTTCTTGTTATTTCAATAACTTCCTGAGAAGTTATAGCTAAAAGACGGAAAAGCCGCGCTTTTTCGGCATTTCCGACTTTTTGCCAAGACTTAGTGGCATTATTGTACAACGTCCAATATTTTTTTGTAGTTTGCTTATGGACGTTACCATGTAAATAGAAGGTAAATACTCCATAGTTGGTGGACACAGGCCCACCTTCCAACGCTTTCGAAGCGATCCTTTGAGTCATTTGCGCTGAAGTGCATAGATACGATAGTACATAGACCTGATCTTCGTCTCTATGCAATGAAGAGATTTCTCAGAATGCGCTTCCTGTACAGTTGAAGAGAAGGCAATAGTCGCACAGCTTGTAAGATGTCCAGAAGCTTTCTGGCCAATCTAGTGCTAATAATCAAACTCAACCATGTAAGCAGTTGACTAATTAAATGCAGGAATAAGGAAGAATGTTCAATAAACTATTTTGAAAAATGTCCACATTGCACGCGCGTCTATGTACATACATACCTCCCAACTCTTGTAGAAAAAAGAAATGTTTGCTATTCTACTCGTCACATATAATACTTTCACACGAGAAAAACCTAAAATTTATTGCATTATAGGTGTACTGCTCCCCTTTGCGCGTGTAATAACATAGTTGACGCTTCGCAAGATTCCAAGTAGATGGGCATTTCCACAGGGGAAGAGGTCTACTTAAGGTCGAATTTTGCAATATTCGAAAGAAAAAAGACGCGTTGAAGAGCATGCATAGTTCTGAACAGGGATGAGTGGAAGTACCGCGTAAGACCTAATGTCGGAAATTGGAGGAATGTCGAAATCTGCCAGAATTTAGAGATATAAAACAGCATTTATTAGCTGTTGTCACTGAACTACCGCTAGAAGTCAGAAGCTCGCACAACGCCAGAATCAAGGAACTTCCGAGCTTCCGAAGCCGGAATTCCGCTCATACCTGGTTCTGACGCTGGCATTACGTATGATGAAGAAGACGAAACCGGGAAGTGAAGTCAATGATAGTTCTACCCTATAAAGTTATGTCATCATATGCGTTTACACTACGCACCGTTGCCATCCTCCTTTAATTCCGAAAAGAATGAATTATATGTCGCATGAATTACGGACAATGGTATATCACTCTTGACTAGACCTACTTCTTAGTAGCAAAATTTGCATAGAAAATCACCAGACCAGATATCATCGGTAGCAAAACAAGGACTAAACAAGTCTATGCCCTGTTTTCTTGTCCATAATATTAAGCTAATTCATGAGTTTCTACCCTAGCATCTACTCTAGCGTATTGTGACTAGAACCCCTAATTTACTCTATAAGTAGGCACAATATATGCACAACAGGCGCAATAATATAAGCACAACCAGGGTGCCAGAGTGCCTATCATTACTTTCCAACTATGAAACGATAGGCATCAAACCTGTGTTATTAAAAAAATCGTCATCACTGCGCTTCATTCTGGATTTATGCCGACATTGAAGCAAGCGAAGTCTATCAATGTGTGCGCTTCTCATACGTCGATGCCTCACAATATTACCATTTATCCCAAGCAAATTACAGCTGAAACCACACCTCCCCCTCCTCCCACCAGCACGCCCCCACATAGAAACAGAAAGAACTGTGAATCAGTGAGGAGGCGACGTGTTCTGCCTCTTTTTGAAGTATTTTGCGAGACTGAGGGAGTGTAAACCTACGAAAAGTTTCCTCCTCCATTTTCTACTTCATTCACAAATTTTTCTCATTACTCGACCTACTTTCGAAGCACTTATGGATACCATTTTCCGCTCCCTCACACAAGAGTCCTCAGCATCATCTTCTTCTTCTTCTTCCGCTTCCACTTTGGCCATAACGAATTCGACGGTCTGTCAGGTCAACCTCTAGCTTAAACGTTAGCTAATCCTGCGGTCTACTAAAAGCCTTTTGAGCTCTGCTCTTCTGATATCCAAATTCAAATACAAAGGTGATTCTCCAAAATCGATTCTTAATCTGTTCTCATAACTAATTACTCGGAATTTTGTGCACGAGTCAACAATTCCGTCTGGCCGCAATATCCGTCACAAAATTGAAGAGAACAGTTCCATTAAGGAGTACTTTTTCTCTCTACTCCTGCTGATATTTCGATCAGTATGGTAACGTCCGTTTTTGAAGTGATGGACGCGTTCTTCTATATAGTGACAATTTGCAGTATTTTTTATTCTTTTATACTTTATATGATGGTAACTTCGAGGTCCCAAACGTTTCGTTCGCCGTTCTTTCAGATCTTCATATTTAGTGGTGGGTCTTGCAAAAAATAAAAATTAAAAAATCGTACGAGTCAGCAACAAGAATGCATTTTCAATGCGACTAAAATGTAAAGCATTTTTGAAGGAATCTTCGATATTATGGCGATCATGGCACAAGAATGGATACGGGCAGATCGTAAACATGGTTTTGGTATGCACTCATTTTTCCCACTGGTGTACCAAAATGCTTTCAGGATATATTTTAGGATATCAAATTGAACTCGTCACCCGCTTTATAACGACCCTAACCGGAACAAATCTCCTCGTTCATGTATTTTGCTCAGTGCTAATGACTTTGAATCGTTATACAGCTACATGCAGGCCAATACTTCATCAAGAGGTGCTTTTCTGAAAATGTCAGAGAAAAAGAATTCCAGAAAGGAATCCACTCTATCATGTGAATTTTAGTTTTGGACCGACATGAGGGTGAGGTACTTATTGTTAGCTACATTTGTTTTGTCATACCTCGCATACCTAGAATGGTTTACTACAAAATTTGTTTATACGGAAACACCGTATGGATGGCGGATGATTGGAAGAGAACATGGGACTTATGTGAGTGAAATGACGTAATATGTTAATAAACGTTTTCATTTTCGGCATACTCGTATTTTGGAAATTAGCGTTGGTCCTTGTGGTTTTTTTTTAGCCACAAGTTTTTCCGCTCAGCGGTTATCTTCTGCCAATGTAACCAACATATTGCCAAAACTCCTTTCTTTGTCTACAGAGCTGCTGTGATTCCTTCAGGGAATAACCCTTCTCACGCAATGAGTCCTACTTCTGATGACTGTGCACCACGAACGCAGCTCGAAAGGCGTAATGGTTCGAGTAGAAACACTAGTAACGGTTCCCAGTTGTTGCCATCCCTCAGCAATTGCAGCTGAAGGGACGAAAGCTTTAGCAGCAATCGAGGGGAGCATGGCAGTATCCGGGAATCGTTGCTGCCAGGGTTTCTAAGCGAACCATTAAGCCGTTTGGGCTGCGTTCGTGCTGCACAGTTATCGGGGAGGGAAGTGCAGGAAGAAAGACTGCTTATCTATGACGGGTTCTGTATAGGTAGGGGACTCCTGCGAAAAATTCCTCAGCATTTGAATTTTGGACCATCCTGCATGTGGGTATTCCTGGAAAATCAGTGAAACGTCTTTGGGCCGTTCTTTCAAGGAAAATATAATAATTGGAAAGCGGCTTGAATAAGGTCGGAACTATTTCCGATTTTTTTCTCCCCACATTCTTTCGCTGCCGAACAGGAAAAATTCCCCAGTGTTTACGTTCTGGACCAATGTTTATGTCCCTACAAAATCAGTAAAAAGGTCCTTAGGCTGTTCTTTTGAGGAAAATAGTAGGAAAACGGCTTGAAGAAGGTCGCAGCTACTTTCCGGATTTTTTCTTCTTCCCAAATTCTCTTTCTGCTGAACAGGAAAATTCTCCAGCATTCAAATTCTGCAGTATTCTGCA
Organism: Ancylostoma caninum; assembly: GCA_037903475.1. Classification (NCBI taxonomy): domain Eukaryota; kingdom Metazoa; phylum Nematoda; class Chromadorea; order Rhabditida; family Ancylostomatidae; genus Ancylostoma; species Ancylostoma caninum. The sequence continues at coordinate 3,752,961 of JBAJFG010000492.1, read as the reverse complement.
CGTGGGTGTTCCTGGAAAATCAGTAAAATATCTTTGTGCCGTTTTTTCGAGCAAAATAGTTGGAAACCGCCATGAATAAAGTTTTCCGGATTTTCTCCTCCTCACATTCTCTCGCTGCCGAATGGGAAAAAGGAAAATAGTTGGAAACCCTTCCTAGGAAAACAGTTGGGAACCAGCTAAAAAATGGTCTCAACAGTGGCAATTTTTCCTTCTCTTACCTCCGTGCTACTGAGTAGAAAAAATCCTCATTTGTTCAATGCTGAAATAATTTTTGTATCTGGTCATTCGGGAGAATCAGTCAGATAAATTTTGGGCCGATTCAAAGAAATAAATGGAGAACTGGCTTGAAAATTTTCACAACTATTTCCATAACCTTTTTTCTGAGTTTTCCTTTTCACATCCTCTCCTCCCATGCAGAGAAATTTCCCCACGTTTGCTTTCCGAGAAATCTACAAGCAGGCGCTGTGGACAAGGTTTTTTTTAGACCAAACTGCCTTAAGAGAAGTGGCATTCAGTTCCCTCTCGGCAGGTCAGGGATGGGCAAGGAAGAGGACTTGCTGACGCTAAATTTCACTTCGGGGCACATGTAGTTGTGCATGGACGGTTATTCGTGATTTAATCAAACTTAACACTTATTCCTATTGTTCATTGAAAACCATGTCATTTGATACATTCTATAATAAATACAATAGGATAAGGTTGCGCGCACCACCTCATTGAACTGAAGCCATATTAAAGCGTTATGGCATAAGTTATTGTAAAATGTTTGCTCAATTGGTTCTCCCCCAGAAACCCATGCTTTCTTCCACTCCTTTCTGTGCCCCATTCTTTCTGAATTCAGGAGGGTTGTGTATTTAAGAGCCAAGACTGGTTTTTGACGAGGCTTTTGCTTGAAGTAGTACGTCTCGGAACAAACTTTCAAAAAATGCGGGTTGTTGTGACAATATTCTCTGCAGAATCCTCAAAATGTTAGGTAGTGCATTAGTCTACATAATTCATGAATCGCAAAAAGTGCTCCTTCCAATTATACTTTCTATTTCCGGTGAAAACGGTTTATGAGAAAAATGGGAGATAGACCGCGGTTTCTCTGTGTTCCCAGTGATAGCCAATTTTACCGAACTAACTTTCGAGCGATTTTTCCGCTGGGACAGTGGACAATAGTGCAGCCGAGTCATGAAACTTGGACCAAAAATGCCACAGGATGGTGGCTGAAGTTCATGGACAGCCTTGAGTATGGGCCAAGTTTGATGTTGCATAATCGCCCAGCTATCGTGAAGGTGAGGGAATGTTTTATTCCACCCGAACAGTTGTCAAAACAATTTCTCAGTTGATTTGCTCGGAAATTGCGGACTCACAGAGCATTTGACGGTGCCGAGAATCTGGACTGAAAATGCACTTGAATTTACTCGCTATCACTTAAATTTCCCAAGAGGCTTCGTAACTAAAAGATAGTTAACGTCCACGCTATTATGTAGATAGGATTTTTTTAGACTGACCTTGAGTATTCGCAATATCTCAGCTTTGAATGAAGAGTACTTGATCGGGTTTTTTTTTTCGAATTGGAAAAGCCGAGAGGTAACGTGACACACAGTTCTTGGCCAAAGCGCGGCTTTGGTTATGTTTTTTTCCCAATTCGTAATGGCCAAGCGCTTAGGCCAGGTTACGAAATATGTCTGTCTGTCGCCGGGTGCCCCATCGCCCGAGGCAGTCGGGGGGATGTCGACTGTTTCCATTTTCGAATAGAATCCTCGGTGATTAAGGTAGTGATTCGCAGAAAAAAGATCAGGAAAGATAGAAGAAAATTCCCCACACCTAGTGGAAAGAGTATTTCGCAATCCATTGAGAAAGAAAAGTGGAGCGTGTTGTGTCTGCAAGCCCGCGGTTAAGATGCTTGAAATTCAGGCATATTTGGAGTCCAGGTGAATAGAATCTATACAAAACAGACTAAGACAACCCTCATCTTCTCGATCTCTTTATTTCTAAGAACGTTTTCGAAAGTACCTTTCTCCACGCAACATCATACATTTCGCACACCCACATTCTTGGAACACAGAATAATTTCACTACATTCGCCCACTCACACTCTTGAAACGCAGAATATCCAAAACAAACAAAGTAGGCACTCTCCGTTCAAAACAAAACGGCTCATATAGGACATTATGAGTGCTCATTCTGTTGCTGAACTCTTCAAAACGTAGTACTTAACTAAAAGTTCAGCAACAGAGAACAATGTAGGTGAAAGGCCTGAAAGGCCACGACGACGTGTACAATATCGTTAGAGAGGTATTGTGGCAAGACCGAGAGGTGCTGTTAGCAACTGTAGCTGAACTCTTCGTAGAGCCTGCCAAGATAGATTTTTCTTCCACAGTTTCTGACGACGTAATACAACTCCCCCCTCCCCCCCCCCCCTCCTCTTCAGCAGAGTTTCTGCTCTGGATACAGGTACAGAATAGAAGAGAACAAGTCCGGAAAGTGTATTGAGCTCGCACCGAGATTTCTCAGAAACCATTCAAAAACGGCGGATCGAGTGACTACTTCACAGTTCTATGTAGAAAAAAGAATCAGTCAAGAATATTTATTAAAGGAGAAAATCTGAAACGTTCTGTCATCAACAGAATGGGTCACCCACGAATTCAATTGATTTAATTTCAGTTAGCCGGGAAAGAAAATCCCACCCCCAGTAATTTCACGAAAAAAAATTGATGGAGCAGATTCGCACAAAACACTGTCATACGCGAAGCACGGCGAAGCTGCACTTTGTAGGGATGACAGTGATTTTCTAAGAGTGTAGCTATCCCAGAGACAACGTGGCGCACGGGTCCGAGGCAGAGCGCCGCGAATGGTTATTTGTGAAAAAGAGGCTACCCCGAGCTTCTCTCCTTTCGAAGTCCAAATCAGGGATGAAATACATGCAGCAAAAAAGCTTACAACCGAGATCATATGCTCATCATCACTGAATTTCTGAAGAACATTTCGCCAAAAACACGTAAATGGAACAAGAACATTTCAGGGTACCCGACTTATGGGAGCATTGGTGGTATTCGTTTGCGAGTTCATCAATATTATTCTTATCACTTGCACAGTCCTGTCAATACGAAAACAGAGGAGAACGAATAACCAAAGAATGGGTCAGGAACTGGTACGAGTTTACTTCTCTTGGATGCTCTTTTCATTCCTTGTGCAAACCGAAATATACTGGTTGAACATTTTATATTAGTGGCTATATTAGTTAACCACCTCACAGAACTTAGTTAGCAGGAAATTTTCGCAGTTTTGTGTGAAATCTTAATCTTCAAAGCACAAAATTTGGTAGTCTAGCGACTAGTCAATCGATTTCACCGTTTCTGCTTGGTTCATAACCAACAAATTATTCCACGATTTATCTTCCAACTAAGACAGGGGCTATTTAAGAAATGTCGAGAAGGATTTTTTTTATCAATGATCGGACGTCTTCTAGAGTCTCGTCATTCTTACTGCTATCACGTGTCCAGTCGATCTTTTAGAAGGAGTTTACGACTTCTCTTTTTTGTTTGGATTTGAAAGTCCTGTTATAACATGGATGCAAAATCAGGTGAGATTCTCATGATATATGAACTTGCTTTGATTCAGAAGTCAGAAAAAGACCACATTTCAATATCCAATTGTGGAGTAGAAACAGCAAAAACACAAGAGGAGCGAGAATAGCTTCTTGAGGTGGAAATTTGTAACGATCACTGCCAACGTTTCCTTGTGCCTTCCTTATTTATCTTTCTCAATTTGCGTTTCCTTCCGTGAAGTTTGTCACATTCATATTCAATATTAGAGTCTGTTGAAGTTATATCACATTTAGTTCGTAATATACTACTTCATTATGATGACAATAAACGCCTACAGTATCCTCATCCTGAGTGGCGCTTTGCGATGCGAAATATACAACAGATTTTTCGGTTCAAAACCAAAACCCATGATTAACAGCACCATCAAGACCATTGCCATTCTGGCATAAATTGGAGTAAGTAACCTAGCCATTTCAAATTTTCTGTTTTTCTGAAATTTCTCGAAATTTTTTCTGTTTGATAATTCTTGTTGTTTTTTGGCAATTCAGGACCTTCTTTGCTTCATTAAGGTTCGAGATTCTTGGCCACAAAATGAAGGGAATGCGGAGCAGCCACGGAGCAAGGAAGCTTTGAAATATTTCCCGGTGATTTGCCAACCCAGATTTCTGCTATCAGAGGAACTTGCTGCCTATATTCTTGTCCGTCTTCAGCGATCTTTTTTTTCATCCAAATGCGAGAAGTTTCTGGTTTTGTAGCAAAGATAAAAGCACTATTACACATTAAAATGCTGGTATTGATAACTGAATTGTAGTAACAGCACCGTCGATGATAAACCATAGTAATAGAAAAGTCTTCACACCAAAGGCTGGGAGCCTTCTAAATTATTGATCTCAGCAGAAATAATGGCCAATTGTTGCTGGGCTGTATGTTATAATTATTCCTTAACACTATGAGCAACAGTCATTTATTCTCGGCATATTTTGAATTCATTCAAGTCCACTTGTTGAACGATACTCGAGACTGTTAAATTCCTTTATTTCTTATAGGGCCAACGTTTCGGCGCTACGTCGTCTTCTTCAGGGCCTAAAAGGGTTCCATAATCCACGTACTTTGAGAGACCAAGTGCATTGGCAGGTCAAGCCGAAACTTCAAAGCCTTATCCTTCAGTCATGGGAAAGCAGCACAAGTTCGTAAATCAAGCGCAAACCTTTGTTCGTTCTACTGCTAGCGACAGCCGGCTAGTAGCGAATGTTGTTCGCAAGTGAGAACCAACCCGGTCAGTCACATTTAGGATCAAACTGACAAAGATCGATATATGATGATAGTTGGTTCGTGATCGCCAAGCATTCACCCTTACGATTCATTTGCGGGCATCTAGTCTTTATCCAGAAGGCTTCGATTGCCTTTCGCGTGGCGATATCAGTTTCTCGTGCTAGTATTCGCCTCTGCCTGACATCGAGTTGCACCATATGTCCATCAGGTAGAGCAGGACACGGCATGATCTCAGGAACCGTGTACCAGATATCATGTGAACTCAGCGGCGAAAACCACATGGGCGAGACAGTGCGACCTTTATGTCTCAGGATCAAAGAACATCTGGAAGGGAAGAGAAGTTCACGTTAATCCACTAGGGGCACATAGAGTAAACAGGCATAACAGCAGCGATTTTGAAGTCCAAGCAAGAATACTACCACGAGAAACTGATATCGCCACGAGAAAGGCAATCCAATCCTTCTGGATAAAGACCAGATGTCCGCAATTGAACCGTAAGGATGAATGCTTGGCGATCACGAACGAACTATCATCATATATCGATCTTTGTCAGTTTGATCCTAAACGTGGCTGACCGGGTGGTTCTCACCTGCGAACAACAGTCGCTACTAGCCGGCTGTCGCTAGCAGTAGAAGGAACAAAGGTTTGCTCTTGATTTACGAACTTGTGCTGCTTTCCCATGACTGAAGGATAAGGCTTCGAAATTTATTCTTGACCGGCAACGCACTTGGTAGAGCGTGTGGGTTATGGAACCCTTTCAGGCCCCGAAAGAGGCGACGTAGCGCCGAAACGTTGGCCCTATAAGAAATAAAGGAATTTCTCAGTCTCGAATATTCAACAAATGGACTCAAATGTATTCATCAACAGTTTCATCATTGGTGACTAACAAAAGTTGCTCATGCCACAGTTTGCTTCCGTTGGATGTCGTTCCTCCGATTTCCCCTGTTGTTTGTATGTTTGGCTGTAGAAATAAAAATGGAAAAACGACAGAACAGAAAAAAAAACACGTAGAATAAGATATTGAATGAATTAAGGTTCCCAGTGGAGTTATCATAGTTTGAGCCAGCACTCGGAAGCAAATTTCGACCAGAATTTGGGGTGCAGAAAATGCGCTTTTGAGCATCTCTAGCGTTTTTTTTTCTAGCAGACCGCTTGCGAGTTTTTGAGCGGATAATAGCGACAGGTGATACTGAAGTTGTTTCTTCCAAAAAGCGGCTCGAAAATAATCATCTATTCAGAATCCCGAAAATAGCAAGGAAAACGCTTCGAAAAGTACTCATCTCCTAGAAGCAAAGCCGTTTCCCTTAAGGTCAAATGTTATATAGTAACGTCCTGACTAACACAGAGGAGATGTTTTGGAGTGTATTGCTCGTGGTGTTTAAGAAGAATCCTTGATCTCGAGAAACTGACAAAGTGTTTTTTGGGACTTTTAATTGGTTCATGCCTCCTAATTCCAGCCAACATCTCTTATACGTACAACACAAAAGAGTTTGCTTTGCTCTACAAGCTTCGAACGCTACCTAGATGCCATACTATATGTTCATAGAAAATTATATGGCTTTGGAAAAAAGTGCTACTTTTTACACCAACCTACTAATACATGCGTATGAAGTACGACTTCACATGTAATTGCATTCGTGCAACTTTCTGTCGTGTCCAATCTTACGCACTAACACCGGTGGGCTAAAAGGCTCCAGGCATTTTCCAAGTGGGGCGGAATGAGTCGGTATTTCCTGGGAGGACTGCTGTATAACTATTCAGAAACTCAAAGGTGTTAATATCCTGGTGAAATCTATCAAGGAATGTGGCAAAAGAATTGCAGTATGACCGAACCTAGGCACATTGAGGGTGGCAATGTATACTTGGGCAATATTTTCCGCATCCACATCCTAGAAGGATTCAACCACGAAATGTCTAGACTTTAAATAATCTAGTATTAGGATAATTGCATCTCACTGAAGAAAGTACTTAATAATTGCTTCTCATTTGAGAAAGTACGTATACGATTCCGTAGTTCACTTTCACTTTTTCTCATCCATTAAGTTTAGATGAAGTCCACATGAGGAGCTGAAATCCTAGTATATGCCAGTTATTCCGTCGTTGTGTTTCGCTATTTCTCTCATGATGTTATCTGAATTCGAGGGCAGTTCAGGGAAAGCGTTCTAGTTCGATCCAGGATAAATTTTAAGGAAATAAACCAGTGTACTGGATTACCCTTAACATCGCTTCCCTCCATTTACAGGGTGCGCACAAATTATTGGCGCGTGATTTTTTGAGCCCCAATCAGCGATGATTGGGAGAATTCACAGCTCGTGTTGTGGGTATGTTTACTGGAGCTATATCTACCGTAAATAACAGCAAGTTTGTCGAGTGCCCCCTTTCGGGTCTGTAGAGACTTGGAGAAGCTTTCAGCTCAGACCACCCTTGACACGCTAGTGTTATTTCAGGAAAAATTTTCAGGATTCTTCAGGGACAAACTTCAGCCAGTCTGTTCCTATTTATTTAGTACTATAGACCTTGCTCACTAACATATCCAAAGCAGAGCTCATAAGATTGCCAATGCAGTGAGTTACGTGGACAATCCCTTCGAGCCAAAATTCGAGGAAATCATCCATGAAACCAATTTTGAACGAATTTTGTCTTGCAAACTGGGGACGGACGAGTTTGCAAAAGTCACTTTTTACTAGTAGGATTGGGAGTTTTCCACGATTCCGACACGACTACTATATTTGCTCTTTTGATGATTAGCAGTCCTGAGTTCGCAAAAAAATAGCAAGAACGGTCTGTTAGATTCAACGCCTGTTTTCAGCATGGTAATCATTTGGTGGTCCAATCAACGGTGAGCGCAATGTAGTTGAGACTTAGCCGTGACCTATCATACATGTATGGTCGGAGTTTTCTGAAGTCTTCTTCAAAAAATCTTGGAAGGAAGGGCTCTGTCACCGACCCCGTGTCACCAGCGACTTGACCAGGAGATTTCCTGAAGCCTGTGTAGGCAAAGGAAAAGGTCATTTGGCAAACCAGCTAATGTCTACGATAGAGATGACTCAAGGAAGGACACCTATAACATGACTTGTGATTTCCCTCAATCCTTCCTGATTGGAGCTCAAAAAACCACGCGCCAATAATTTGCTCGCACCCTGTACAGGGAAGGCACGTTTATCAATCATCTACCCATTCCACGTGGATTTCCAAATACGTAGTTACTTTACATACATACTTGTCATACATACTATTCAAATGAAAACCGAACCTACAGTGATCCTGCAGTAATACGTATTTCTTCCACTTTTGGAGTTGGTTAGCATCAATGAAACAAGGCTGATAAGAACAACACTGAAGATTTCCATGCGGGCAGCTGGTCTGTTTTGGATTCCCTGAAAGGCTGCAACTCCAATAGAGACATCGTGGAACCTCTATTTTGGAGACAGAATCCTGCTCCCGCTCCGTCATGTGATCCTCATATCTGCAGAACACAACTCAGTATGAATTTTTTATTTAGAAAGACAAGCACTCACATAATATTCCAGTAACACACACAGGAAGATCGTCGAACACTATGACATTCGCGTTTGCTTACGCTTTTGCGCACGAAATGAGCACCACAAACAAAAAATCAATAAAATCGTACATACAATAAATAAATATTCAACAGCTAGAGAGTTAAGAAATCACTCATACATATAGAATATTCAACAGATCACTCGCATTCAATCAACACCAGTTACATTTAGTCATTTATGGAAAAATCATGTACATGCAAACAATGAATGGATACTTAAATTATTATATACTTAAATAAAGAGGTCATTCTTGAGAGAACCACAAATCACTTCCCGTGACCGAATAACGGCGTCAGCACAAGCGGGCTGCCTAGTTGAGGGAAGCTCTGGAATAGCAATGTATTGGAATGTACGTGAAGGAGAAACTGCAAAACTGCGGAGTCTCCGAAAACAATAATTACATGCTCAGAAGGATAAATTAGAGCCAAAATACAAGGGGATTCGAACCACTTTTCAGCTCATAGAGCCCAAGGCTAGAAATGTTCTAAATGACCGTCATTGATAGTAATATGTACAATGCCTCCAATCCAGCAGGAGTGTAGAATCTTCTACTTAATACCTCAAATCTGTTTCATTATGTAATCTACAAAATAGACTAGTTACCGATTTACCTCTGCATTGCTCTAGTGCTTTTTGTCTTTTCTCAGCATGATTCCGAAGTGAATGCTCAAGTGAGCTGAGCAGTACGTCACGTTCGTTAATGTGTTAGTCCTCAACATGTCAACAGAATCTCCCGAGCTCTCTCGACTGGTTCTGTCGAATGGAAAATCCACCCAATTTTCGGAAAATGTCATCCTTTAGACGGAAAAATTGTAGCCTTTTAGTGATTCTCGTGTCAAACTCTTCGTCTTCGCATTTCAAAGCCAGTGGTCACAATAGAAGTGCTCCTAGCTTCAGAGTTGTAGCCGAAAGCTTTGCAATTTCATGCGCTGCGTTTAACCTCAATTAGAAGGTAGGGTCAAGTTAATTAACGAATTTCTTGAAATACTCGGTAAAAGTCGCTGGTGGTTGGAGAACACGCAAGTGAAGAACACTGCTCCGATCATCACAGTGTTTTCCTTCTATTAAAATCCCTCAAGGAAATTAAGCGAGAATCTTGCAAATCTCGTGGATTATGAGAACCCGCGGAACTTTCGGGATTCTACGGTCATGACTGTACGGTTCTTTAGCACGATTCAGAAAGCACTATGATGTAATACATCCTAGTTTACCATATGACTTCGGAGCCAAATTCGCTGTTCATTACTACGTTAAAAATGTGTAACAGTGCTCACTAATAATCGTACATTACCTTTGTAAAGACCTTGAATGGTAAGGTTGATACGTTACGTGTTGATGTTTTCGGTCCATCCTCATTTGACAGAATCCTTGATTACTGACCGTCAACTAATTTTTGTTTTTCTATTCGGTAGTTAGTATTGGACAGCTGGTCACTCAGGCATCAATTCCTTTGCATCGAAACACTTATGCTGCAGCTGACGACTTATTGTTATTCATTTTTCTGTACAATTCCCCCGTTAAAGCGCATCACAATTTGAATATTAGTGTTTCCTTTCACTTTTTCTGACCACTAGTTCCACAAAGTGTGAAGACTAATTTGTAACAGCTTTTATGGACAAAGCCCCGCAGAAATGCATTATTCATGTCCGGAGTGTTCCATTAGTGAGATTCATTAAAACAAATGAAGGTGCGAGCCAACAGAAAATAAATGTGATCATAAGTAATAATGTTTACGGATATTAACACTGGATACCACTCTGCGGTCACGCATTTTACAGTAGGCTCATTTCGGCTGCCTAGAAAATAGTTCCACTGACCTATTATTTTAACTAACTAGCAGTAAGTAGGGAATAACGTATTTAGGCTGTATTTGACACCGGTCTTCAATCGTCTATAACTAATAGACTAGGGGCATCCATCAAGATACCAGTGGTTGAGGATAAGAAGAAAATACTAACCAAAGGTTGCTGCTGGATGTCCACCAAAGGAATTCCTTGAGCTGGAATTGGCAACATGCCAAGTTGATAGGGATTCGGACGTGGTGGCTGAAACAAGAGAATTTCAAGAACATCCTTACTTCTTTGTTCTATCTCAAGTGAGGCAAGCATGAAGAAATTGTTTAGTACTGCTATCTGTACCGGAGTAGGTGTCGTTGTTGCCAGTGTCACGTCGTCCAGATTCACTTGTGGTGCAGCCAATGCATGCTGAAAGTAAATCATCGTGCTTGAATACAGTTACCAGTTACTGGTATAGTACGTGGAAAAAGCAAAGCTCACGCTTAAGTGCATACTTAACTATTCTATCTTGCATAAGCAGAAAAAGTATTTATGTATGTGTTGACAGTTAAATGTCAAGAACTAGCACAAGCTAAACAAACAACTTTTCTGGACTTTTCCATGTTTTGGGGCGATCCGATACGAAAGCAAGGATTTGGAAAAAAATGTGTGGAGGACCAGCTTGTTAGCTATCAATAATCGCGAATCGGCAGAGTGCAGCAGGTTTAAAACGATGCTACCATTTTTACCACAGATTTTCATGAACAAGCAGGATTTTTGTGGTGTCAAATCAGACTTGTTTCACACACCATATCTTGACCGATCTGGATGAGCCAAATTTATGCTGCGTAACTCTTTGTGGAGGGCTCCGCAGCGAAAAAGGGAAGCGGATTTGAGATCAGCGTCACAAACTGTACATGATAGTATACATTTCGTTATGAGTTGTCGGACCCACTTAGTATACCTCCATGGTAAGAACAAAGAACTTAGAAAGGAGCAACACGCAGTTCACGCCATCTTAAAGGCAAGGTCCGGTCAAAACCTTGCCCACCCAGGTTTTCTGCCTTTGGAGTCCAAACCATATGTGTAGCACGCATCTCAAGTTTGAGACCTCGGTTTATGCTCTATCGCTAGATATGGGACAAAACGTCCGAGGATTACGGTGGTCGTGGGAAAACGCGCTCCAACCGACAAATGCTGTGCGCGTGCATACCGAACAACGCTGGACACTCGGATACATAGAGCCTAACGAACACTTCGTGAAAGTTTCCCCACTCATCAAATCGACTAGCGGTCCTCTGAATATGAATTTTTTCCTACGACGCCACAACAGACAGCATGTAGTATAACGTCATTTGAAGGCACGGACGCCGCAAACCCGCAAACGCCGTACCGAAATTGGTCGATGGAAAGCATATGTTGTGGGACCTTTTCAGGGTTTTTTTTTATAGTTTTCGTCCAAGAGGTTGCCGTGGGCTACGAATCCAATAGAAATTCGGGAGATGGAATTTTGCCCGGACCTTGCCTTTAACTAAACAACAAAGAAGATGATTGATAACGTGTTAACATACCGCGTGGGGGGCCGAGAACAGATTGAAGATGTTCAGGAAGGGATGTTCCGTGGCTGACTTTGGATACGGCGTAACAGCTTGTTGTTGTGGTTGTGACCCTGAAATTTGTCTATGCATTGATTGAACGATCATGTAAAATAAAGTAAAAGATAGGCATAAGGTTTATAGTGAGAAAAAATCTACAAACAAAAAACAAACACTCGGCACAGTAGATGAAAAAGGTATGTTTTTCACGAGGTTTCTTTCCACTGCATACGAAGTTTTGATGAATGACAACCTTAGAAGAAGGAGTTCCCCTCAGAAATATTGGGATACTGATGCCCAATTAGAGTTAAAGTAACTTTTCAGGATTCTTCCACCCTTCCCCCCTTCCCCCCTCCCCTCCCCAAAAAAAAACCGCAAGAAAGGTATTGTTGGGCACAGGACTGGATTGAACAGGTTCTAGAATAAGAATGCAGAAAATTGTTTCAAAGGAGCATGTACTTCAGATATCTTTCAAAGTTGAGCGGCGGAATTGTGCTCAAGCTTGAAGTTCGCCAGCCCTTACATATCTTAGATGAGGTCTTATTTGATTAAGGGTCTAAAAAGCCAACTGTGTCTCGAGATCCTATCTGATGCTGTAAAACCACCAGAAAGCGGAATGACGCTTTCTAAGAGGACAATCGTCGACGGATTTGAGATCCAGAATAGTTCGAAACCCTTGGATACCATCAAATAACCCCGTGGTAAAGCATTGAGCATATCGAATTAGAATTATACATGTGGAAATTTTGTCTTTGAGCAGGTATTCGACAGGGTTCGAGGTTTACTAGAAAAAATGGTCCCAGCAAACACCTCAGTCCGTAAAATTTCCCCCTACGACCATCCAAAAGAAAAGAACAGCCGCGACTATTCCTTTATCCTCCTTCTCTAAAGTGTCATCTCTTTGGTAGCAATGTCGAAGGTCTCAGGATGGCATCACAAAAAATTCCATAAAAATTATGTAGAGGAAAAATTCGAAAATGTTAACCAGTGATCTCTATTTATACAACCTTTTTCAGCAAATTTCTATTTTTGTAGTACTAGAACCGTAAGAGCAAAAGAGGAAACAGCCGTTTTCATGGAAGGAACCCAATTCGAATGCATGAAAAAATAACAGAAACCAATGCTTATTAATTAATTACAATTCAGGAAATTACATTGTTGTTGTTGTGGCGACCAATTATTATTCGGACTGTTTGCAATTCTTCTTGGAGCAGGGATTTCGAGTGAACGCTGTTGATTTTGTGCCTGGAATTGAAAGAATTTCCTGAAAACTTCGAAAAAAATTTTCTTAAAAAGCATGCAGTTTAATGACACGTACTGAGTACGCCCCAGCAGCTGGAAGTTGACCGGCAGGCAGATCTCTGTAGGGATTTTGAAGAGCTGCTTGTGGATACCGCGACCGATAAACCCGTTGCTGTTCCTGAAATTTTCACGGTTATCCAAAACAATGGATATTGTCTTTGTTGTTGCACCTAAGCAATAAAACAATAAAGAAAAACGGTCTATATGTACCAAAAAGTCATCGTATTCCTCGATTTCAGCAAGGAGATTATTGTATTCTGGCTCTCTTTGAGCTGGTGGAGGTCTTGGCCTGAAAAAGGAACTTGCGGTTGAGAACAAAAAAAAACTAATACTAACGGAATATAATATAAGAATAAAATAGAAGCATAACAAAAAATAAGAGCAAATAACAAATAATGCTAGATTAATAAAAATGTAATAATATTCTCAGAAAACCCTGAAATCCACCTGAAAATGAAAGGAGGATAACGTGGCTCTCGTTGTATTGTCGGCCGATATACCACAGCTGTTCCACGGCTTTTTTGTTGAGGATCTGCAGGAATTTATGAACAATCCTAATCCAACGTGAAACCACAAAAATTCTAGATGATCTTCTGGATGATGTTCACGTCAGTTCACATATGAGTAATGTAATTTAGTAGTAAATTCATTCAGAAAAAAATCAGCTTACCGTAAAATCTTCGTGGTGGCGACGATTGCGAATAGTGCCGTTGATTCTGAATATTTCATAAGCAAGTACTACCATTTCAAGACGACTACGTGAGAAGGAATTTGCTTACAGGGGAATTTTGCCGGGGCTTTCTCGTTTTTTCGCTATGTTGAGCTAGCTGATGAGCTTCAGCAGCTGATGATCCACGAACGGATTGGTCTTCAAAGGATTCGTCGTCCTAGAGTAGGTGTTTATTAGCTCTAATCCTAGAGTTTCCTCAATAAGAATCAATCGTTAAGCATTGAGAAGACATCTCACCGTATAATTTTCGTCTTTTTGGGGATTCTCTTCAGTCTGGCCCTCCACCGTATCTCGTTCTGTTTGCGAGAAGTCGCGAATCTTAGTGCCTTGGATCTAAAGAAACATAAAATAGTAGGGCTGAGAAACACAGGAAATCCTGGCTAGAATCCTCGTAATTGCGATAAAATGCTCTTAATCCTCTCTTCCGGCAAAAATCAAATGGACGCTATTACGTCAAAATGAGTCATCACGCAACTTGATGGTGTATAATTGTCCCTCGAAGCAAGGATTCAAAAAGCAATGCAATTTGAAGCCCAATTCGATTAGCTTAAAGATATGAAAAGTGAAGACGCAATAGTACACAGAACCTGATTTCTGACAATGTGGTCCTCATCGATTTTCTCATTTTTGTTGTCTGGTTGGAAGACGCCATCGTCGTCGAATGTGCCATGTATCCTTCAAAAGTTGTTCTAATTATAATGAGATAACAATACTGATGAAGTCGTTACAGTCTTATTTACCGAGCCAATTTCTCCAATAGTTTTGTGCTTTTAAACTAACTTAAGGTATGCTTTTAAATTAACTTAAGGTAAAGTCAGGAAATGGAATACATTTGTATTACACGAACGTTTCAAGATTTCTCGTAGAAATATTCGTTGTTTTTTTATGTACATGCATTAACAAGTAAACAGGCGAACCACTGATTAAATTGTCACGTTTGGGAGATGGGAACGGGAAGGCAGAATATTCCGTCTTCGTAGCATCTCAAGGAATCCTAGGATCTCTACATGTATTGAGTCAACGGAAAAAAATTCCAGAAAATCAAGAACGGATAACAGAACAGCGCGCTGTGGATAAATAGAAAAATATCTGCGGGAAAGGAACACCGGAACTAATAAATGATAAAACCATTACATAAAGCTGAGGTATTCTAAAATGTACCCGAATAATTCAGCAATTTCTCACGCAGTTTTGGTGCGAGGCACTCAGGGATCCAAGATTTCCCAGAGATCCTAGGCAGAGCCTGGTTTCCCTTGAACTACTCTCGCTGCGTTAGTGCGATTGTCCCAGTGCACAGGTTTTTGGACTAACAAAATTGATAACAGTAGAGGAAGTAGTAAGGAAAGAAAAATAAATAACTTTTGAACAACAAGTAAGCTATTGTAGAAAACCAGAACATCTCTTCTTGTTGTTCACTACAACATTTTCGCCTTTGATTACTTAGTTGAGTCCACATTTGAGGATTCTCTCGTTTTTTCCCTAATCCCCTGCAAATGAATGCATTCGCAGCAATAGTTCCTGGAATTGTGAGCTCCCAACTTCCGTTGCTCTATCATTCGATTGTTATGTCGTTTCCCGGGATAACTGATAAGATAATCTAATTACTGCCAATGCTATACTCTCATCCCATTCTAGTCAGCTACACGTTTTCCAGGACAATGAAAGATCACACAAGCGACTTGAAGCTGTTAATTGTCGGATGGATAGCATCTAACAACACTGTCGACAAGTTTTTTCTGAACTAGTTATGCCTGATTTATGGATGTGTTGCAAATGTTTACCAACAAGTTGGGATACAGGTCAGTAGAATGAAACAGCAGAATATTCACCGATTTTCTGGCATTGGGGGTAGTTCTACCATGGAATTGACGGCGTATACTCCTCCTGGACTTGATGAAGGCGTTGTTGGTATGGCTGTGGCTCGCGTTGTTGGAGGAGGTGGAGTTGAGGTTAGTTGCCTCATAACTTAATGGAAAAGATAAGGAAAAGGTAGTTAGAGTGAGGGATATCATGGGGAAAACATCGAGAAAGATTTAAAAAAGCAGAGAAATTTGAAAATTTAGCAGACATCAGTTATTGTATAGAATCTACAGCAAAAATATGGGATCTCCACAATACCAGTATGGCCTAAGTAGTTATAAACAAAGGGTGACAAGTAGTTCCTACCTTCCTCATGAGTCAGCGGAAGCGGTGGCAATCCGGCTAGCAAAGGTGGCGGATTCAAATCGCCAAGACCTCGCACAGTGCCCTGTGCTAGTGCATTCTGGAAGAATCCAAAGCCACCAAGATTGCCGGAATTGAGTAACCGTGCGTATTGGTCGAGTTGTGAAGGGCCGTACGGATTTTGGGCCAAAGCCAGTGGCATCAACAATAGGAGTAACATACCCTGAAAGCTGCTGCATTTCAGAAAACACGCGGATTCACCGACTGATCACGAACGGACAACGATATGACTCCAAGCAATGAATGAGTTTCGGGACGGGACTCTAACCGCATATTCGCTCCCAATGCGAGTTCAATTTAAAACAGGAACGTAGTGCTCGCACGATCACATATATCTCCAGAATGCATCGAAGCCGTTTCTTGTTTGGACGACGCAAGAGCCGCTTCTTTGGGCGAGAGAAATCCGATTATGTGGTCACATTTATCATTTCGATACGAATGATAGGATTCCAATTGACGTATTCATATGAGGATGGCGAACGAGTCTTCTCTCGAGGACAAAAGGGACGAGGGCTGATGGCTGAGGACTAGTGTGTTGACCAAATAATGTATCATTGAATATTTAAATATTCGACTTCGAATAAGACAAAAACTTGAGCATTGAGAAATCATTGAGGGTGCGAAAGAGCGGTCATAGAGCTTTTGTTCTTGGTGTTATTTTTTTTCGGATGTGCTTCTAAATTATTTAATGAATTAAATTAGTTCATTCAATTTTTATTCGAGCAAAGCTATAGTGAGGATCAAGGGCGAATTTACATATCAGAGCTGGCATTTACATTTTTACCCATAATTCACGTTTACAACATTTAGTGGTCGAGCATACTGGTACAGTCTCAACAATTTTCTTATAAGTATGACAGTTGAAAAGGTTTGGCTGATGGATTCCAGAATTTGTTCCTGGTTGACATCTTTCAAAATTCCACTCCGGAAAAATTTTTTCCAAATTAATTTCTGTGGGAAGGGATACATTACTTTGTGACATCCAACAATGTATAAAATAGACAAACAAGCAAAGACAAGAAAGGACAAGGAAGAAATCATCTGGTACAAGGGAGAAGTTTCCGGAGGATAAGGAGCTTGCACCTATGTAGACGAAAGTATAAAAAAGCAGCAATATCTGGTGTGGCGCGTTATACGTGGAAAGGGGGTGCGGCCAAGCTCCATGACTGGTCGGTTCATCCAGTGGGCCAATCGCAGGATTCTTCAGCGCCGCCCACTTCAGGTATAACGCTTCACAACCAGCAATATCACATGGGAGGATAATTTGTTAACCTATGTAGTTAAAGTTCGGGGAGTCACACTTTCAGAAATACGCTGGACAAAAATTCTTTAAATGTTCTTGCTTGTTCTACAGTTGAGTAGTTTCTCTGTGATCTGACATCGAAGGAAATGAGTATAACTGGCCAGAGGAGGCTTCCTAATACTTCCAGAGAGGCAAACGTCCTACTAAACAATCCTGGAAGCACATGTCACTAGGAAAGCTTTAGGCGGCAGAATGAAAGTCCACTCCACCAAACACAATGACAGACAATGTGAAGATGGAACAACAGGAATGAAGACGGCATCAAGTGGGCAGAGGCAGGATTTCCGCTGTTTTTCGGTTTAAAGCCGCAAATAATGGCCAGCGCTAACCATGATAGAATTCCATTCATATAGCCATGTCATTAGCTAAACAAGAGGCTTCTTACAACAGAGAATCAGCGGCCAGCTAACCCACGTCAGGCGCATTTGTTTATGGATGACAAGCTGGAAACAAAACAGGCTTACCGCCAACAATGCGTCCCGAGTTATCTTAGTAAGGGATCGATCTAATCTTTCAATCTCTTGAACGTTTCAATTTCTGTGTGACGTCATGATGCAAGTATTTATTCCTATCCAAACAACATATTCAAAAAAGCGCAACGCTTTTCGCCTAACTTATAACGCGATTGTAATAAAATAGCTATTGATGGACACAAAAGTGCCCAAAACAAATAAAGTGAAAGGCGAATACGGAAGAAAACGTAAATGAAATGTTGAAAACGCCCTTTCCGTCTTTTAGTGATAAACTGCTCTGGTTTTGGGTCACTTTGAAAGGCATGAGAACCTCCAATCTGAAGTTCTGCTACACATCGATATAAGAGAAAAGAGAAAGCTACTTGCATCGACTGTTTGAGAAAAACATAGTTGCTCCTTCGGTGATCTGATCATCGAAGGAAGTTCGGCATCTCTTCCATGGAAGGGCAGGCCACCCATGCTCTCAGGTGCTTCGCAGTATCGTGTTTGGGGCCGAATAGTGTTATATATCTTTTAATGTATCATGTCTCTCGCTCTTGCCCTGTATCTTTTATTATTTATTTTTCCATTTCACATTTATTATTATTAATCTTATTTTTGCTGTTTTCTCTTGCCACATATCTATTTTCATGTAATCGATCTGGAATACTTCGGAAATTACAATGCTGCTTGGATGGATAGCAATATATCTACAAATGAAATATGTATATAAAAATTGCTAAAAATAGCTGCTAAGGCTTTCTCTTTTTCATACATTCGACACCAGTTTCCAAACCACTGAATTAATTCATGTAGCCTACAGATGAAGAAGGAAGAACTGGAAGATTTTCCTGCAGAAAGCAACACTGTTAACGAAACTCTATGTAGTCATTAGAATTCCTAGTTTCGGAGAATCTCCTCATCATCAGAGCTTGTAAGGATTACCTCTCTACAAAGGCTTCTGTCTAACATCGACAACCTGGGCTACGCGTAAAATTGAACACATCTTGGAGAAGAAGAAGCAAATATTACCATTTTTTGTGTTTGCGTTTCATGCTCAACAGTGTAAAAACTAGGTAAAAATTAGGGAATCACTGAAAGAAGCCATAGCACTGAACTATGTATTCATAAGCCTACAAGTTACATGGAAGCGCTTTCCGATGCTGCATACTTCGAAGGCTTGGAAAGGGTAGGAAAACGAAATGGTTTATAGTTGAAAGAAACAAAAACTTAGACTACTTGCCGAGTTTCAAAGCATTCCATACATATTAGGTTGAGGAATTATGAATCTTCGCTGCATTCGTTTTGCTTTCCTCCTCTATTTTCCCCAGTGTCACTATTTTTGGCAAGGCGTGTGAATTCATGTGAAATAGTGCTTCATGGTCCTTCAGAAAACATATGATTTGTTTGGTATCCTCCAATTTTTTACTTTTGAAAAATTGTTTTCAATTGGTAGCGCACCTACTCAAGACAGACGTAGTAAGTGCGCGAGCCACCATCGGCCGAATCCTTCCCTGCCGTGTAAAGAGTCGCAACTCTTTGAAACCGTTATAGTGTCAGATAATAGAACTTGAACATGCAGACAAAAAAACCATTCCTGCTCAGTGATGCACAGCGACCTATTCCGACACGTAAACCCCGACAGGCACGAATGGAAGGTGGCACTGCGTTTGAGGTAAGATATTAAAGGAACGCCCCATTCAAAGATGATGATTAGTAGTCAAAAGTTAAGTGCTGTTCCCTCTGCGCAATATTAGGACCGCTTGAACCAAGAACTAGATCGTCATGCTATCACAACAGCGGCTACAAAACTTATCTACTACACGGTCCAAACGACACATCGCGAAAATGACCTAGAAGAGAACCAAAAAATAAGGATGAGATGCGCTACCCCACTCGCCTCCTAGTCCAGAATTGGCACTATCAGACTGGTATCTGCTCCTGCCGATGCGGCGTTAATTGAAGGAGAAGAACTTTAAAAACTGCGGTCGAGCTAAAATTTGGGTGGGTCGCTACGGAGTCTCAAAGCGCTGCGATTTTGTCACGGAGTGCACTCTTTCATTTCATGGAGGAAGTAGAAGAGTCATGTAACAATTTGGGAAATACCCCTTGAATGGAGCTTTTGTAATATTGTCGTGGCAGTGTTTTTAATTTGAAGGTCAAACGGACATTTAAAATTCCTCAACCTAATATTTGCCAGCTTGAAGGCTGGTGTACGCAGTAGCATTAGGAATTTAGTTAGTTGTGTTAGTTAGTTAGTTAGTTAGTGATTATGTATTATTACAATTCTTGTCCAGAGCCAGAACTTCGATTGAAGGATATATTCCTCATTAATCCAACTCTATCTTTTATGCATTTCATGATCCTAAAGCAGAATGTGCCCCCCCCCCATCCTGCAAGAATTGCTCCAAGACCTTGTCACAAATCTTTCTCAAGATTAATTTTCAACAGCATTAGCCGACTGATTGTGAAGGCATGACGAGGACTCCACTTCTCCGATAGGGCATGAAACAGAGCCAAATTCTTTGTCTTCATGACGGGCTTAAAATTTTATAGCTCAAGAAGACAGGCTAACACCTGCCCCACCCCTAAATTGGAAAAAGTCGAGCAGATATGATGCATATTTGGTAAGGTTTCGCATGTTTCCCTTGATAACTATCTAAGTGAACCAAAAAGAAAGAGAAAGAAAGATCGCAAACAGAGAGGAAATCTCACCAGAAAGGGTCGGATTTTACTTCAATTACACTACTACTACCGTGAAATTTTGCCAATCCTGCGTGAATTTGCAGTACTTGCAGGATCGAGAAGAATTTGGTAATTTTCCTTACGTTTCTTTCAGTTCGAGGAAGAAAGCTGTACGGAAATGAATATCCGAGGAATATAGTGGATGACTAACCGAGTCCGACTTGGATTCTTCAACCTGTTGAAGATAGATCTACGAATTACATAACAGTTGTACGTGCACGTAAACCTACTGAATACATGCACACAGTACAATAATCATACAATTACCAGTACATGACGTCATTACCGGTGAACACCGTATGGAAGAGATTGCATAAGAGAAGAGCTCAATTGCGTGAGAAGCATGAGTTGTCTCGTTGTCGCGCTAATAGTAATGACGCGCGATATAAACCAGACATGCACGGGGGGCTAACGCATAGGAACGGGTCTCTATATGTCTCTCGTCACCATATACTGCCTCTGTAGCCCCGACACTAGTTGTGCAGTTGTGGAGTGTTTGTTAACGTGGATGAGAAGAGGAAGGATGCGAGATCTAAGGAACAGAACTGTCCACTCAGGGTGGTCCAGGTGACAGGTCCTAGCATAACAAGTAAAACTCCACATCAAATTGCCCTTTTGTGAGGACCGCGATTGACAGTTGAATGCGGGTAACCACTCTGCGCATGAGCACACTTAGCGTGTTGTCCTTGAAAAAAAGCGCATTAACGGTGAATGCGCGCTTTCCGGATCCGATCCATACATGCTTCACAGAAGGCGCGCCGAAAAAAACCATGTTGAAAGGAAAATTAGAGGTGATCCCGTGCAGCGTAGGTTCTGAAAGCATTGAGAACTTATGGACAACCGCACATGAATGAATTTACCAGCAGCAATGCCTGGATGCCTTAGCAATGTCGGATGGTCAACCAGGAACAAAGTACTTTCTAAAGGTGCTACCGGAAACCGAAGAATGCACGACGATTAGAAGAAGCTAACTTATCGCTACCGTCTTCCCGTCGGGAACTTCTTCTTCATAACTTGTTAGTTTTGGTTCCGTAGTTTACTGTGATGAGTAGGGCTCTACAAACTCCACAAGCAAACTCCTACTAGTACTTATATGTATGTGGCAGTTTTTCTCATTAGCAGTCTCTCAAAGATTTCCTATTTCCTTAAGAGTGTGGAAATTCTTCTCGTGGATTCGTGGTTGGATATCTCTGTGTGCTTTCACGATGGCACCACTGAAATTCCAGAGCTTTACATAACAGATTTCGATAGTTCTGGGATAAAGTCCGGACAAACCTCGGTTAAATCGTGATGGGTTCCAACCAAATTTCATGGTTTTACGCTCGAATTCTAATCTGGTCTGGCCTGTTACCGCCTTTCGCAGTTCATCTGGAGACTTGGTCGGGAAGGAAGAGTGGAGAATTGTGACAGAAGGTATGAGAAGAACTAAGAAAACTAAGCTTGCAAAGCATGCAGCTATTCCAATTTCCTAAGTAATTTTGTGAGTTTTGGCTAAATAAATGCAGCAAGATTTTATTAGAAGGGCAACGGAACTTATTTTTCACAGGAGGGCGTCTACGACAAGTTGCAGGACAAAAAAATATGAGTCTGTTCCTTAGTAAATTTGTTAGCTCTTGTTATAGTTATAAAAGTTTCATAGCTCCGCCAGGCACATTGAGGAGGAAGGAGAAGCTTAAAAAACTGTGGAATTCAAAAAAAGCTGTCTACACCATGTACATTAGTTCCTGAAAAGGATAAATATTTTCTGTGCTTAAGTGAATTTGCTATCCCCTCCTTGTAAGGGCTTCCAGCTTTTCGTCAGAAACCGTTTGAAAGACTGGCACTAAGGCAAGCATTAATCACAGGATATTAATCACAGTGTTTTGGATTCGGTGGACATGACAGAAGAAACACTTCACATGCGAAATATTGCAGAAAAGCGGCTCTTCTTGTAGGAGATTGATGTATGATACACACAGGCGACGATTCGAAAAAAGTATTTCACGGTTTGCAGTAAAGTTTTTAAAGTGGTTTTTCGGTTAATCTAAAGGGGGTGAAAAATCGCAAACGATAGACACCAATTGGTCAAGATCAAATCCAATTTCTCGCACATATTTCACAATAAATTGTGGAAGAAATTACTATGTACATCATTCAAACTCCTAGCAGATCATTCAACGTCCTCCTTTTTTATATGACAGCCTTATTTTTTTCAAGGAGTCTATCACCAGGTGAAGGCTCCTGTTCAAAAAAAAAACGGAATCAAAACCATTTCAAATATGTATGGTATTCTCAACTTGAGGACTCTTACCTAAACAGAAAGAATCCACGAAGAAGTAGTCTGCAAATGGCAATTTTGCAGATTAATCTCGTAATCATCTGGTTACGAAATAAAGGAAAAGTAGGATCAAATGATAGCATTCGCCAAAAAATGACTTAAGAAAAGAAAGACAAGGACAGCCTGCATGATGAGAAAGAAATTCAAAAGCAGAAATAAAAAATTTCTCTCTATTTGACAGGAAATTGGCCAAAACAACTTATTTAAGATGTAGAAAGTAATTTTTGGGGAAATGCTGCTCGAAATCAGATGAACATGGTTTCACTGTTCGCGTCGTCCTCCAGTTGCTTGGATACCTTTGCAAATTTTCTCGAAGAACGCTAATTTTATGAAGAGAGGTGCCCCGAAATCACATCACACGGTGATGTTGCGAAATTTTTCAACGCAAGTTTAAACAAAAATTGTTCTTAAATCCAATCAGCATAAGAGATGAGAAACTAAGTTATTTTTGCTATCGAGCTCCTGATTTTTGCTATTTCTGCTAATTTTTGCCATCGAATAACTCGACTTTTCGATCCCTTTCTTCGAATTAAAGTGTTGAGAAGAATTCGAATTCTTTCTGGCTGCTTCCATTCCCAGTGTTTCCGTTGGCTCCATGTTCGATCCATTCAAATAACGACTGCTCGAAATTCGGATCGAGTTGTGGAGTTTGTAGAGCCCTATGTACGTCTTAATCACTTTTGACATATTCTAAGCCTTATTTGATTTGGTTCAATTGATGGTTCAATTCTGAGCCTTATTTAAGGATTCAGCCTTTGCGTGAATCCTGAACAAGTCTTCGCCTGAGTAAGAGTGCTTCCATATCCGAGGAGCAAAAAAAAAACACGTCATGGATGAGCCCTGTAAAGGCGATATCGAACAACATCAGCGATCGATGTCGGCTTGAAGCTTGTCATGCGATATCGCGAAGCGAAACCGAACCTGAACGTGGTTCCCCGGCCGCTTGGATCATGCTGTCGTAAACGAAAATTCCGTAGACACGGCTTAAGCAGTTTCAGAACATCGCGTTCCCACACGTGAAATCGCAAAAACATCAACGATGCTGTGAAAAATCGTTTCTCTACACGCGACTATCGTTCGATCCAGGAAATTCATTGCGATTCACGTGGAAAATAAAGCAATATAGCAAGCTTGAGTCTTTTTTTCCTTGCCAAGAACTCTACAACGTGGTGACAACTTTGAACTGGATGCAGGTCGTGCGATCGTTTCCAAAACGCGATTAATCGCCCCCTGCTGCTGCTGTCGACGACGGCGATCGCTGATGAATCGGCAACGTCCAGCTGAAAGTCGTCGATGGCATGACAAACGCCCACGCAACAAACGTTTGCGATCATCCTCTTAAGCAGCTTAAAAAGCTGCCTTATTCACTCACATAAAACCTTGCTTAAACCGGTAAGCATCCGCTTAACTGAAACAGTGCCAATGAGTCAGTGACAGCACAAAGTGTGCTTTCTGCCTGACGTTCAGACAAAATGACGATGCCAACCTCGCCGCCAACAAAAGAGGTGACTAAATAATTGCTGGACCGAAGCGAATTGACCATTGCTTTTTGTGAGCTGCTTAGGCATAGGTACATGGGTCTGGAAACGCTTCAAGAACTTCTGCACACTGCGGGATCCCTAACCTGGAAACAAAAACATGAAAAAACAAGTCTTCCTAAAAAGCTTTTATAGTTTTATTTTTAGACTTTTTAGACGGCTACTCCTAGATTTTTAGGGTCCTAGAGATACTTGCGCAATTCTAGCACAGGAATACACTTCAGCAAAAAGGTGATTGCTGCTAATGGAGGAGAAAATACAGCGCTTACACATTGTCTGAGTGTCCCCTTCCATTTCCCTTTTCTATTTCTTCATGGACCTCCAAGCCTTACTAAATGTAGGAAATTCCTGTGTAAGCACCTCATACGACACGAAAGCCATGAGAAAATTTAAAAGAAAACAGAACTATAACTGTTAGCAAGGTACTTAGAATGTACAACAATTTCAAGATATGGAAATCAATTGAAGTTTTCTTGGAGGTGGTCCAGATGAACGCTAATCCAGAGGGGAGAAGACTGGAGGGCTCAACTCCATTGGCATGGCATGCTTTGGCTACAGTACACATCTGATGCAGAAATTCTACAGCTGCAAGCAGCACATGATATCTGGAAATTTTCACAAGAAGTCGAGGAGTTTCATCTCAGAATACTATCACTGGAATATCATCTTTAAGCAAATGGAAATGAGAAAGGAGTTTTACACGAGCTCGTTTGTGTACTAAATTATTACTGTTACTAGAAAAAGGAGTTAGAGGCGTCATATAAACTGAATGTTTTTGAAGAAGGGAGAGAAAGAGACACACAACTCTTCACCTCTTTCTTATCTAAGAGCTTTGTATCACAATCATTATGTTTCATTCTTATCTCAGTGTGCACTTGTGCAGCTTTGTTACAAAAAATTTGAGTATCATTTGACCAGAAACCTATCACATGGGAACCAGCAGGATGTCCAGTGAGAGCGAATTCACACAAAAAAAAATCGCCAGGTGGCACCGTCGAAGCAAACTCGTCCAACAAGTCGACGAAACGGCGACTCAAAAGGTGTGAACGTTTAGCAAAAAAAAATAATCTGGATTCAGCGCCAGGCAAAGCGCTTTCGACATGTTTGCTGGCAAGCGGCACTTCGATTGACTTCTGTCCACTACTAGGAGAAGATTAAAGCTCTAAAGTGGATGAAATGGAAGTGGTTATTCGTTGAATGTTTTTCCATATTTAGTACATAGTTCAATTGACGGCGCAGTATGCAGACAGTGGCCAAAGTTTTCGCTTCCTAATCCCCCCCCCCGCCCTCCCTCTCCACCTTTGTACAGGAATAATAAATGAAACTACACCACCAAAAATAAACCGTGTATAAATTTGCTGATATTTCAGTGGAAGTAGTGGACACAACATCAGCGATTGCAGACAGGTTAAAAAAATGGAGACCTTTTTTTGGGGGGTGCTACTTTCACCTCTCTACTACCTATGGATGGCTTGGAGTAGGTTTTCAAGGTTGGGCACAGAGGTAGGGCATAAGGATCGAAATGAAGTCGATAGCGATTGACATTGGGGTAAGTTGTCCTCCACAAACTTCATAGTTACCGATCGTCCGTGCCCCGTCTAGCTTCATCGAGCGTCGTCAGCTACCAGATTTGAGATCGTTTCTTGGGCCTTTATGCTGTTTTGACATGGAGTAGGTTTTCATGAACCCTTATGCTGTTTAAAATGGAGAAAAAGTAAAGCTCCTGTCCAAGCTCTAAGCAAATGGATCACAACGCGAATAGACCGACTATGATGAACCGTGTCTATTTTCGCAACGATTACCATCTCCACATAGTCACCTCTGGCAAGGATATCATTCTGGATTAATTAGATGTAGGAGTAAACGTTGCGGGAATTGGCATGGTCCATTCCACAGAACCATCCATCTATCCCAATTCGAGTACTGTTCTATCGGATTGCCTTGCCCTCACAGAACTCCAACTGGCACAACTCGAGAGTCCTCAGATTTTCTAGGAAATCTGCAAAAGCACTTTCAATGTGCATGACCACTGTAAAAGACAAGAATCTCAGATGTTTGAATCCAATTGGCACATGAAAATGGTCATTTCTGGGAGTGGATTTCTAGGAACTATGATATATTCTGGACTTCATAACGAAATCCATGCTGCACTATTGCTACAGGCACTCTACACGCTGTGTATCTCATTGGAAAACACGACTAGACGAGGGGTGAGCACTTCTGAGGACAACACTTGTCTGGAAATCCACACTTCTGCAGAAAATAATCTAATGAAAAAGTGAATATTTGCCGCAAAGGAAATACTTTTCCGCTGACTCGCGGGGTTTGCCACCATGGTATTCTCATAAGTGCTCATTCATACTACATACGACGCTGAAAAGATCTGAACTTTGAAACAGTATCTTGAATGAAGTACTAATCCTAAAACACCCCAATGGAAATGACGAATTGGGTCATAAGGTGACTTAGTTATTCCGTCTAGCACCTTAAAATTCCATCAAATGCATTATAATCAAATGCATATCACACAGTGACGGAAATTCGGAATACTTCTTCGTTTTTCGGTATCTATAGTGATAATGAAACTATGAAGAATGATAGTAACGACGATGATGATATATAAGTAAAGAACAAGAATTGGCAAAATGACAGCGGCCAACGAAATATCAGACTAGTCAAGAGTTCATCCTTACGTAGAAGAGTTCCAGGATAAACATGCATATACACCAACCCATTTTGTTTGATTTCATAGGTTCATGCTTCTGTTCTATTGCATATATCATTACCTCTTTTACTTTACAGTGTTCTAACCAGCTTTGGCGTGCTTCAAACCTACACTATGAATAATATAGAGGTAATACTAATTTGCTGAGAACAAATAAATGAAATGGTAAACCCACATTAAAATACACAGCTGGACTCTGCAAATTGGCGTGAAGATCTATCGAACAAATGAGTTAGTTAAGTGAATGGTTGAAAATTCATGAGCAAAATCATGGCTGGGCTCAAACGCTCTCTTGCAGAAGGCTTGCACGAGGGAGTGAAAGCCAAGAATGCAGTAACAAAAGCTTGAAAACTTCCTAAAAAATGCTATCAAATAAGATAAAAACGTAAGAGAAGGGTATAATTCATATAGGAATAATATAGAGATCACTACGGTTCTCCACAGATAACGGAGCCGTGGGACGATGGCAGTGAGAACCAAAAAATGATCAAGCAACATATTCGCCAATCTTCTCCTTTACGTCATCACCTTCGGCGATATCCGCGAAAAATCACCAATAATGGGTGTGGCTGGTGCTGATTCCAGCTGAAGATGCAAAATGCAAGCCAAATGATAGGGATAGAAGCCGAGCGGGCTATTCGCACCACATTTTCGCGCATGAAGCAATGAAGCGCGCGGACTGAAATTTGCGAAGCCAGCCGGGCATCGCCATCGCCGGATATTGCGTCACATGGCATGCAGACGAACGACTGGTTCTCCTCATCGGCATACTCCGCAGGTTTTCACACTCATCGGAACGTCGAGGTTTGAGATGCAGACGACAAACTGTCCGGTTCCTCTGCAAGGGAATGAGGTCTTCAAATTCTCCGCTAGTCTCTCATGGCATCTGTAGAAGAGATAGCATCTAAATAGTGAAGAGCTATGAGTTTGAACGGATGCGAACCAGTGTTTTGCAGCGAAACAGAGTGGCCGAGGCGGTTACCGTAACATATGTTTTTGTAATGGGACTACTGTCCCCAGGGAACTTACAAAAACACTGTATGGAGGAGTCCTAGACACGGGGGCACCAAATATTCAAAGAACCAATCTAGTTATTAACCTCGAAACCGGTAGTGTGGAAAAATTTCTTGAGCACTTCAATTAAGCACTGGCTCAATGGTATCACTTGGTTCACATTGCACGACATTTTGGAAACTAGATCCTGGATGCATCAATGAGATTGTCCAGGATAAATGTATTGACGTCTGCGCTAACGATGGGTAAATCTGCAATGTGTTAACACATTCAACCTAGGTAATTCCAACGCTGCTCCAGAAGGCTTTATGAATGGACACTGCCTTCATAACAAATTCACTATGTGATATCAGTCTAACCGCGCCATTTTCCGGATGTCCCGACCTCGCATCACGTCCTTTTATTTATTAAATGGCCGAGCATCATGTGCAACAAAACACCATACGCTCATTTGTATCACGGCATGTTTAGTTCACCAAACGACATTAAGCAATGAAAACATCAATACTGCTAGTAAATATACGTGATTACTGCACCCCATGCAAGGTTAATGACCACCACAAATTGATCTAACTAGCTACCTTGTGAAGAAATCAGGCTAAACTATGGGCCATTTTGCCGTCATTGGACACAAAGGATAAGTACCAATATGTATCTCTTGTAAAAAAAATAAACGGCCGGTCTGTGAAGTGTTTAAACGGGTTTGAAAGATGGAAAACCAGATATCTTCTGATTGCACTGTCTGTTTGATAATAATAGGATGAGACCGTTAAAATTGAGAAGGTATTGGATTTCAATGAATCTCTATTTATGTCAATTTTGCACACTCTTGAGAAATCCTAGTAATTCCAGCGATCTTTTATGAAAACCACGGATTAGCAGGATGTCAAGGCTGCACTTTTTTTTTTACTAGAATCATGAACATTTGGAGGAAATTGAACGGAGCAGGAAGAAACGAAGTAGCTTCTGACTCATTTTTGGATAAGTTCACGGAATTGCCATTAATATTGCAACCAAAGGTGTGCTGCACCTTGAAACAGTATTAAGTTTGTCATAGCTTTGGTCATATCAAACACTTTACCTAGTAGTAGAACCACAAAATGAATTGGGTCTGATGCATCGTTGAGATTACCCAGGGTAAACATGTCCACACCCTTGTTAAAGATGCTTACGTTTGTATGGTGGTAATGCATTTACCCTGGGTGATGCAGTAATGCATGCGGCGTTTGGCGTATTTCCAGGTGGCGTAGAAGTTTCCAGTCTTTTAGCGAGGATAATTTTCTCAAACTATTACGGTGACATCTTGTCAGGCCTAGACAGAAATATTCTTCAATTGAGTAACTTCAAATATCGTAAGGCAGGCTATGGGTTAGCTACTTGTATTAAGGTAATCGTGTTAAGTGGGTTAAGCAAATGACACAAAGTTGGTGTCCAGTAGCCATGA
The DNA here is from genome assembly GCA_037903475.1 of Ancylostoma caninum. NCBI lineage: Eukaryota > Metazoa > Nematoda > Chromadorea > Rhabditida > Ancylostomatidae > Ancylostoma > Ancylostoma caninum. The sequence continues at coordinate 3,723,427 of JBAJFG010000492.1, read as the reverse complement.
AGTCGGTCAGACCACACAGATTTTTCATAGCCACACGTTCACATCACCAGTTCGCTCTGAATTTCCGGGAATTCGACAGTACTTGCTCGTGACGCCGGAGACAGTTCCCGTCATGGCCTCCTCTTTGACACTAATTTCACTCGCACTTTACCTTATCAAGTTCTCCGCATAAAACGGACCTCGCTGCTCAGATCGCGTGAACTGTGACGGCGCGAGCGCGACAACGGCATGCGAAACACGTTTCACTGGCGTCCAGCAAAGGTAAAAGCGATACGCATCCGAATATTCACCTTCAACATCGGATACGTGCGCTTGGCTTCAAGGACGCTTGGATTCGAATTAGCCGAGCAAGTGGGGAGTCTCGCCAGCAACGTGAAATTTGAATCGTCTAGACCGACTCTGTGCGGTGACAGCTGAGGCGCTCCGACGGGACGGAATCCCCTAGAATTCGAGGTGGATTTTGCAACGGAGACACAAAAAAGTCTGGATGAGAGAAGATGGGGTGACAGGCACGTGCGGTTCGAGGCTGATGCACCTGCACCTTTCAAATAGGATTGTATGCAGCTGTGTCTTCATTTGGTGAACACCTTGAAAGAACCATTTGTTTCCTTCTATAAAAAGCTTCAGTATCAATACATTGCTTTTTATATTTGGAATTTCACGTCACTTTCTGCGAATATTTACATATTTCTTGTACTCAGGGTGCACCATAGTGAACTCATAATTCATACCAAATGTCATGGTAAGCTGAGAAGAAGAAACAAGCGAGCTGCTCAAGAAAGATTATGTTAGGATAGCAATGAGAAGAAAGAATGAGAGGAAAAGATAGAAAATAGGAGAGAACTCAAGAAAAAATAAAATAAAACTCCTGGTGGCGGAAGGGGCAAAAAAGCCGATGTTTTGGTACTAGTCAAATTAGCTTTCAATATACATATGTAATTTTCTGCACCGAAGGTGAAGAATTCATTCGAAAAACGCAAGAAATTCAGAAGTAGAAAAAGAAAATGAGTTTTTTAAGCAACCGTTGCTAACTAACATAGTCATGAGATTGTCCTGTCTGTGCGAAAAAGAAGTTTAAAAAAAGTGCTCAAAAATCTGTTTTTAATATAATGTTTTTTTTTTCAAAACAAGTTCGTGGTAAAGATTAGTGATATGAAGGTGCAGAAAATAAGCTCGTTCGAACTTTCTAACTTTCCTTTAGGAAAAAAATCTTAACATTTCAGTCCCTCATTCTCAACGAGCACCGCGGGCGACACATCACTTCTGCATAATTTTCAAGATCAGTACGGAACAACTTATGACTAAAGAATAAGAGAAACTGAAGAGTGGAAGCAAAGAACTTCGAAAAAGGAGACCTTAGAGAGGTAGCCCTAGCGATGCCTTCTTTACCAACACTAGAAATCCAGGTTTTTCTTCCACTATGGCAAACTTCTTCATACCTTAATAGAAAGGCACACGAAAATTTAGAAATAGCGCTAATAGTTGAGTGGTTTTCCGCTTTTTATCGCTTCTTTTGCAGCTCACTTTCGAGAGTTTTGCCATGATCGTGTAACGGAGAGAAAAAAAGGGGGTGGAGGAACGAAACTCGTGAAGCTTTTTTTGGAGTTATACGAAATTCAGGAATAACGCTGCTTTCCACGACATTACCTCAAAGTCCTCAGAATATGGGTAAATAGAGCTTTGGCAGAATTCCATCCGCAACACCAGAGAGCATCACTTAAGAAAATTTCATTCATGCAATTCCTTCCTAGCGAATTCTTGAAGGGTAACTACCAGGGATGAGCGCAGAGACGATTATCGAATACTCGGGTAACGGATCAGGTAACGGAGTTGCTTAAATTACCGGATAATGGACATCGGATAACGGATAACGGCTAAGAGTTAATGGAACGGGATACCACTCATCAAGACAACATAGAAAATACGACATTTTTTTCCTTCTGACTTGGAGGGAGCGTTCTAAATCACCTCCTTCCACCTTACTCCAAGAATCTAAACTACTGATGAAAACCGGAAGAAGGGGCGCCAGAATAACTGTCATAAATATTTCTTCTTTGTAAGTGAAAACAGTAGTATTTTGCAAAAAAAAATTGCCCAGTGAAAACAACCGATTCCTGATGCTATTACTAGGATAACAGTTGGGATAACGGATGGCCCAACACCTACGGATAACGGCTTAACGGGTAGCCAGATACATATGCTCCTGTCATCCTTGGTAACTAGTTTCTTTTTTCAACAAAAACCGTAACAGAAGCAAAAAGTGTAAGGAATTCTAGTAATCTTATCTTTAGTTTCAATCTCTTTAGTCGCAGTTTTTTCCTTTAAACTTGGGTGCGCTCATCATTTTACTTCCCTGAATCTGGACTTCATCTGCTGAATGCGTGAGAAAGGCTCAATTGTTAGTTTGTAGCAAGACTAGGAAGAATCATGTACGGTAGAAGACTCGATTGAAGCAATTGAAGGCATTCAAAGCTAAGCATGCACAAAAATAACGTCTTGAACTAAGCACACCTCTGCGCTAATAGTCTACGCGTCCTCATAAGAAAATCGGATGAAAGCCGACGTCGGCGAGGTTATTTCGAAAAGAATGACGGGATAGTGCCGAGAAGCTTGTTTCCCAATCGTGGTTTCTGGTTTGATTACGACAGACCACCGCACTCAAGTCGTCGGTGGTTGGCGGCGGTGACGGCGAACCGCACACCGACTAAGCTTTTCAGTGATCAAAAACTACGCCGATTAAGGAAATCCTCGCCGCTATCCAGAAAATTTGACAAGTAACTGTTTCAAGGCGTCGTTACTAGTAGTATGCATCCCAGCAACTTCTTAATGAAGTGAAGGATGCCAAGAGAATGTGAGCGACTCGACGATGTCAACGAGAAACACACGACTGACCGATGCTGAAACAACACCTTCTCCTGGATATGGACACATCAAAGGCGGATGGATAACATCGCTGAACAGGCGCTTAGACTGGCAATGAGAACAACACGTTTACATAAAATAAGTGCCAATTAGGCAGTCAGACCGGAATGGGCGCATCGCAGCATTGTCACAACGTGTGTATCCGCAGGAAACACCCGTGCAAACAAGACAAGATACAGTAATAAATTTCGTGCGGACAGTCAGCTTGATCTGTCTGGAAAACCAGTGTGATTGGGAGCATATACAACTAATAACAACAGGAAAAGGTGAAATACCCAGATTAAGTTTCTTCGCACTGGAAATCAAGTGAGGAATAAGATCCTCCTGGGATTTTCCAGTAGTGAGGGAAGTCTGCATCGTTTTATAATAGTTGAAATATTTAGGATTCACAGTGTGCATGAAAGATTGGACATATGAAAATTGGTCGACATCTAGTCTCGCTTAGATTTCCACAAATCCAAGTTAGCTCCGTGGAATTGTCCACATGCGCATACCTCTCTCGTCTCTTTTCCCATATATCCTACGGTTTTGTCTAGATGAACGAGGTCTGGAAGAAGAGCAGCAGCTCAATCTGCTCGTTTCAACCGGCAGACCTCGATGGCATCTGTTCACTATCTGTTCACCGTTTTGTGGGAACGGTCCAACTGGATTGCAACCGCAATGTCTTACAACCCGTTATTTTGTAGGGCGTGAATGTGAGCACGCCCAAGAGAGATCAGGCAATCCCCAGTGTGAGACAGACCATGAGAGAGCAGAAGGTGAGGCTCTCATAAGCATACTCTTGGTACAAGAAGATAATGATCAGACTTCGGCAAAGACTTGACTCAAGGCAAGCGGGGCTTCGTAAGCGATGAGGTGAGCAAAAGGGACTTCGTAACTGGGACTTGGACCCTGGTTGAATAATCATCCACTTCTTTGGAAATAAGAGCAAAAAAGGGAGATTGAACCTAAGAATTTTTCTTCCACTAGTTCTATTAATCCTGGCTGAAATAAGAGTAAAATTAGTATTTGTTTTAGAAATTACACTTGAAAAAGTACCCAGCAGTACCCACAGTATCGTTGGTACTGAACGGATTCTGCTCAAATTTCACAGTAAGATTACGAATACTACCACCCTTTGTGTCATGGGAAATTGATATCAATTGATTTTGGCAAAAGTTTGTGGGGTTATCATGCGAAAATTCTGCCAGAAGCACTGCTTCCAGCGCTTACAAAGGGACAGGTTCTGCACGGATATTCCTGGAAACAGGCACATGACCGCAAATGACAATGGCTATCTAATCTTGAGAGATAATTTATTCAGTTGATTTTGGTAGGAGTTACACCTGAAAAGTACCTTGCAGCACTCGCACCACTGTTGGCACTGAACGGATCCTGCTCGAATTTTGTAGTAAGATTACGAGTACGACTTTAACACCAACTGCCAGAAGAAATTGGAATTGTTTGATTTTGAAATGAGTTTGACCGGTTATCATGCAAAAATTCTGTCTACAGCACTGCTCTCAGCACTCATAAAAGGAAAGATTCTGCACGGATCCGGCTGGAAATGAGCGTTAGCGGCATCTGGCAACGCCTTATGCAAACCCAAAAAAGAATTGGATTCACTTGATTTTGATAGGAGTTGTAGGTAAAAAAGTACCTTGCAGTACCCACAGCACCGTTGGTACTGAATGGATTCCATTTCAACTTTGTGGTGAGATTACGAGTACGACTCTACTGCCAATCGTCAGAGGAAATTGGAATTATTTGATTCTGAAAGGAGATATTGCCCAGAAATTCTCTGAACCCTAAATCTACCCTAAAATTTAGGGTTCAGCACCGGTCCTGAGAATCTTCGTTAAACAACTTTCTCTAAAATCAAATACTTCCCCGATTGTACTGGCGCTATTAGCTAAAGGAGAGGCTGCTCGTCCCAGTGAATAATAAAATTGCCTCGTTTATTCAGTTACAGCGGAAAAAAATAGCTAAAAAACGGTCTTCAACACCACTTGGACACAATTTCTTCAGATAACTTCGTCCAAAATTAATTATTTCCAATTTTATTCAGACTGTTGTATTCATGAAATATTGCTCGATCAAACTAATGGCCTCCAAAATCTCTATCCCTTCTCGAATTTTAGCTGGAAAAATAGAAAATTATATGACGGTGCCAACTTGTTAACGTGCTCCACCGCCAGTGTATTCATGAACTTGTTTTAATTTGTTCACAATGAGGGCTTCGTAGATTCTTGGCTAGGTCAAAGGGGACTTCGTAATTCTTTTCTGCTCAACCTAAGCTTATGCCGAACTCTGATAATGATACCCCTCATCTGAACACTGGAAGGCAGAGCGACAATTTATATAATAAATCTGATAGGAATGGGTCACCGTACAAGCCAAGTGCCGGCGGAACTAGTCCCGTCTCGAAACACCGTTTTAGAATCTTGTTGCACACAAATATTGCAGTGGATTTGTAGTTTTAATACACGTTGCATTAGCCTCCTTGCCCTTGGGTCATAGATTTAGTGGTGGAGCTTCCTGCTTCCATATCGCACTTTCGATCATCGCAGTTCTTCTTTTCTCAGGAAACCTGAGAACCATGTTGAGATTGAAAGATGCAAACCCCACAATCAAGACATGCGTGCTCGTGCAAAACACGGTCTTCTTTTCATTACGTAGTTCTGAACCAGCAATAGTCAAATCCATGCATATCCATGCAGAACCTATGCGTCTACAAATCCGATGCAAATCCGATGCAAAACCCAGGAAAACACAAGCGTATTTCGTCCTCATGCAGAATTCATTCGTATCAAAGAAAAGCAAGGTTTCTAGGTTTTTCGAGATTGGGGTCCCTTTGCAGACGAATCACTGTAGCTCTGAACTTGGGTAATTGAACTGAATAAGAAACAAACGTGGGGATTATGCTGCAAGCCATTTTTTTTTCAAAGTGATAGTCCGTGACTAATCGCTTCCTTCGTATCGCACACTTTTCACAATTTTTGGTGGTGCAATGATCTGTAAAACATCAAATACAACGATTGGTCTTCTTCACCGGTTGCTTTCAACAAATATGGTTACTTTGTTGTTTGATGTACGTACATATGTTGTCAATTTTAATAAAACGTGAGAAAATTACCTGATTTACAGTTAACTGCCTGTTTTTGTGCAATAACATGAATTACTGAGAGCCTTTTGAAACGTTGTGCATGGAACAGCGTAGTTCAAGCTCAGATCAGGAGCTCAGTAGCTTTCCCTGATTAAATGTTTTGTAGGATTCTCTTAGACTATGTGGAATACCTTATTTATTTATTATTTATTTATTTATTCATGTATTCAAGATGCTCCAATTCAATCAAGTGCATGAATAATGTAACTAATTAGAACCCAAGTAATAGAGAAAAAATAGTTCTAGAGAAAAAAGAACAGTTTCTCCAGATTAACTGCATCAGAGTAAAACTAACAATACTAGTGGTGTTTGAACTAACAGGTTAGTGCCTTACTTATAGGACGAAAATGCAAGTCTATAATCACGTCATAGATAAATTGCATTAATCCTCGATAAACTCCAAGTGCAATGTTGCACAAGTGTAGCGTCTTTGAGATATTCACGCCTAGGCTACGCCCTGTATACCGTATAGGTCCCACAGAAAATACAGACAAAGTGGATGAGGAGTACAGTCATTATTTCATAAGCTACATATCTCCCATCACTCTTCCTAAACTTGTGCCCTTACGAGAAGTTTCACTCTGACATTTGTTCTTGAATTTCACCGAAGAGATGGTAGTGGCCTCGATTGTTTCACCGATTACAGTTGAAAGATTTGCATGATTCATTCGATTAGGATTTTTTTTGGGATTTTTTGGGAAGTAAATAGTTGTTCCCATTTTTCACATATTTTATAGATTCCAATAATCGAAAGTTTATTAGACCAGCCAAATATATGAATTGTTCAGGGCGTAATATTTTCCCTGCATAGCATTTCTGTGCTTCTGCGAGTTTCAGAAAGTGATGTGAATATATTTCACGCCTGCTTTATCCAAAATGTGCAGCAAAATTCCTTGGAGAAGCATTTTGGTGGCAAACTGCAATCCTTGCAGAATAAAGGAGTGGTCATTTCATATGATTTCTCCATGATATAAAAGGAACAGATCCCATTCGAAAGAGAAAAATAACAGGTTGCAGTGCGATCTCTGCGTCTCACATTGGAAGATCGAACACTGCGAAAAGGACTGGATGCACGTAACTACAGCCTTACCTCAATCTAATTCTGGAATTTCTGTGATGGAGGGCTTCTCTTACATACCAGGAAAGATTTTCGAGTTCCTCACAAGGATCTAGAGAGTTTGTGGTGTAAAACCATAGTGACCACATGCGTTCTGGAGTCGGCCCTTCCACTCCTCATCTGGAATTCCCTGCTCTGACTACATGGGCATAATCTGAGAGTTAAAATAATACTTGTTTGAATCTAAGTCAAGTATGATTGCCAGTTATCGGAATTCCCGGATTATTTTCCGGATTCCTCCGTCTCACATTTTCACCGAACAACTACTGTTGACCAAAGACTTCTGAGACAACTTATAAACGAGTTTTATTTATTTATTTATCTCCGTTAGTTCCAGAGTTCAAGTTCTGAACATCGCGACCGTCCTAACGCTGCTATCATTCAAGTACTGCAGTACATTTTATACAGAATAAGGTATGATAAATTTCAACGCAACGAAAGGTTCGTAGGCAACAGAAGTTTTTCGGTCCCTTGCACAACATTTACGGCCAACCGACGCCGCAATCGTGGAAGTGGTTCGAATTCTGGCGCCAAATCGGATTGCGTGCTGTTGTTATCGAGCAGCGATCAATTCCCGATTGACCGAGGACAATGAGCGGCTAGAATGTACGTTTAGTTGGCCTATCCACGAGAACTATACAGCATTTTGATACCATAGGATCCGAAAAACAGACAATAATTCATGTGAAGCACGTTTTTCCTGAAGAAGGATAGATAAGTGTGAAATCTGTTTCACATTACAAGTTGGTGTCCAGAAAATCATATCCGAACCATTTCCAAATCCACAAATGTCTACAAGGACCGTAACCGCTCCAGACTTGTGAGTTTTACTAAATAAAAGAAATATTTCCATATTTTGCGCTGACGATGCCGGGATAACCTGTTCAAGTCGTTGTTTAATTGTAATGGAGCAGTTATTATTCTATTATCTAGTTATTTCTCGGCATCTAGGTCAGCTTACACAGAAAAATAATAATAATGGGAGGCTTGCAGACGTGCAATGACAAACTATGCCTTATTCACTTCTTTGTGCAACTGCAAATCAAAACTTTTTTTTCTGCGAAATGGCGCTCAGAGATTAACCCAAATTAAAGAGCCACGTTACACATGTAACACGCCAGAACTTTCTCCTAAATGCATGAGCCATCATCGAGAGCAACGAGGGAATTTAAAAGATCTTAGATCGGAGTTAAGTACCAGCTTCTGACATATTTTCAAGACGACTTCCCAGAGACACCCCGTATTTCAAAGTTCATTTTACCCTGCTAATACTCTGCGACTCAAATTCACCCGACACTACTATTCGATAGGCGTTTTCCAAGAAGCATCGACTCCATTCATATTGATTTCGGGTTCAATGAAGTGAGAACTATTTGTTGTCTTCTGGCACGCTGGTGGGAGCATTCCTCATGAGCTTTTTCAAATGTAATTGAATCAAGTTGCATGTTTCTAATACGTCGTTCCGCTACGAATATGAAGAAACACTGCTTGCGCAATCTCCGACGTAAAGAACTAAGGTAATAAAAATTTACTTCAATTCAATGACCATTTATTCATAGTTGACTTTTATTGTGAGTCACACGACGCGTATTCGACATGAAATGTGGCCCTAAAGAGGGCCGTTGGGTTAAATTTGTTCAGCACAGAATGGGCGCTTAAGCACGCTCTCCACGGATGCGGCGAGCCAGCTGGATGTCCTTGGGCATGATGGTGACGCGCTTGGCGTGGATGGCGCAGAGGTTGGTGTCCTCGAAGAGTCCGACGAGGTAGGCCTCGGACGCCTCCTGCAGAGCCATCACAGCCGAAGACTGGAAGCGCAGGTCGGTCTTGAAGTCCTGGGCGATCTCGCGGACGAGGCGCTGGAAGGGCAGCTTGCGGATGAGCAGCTCGGTCGACTTCTGGTAGCGACGGATCTCACGGAGGGCGACGGTTCCGGGGCGGTAGCGGTGGGGCTTCTTGACTCCTCCGGTGGCCGGGGCCGACTTGCGAGCGGCCTTGGTGGCCAGCTGCTTGCGGGGAGCCTTTCCTCCGGTCGATTTGCGAGCGGTCTGCTTGGTACGAGCCATTGCTGAGTGTTCTGAGAGAACGTTGGGTGACGCTCGTCAGTTGGCCTTTTATGTGCTCTCGGCGGAGGTGGGACGGGAGGCGGGGCCTTCACGTTGCTAACCCGACGCAGGGCAACCACTGCAAGAAATACAGGCGACAGGTAAAACGTAGATAACACATGTCGGCAAGGAAATCACGCCCACGACTGTATTGCATTAATTTGTAGATTTTTCCTGCTCGATTCGAATACTTGTATGGTTTTTTTTTCAATGACGACTTGGCAGGTGCTTAGCAGATGTGGATTCACGCACAAAAGCTAGCGCTCAGAGGAGATGAGGTCCATTCCTACAAATGCATGGGTGTGACACTAGACATGTAAAGATGTGGACAGCAAATCAGGATGGGTTCTTGAGCAAACACATCCAGAAACGTTAAATGTAGTAAACGCTTCGCAGTTTGCGTTCGCGTAAGGAAATTATCGAAAAATCCCGCAGTCGCCGCTGTGCGCACGTATATTACCCTATTCCAGTTCTTGGATGAACATAGAGAATCTTTCAGTGTTGAAAGGACACTGGAAAAACAAAGAGTTAGCAAGAATCACTCGTAATTTACGACTATTACAAATTAGCTCTGTTATGTAATACTCTCAAAAATAAAACTAAATAAATTCTAGTTTCGAGTATACTATTCTGGTAACCACGACACCAATTTTTGGAGATTCTAAATTAAGATTGAAAAGGATCATGCACAAAATCAGTTGTCAAAGCATTACATATTTCTTTGCTGTGCCTAGTTATATCTTCCACCTTACAACCTTTGTTAGATTTTTCTGTTCATTTCAAATACCAAATGGTAGTGAAATCGCGAAAAAGTGAATAGCAATATCACCACTATTTACTACGTGTTTTTTCCTCTATTTTACCTATATTATACGTGCTTCGTCTAAAAAGTCATAAATAATTCCTTTGTAAATTTTCCCATCCATACAAGACTTCTTGCTCCTCATGAACAGCCAATGTGAAACCACCATTTGTGGAAGCAAGCGTGTTTCTCATTAATGTTGTACACTTTTCAACATTGTCGTTTGAGTTCCTGAAACGATTCAAATTTTCGCGGCAAAACGAACTGCGTGCTTTGTTATCCGATGGAAAGGGCAAACAGGAATAACTTCTGAATGTATCAACTACGAATATACAGTGCAATGGCGCAATACCCACATGAAGACCTGCAGCACCGTTACGCCGAATAGTCGACGTACTCAAGTAAGCTCGGTCAACTACAACTAGAGGGTTAACCATTACCCAAACAAATGTCATCTGAGTCGTATGTGAATATGATTCTCATTCTCATAGACATTCTTCTTGTGCAGTAGCACAAACAAGCTCAGAAAAACACCTAAATTGGATTCATCCGCAGCACCGTAGGGGCGAATAATGGACATGATGAAGTATGCTCCAACGACCAGTACTGCTATGTTAACCACCACCCGTATAAAGGTCATCGCATTTGAATATGGTTTTCACCCTCATAGACGTGTTACTTCTTCCACTACACAACAATAAAACAATAAACAAGCTTGGATAAACAAACAATTTATTATGTATTTACCACGCAAGGTATTCGATAGCAATTGTGGCCCTAAAGAGGGCCGTTGGGTTAGAGTAAGCACACGAGTGCAAAGCGTTTATTCCTTGTCTCCGGCAGTCTTCTTGGGCAGGAGAACGGCCTGGATGTTGGGCAGGACTCCTCCCTGGGCGATGGTCACACCGGAAAGCAGCTTGTTCAGCTCCTCGTCGTTGCGGACAGCGAGTTGGAGATGGCGAGGGTTGATTCTGGTCTTCTTGTTGTCACGAGCAGCGTTGCCGGCCAGCTCGAGCACCTCAGCAGCGAGGTATTCGAGGACAGCGGCCAGGTAGACGGGGGCTCCTCCTCCGATACGTCCAGCGTAGTTGCCCTTGCGAAGCATGCGGTGCATACGACCGACGGGGAACTGAAGTCCAGCCCGCGACGAACGCGACTTGGCTTTTCCTCCGCTCTTGGCTTTGCCTCCCTTTCCACGTCCGGACATGATGACTGAGAACTGCGAGATGAACACTCACGGGTGCCTAATGGCGCCGAAGCGCTCCCTTTATGCGCTGCTCGCGCTCCCGCCACGCCCACATGACCGCCGCGTCGACCACCTGCATGGGCGGGCCACAGCTGCGGACCCGCTATATGAGGAGGCCCGGAGAAGCGTACCTCACCCACTGACTACCCAGTGATTCCTATCGTCATGCCACCAAAGCCATCTGCCAAGGGAGCGAAGAAGGCCGCCAAGAGCCAGAAGACCAGCCGCGCCGGAGACAAGAAGAGGAGAAAGAGCCGCAAGGAGAGCTACTCCGTCTACATCTACCGTGTGCTGAAGCAGGTGCACCCCGACACCGGTGTCTCCTCGAAGGCGATGTCCATCATGAACTCGTTCGTGAACGACGTCTTCGAGCGCATCGCTGTGGAGGCTTCCCGCCTTGCCCAATACAACAAGCGATCGACGATCTCCTCTCGCGAAATCCAGACCGCTGTTCGCCTCATCCTTCCTGGAGAACTCGCCAAGCACGCAGTTTCTGAGGGAACCAAGGCTGTCACCAAGTACACCTCCAGCAAGTAAACTGCTTGCAGATGGTGCATGTCGTTTAAACTAACCCAACGGCCCTCTTTAGGGCCACAATTGCTCACGAATGCTTAAATATGCTGATTTCAATAAAGACGTTATTGTTTAGTATGTGCCTGAAATGGTTTTTGTGACTTTCACCATTGAACGCAGAAAGCTGCGCTTGTGCTAAAAATGGTTTGAAATAGTGGAATAACAATTCTCCGCGTTTTACCTAGACAGGGTAGGAATGCTAACACATTTGTGGAATGAAGTGTTCTCGATGAAGCTAACACGTGTGTTTTTTCATTCATCAACAACGCGAATGATGTTGTTTACACTCCACGTTAGCCTTTCCTACTTTGCGATCATGATCACGGTGTGGGCCCTCTTAAGGGTCTTAAGGTCCACATTTTTTCTTACGGATGCTTAAAAGTACTAGCATGAATAAAGAATTGAAAGGAGGTATGTGAAAGAATGGTTGTGAGACGTTAAGGGGCATCTCTACAAACCTCTTGTTTTGTGTTCACGACAAATATTGAGAGCGAGAATTCACTTCTGTATTCGATGTGGTCCAGACAACATTAAACTCTACTTCCATCACTCAATGCATTTCGCCTGCTTCATCATTTCCATCACATTGTTTACACTGAGATTGAACTGATCGAAGATTTTGTACCGTCTAGCTAAGGGATGCGTGCAGCTTTGATCTCTGGCTGTTCCACGCCACAGAGAGGCAGCGACGATGTCGAAAGATATTAGGGAATTCGAATAATTGTGGATTAATGATTAGAAATGCTGCGGAACACAACTGGGTTAGACTACGTCTGTATAACGGAAGAAAAAGACAGCAAGCAATGGTAATCGGAGGTGAAATATAAGATAAGGAATGCTCAGGGCATTTTGTGTTGCTGCCCCTTCACTATTAAAGCAGCGCTTCTGGCAAAGCTCAGATGACCGATTGCTGGGCGATTCCGAATTCAGTGAAAGGCGCGCAACTCCTATGGAATCTGCTTAAATGTTTCGTGCTTCCTCCAAAAATCTTAGAACACCTCGTATACCCCTGTTACAATTCTTCCATGCGTCCCAAATTTAGCCAACATCCTTTTCTTTTTGTTTTCTTATTTTTTGAAGACTTATCATTGGAAAATCAAACTAATAGACAACTGCCAACAGCAAAAAGAAATTTTAACGTTTTGAAACCGACATCATTTTTAAGAGTTGTTTCACTCACGTATGTTATTGGTGTCATATGTAATTTTTTGGACACAATGTTGCATAGTATATTGTTCAACTTTGATTTGTTTTTCTTCTCTTGTATTAACTTTGTAACGCTGTGCCCCAAGCATACGTACTGAATAAATAAATAAAAATATTGCGCATCTACAAACAGCATTATAAAAACTCGTCATCGGATTCGCATTCTTTACAAATTATAGCGTGAAGCTCGCTCAAGGGGGTTATTCGATGTCTGATAACGAAAATCGCACTAATTTCCTATTCTAATCACGTTTTTGTAAGGATGTGGTGGGATCACACTAAGAAACAAATAGAAAATGTCAATTGTGACAAGAAAATGGAGGTCTGATCAAGCACTTCCCCCTTTTCTGCTGAGAAAATCCCGGAAATTTCTTCATTAATTGATTAAAGGGCCAAGGAAGGTGATTAACATGACTATCGTATCCACTTTGTACTGTAGCACTAATTACGTTACCCAGCCTACGCTAGTGGCACTGACATCACTTCGATTTCCTTGTCGAAGATTGTATCTACTTTCGCTCTCCTACATTATTTCCGTCGTAAACTTACTAAAACGGGGTTAAGGCAGTAAACTACAGGGTGGGCCAAAAATACGGTAACAAACAAAAGAACGATCAGAAAAAGATTTTCGGAGCAATTTGGAACATTGTCACATGATCTATATTCAATAACTCCCAACGAAGATCCTACTATATTAAAAGATTTGGTCGCTAATTCCCGAGAACGCGTCTGTTACTGCGCGTCGACTCTCAGCGCATTGTCGATACGCAGTGTTGTGATGAGTACTTTAAAAAGGGGCCCCTGGCCTAAATTTCTACATTGTCCGCTTTTTTCTTCTTAGATCTTTATCTTCCTTGTTATAGGGTGACACCTCCCTAAGGGCCGGCGTAGGTTTTAGGCTACTTTGCACCTGGGATTATTGATTAGTTTATCGATTATATCGATTTTATTGATTTTTCGCTATTTTGCCCCAGGCGTGGCGAGGACATGTCTACTGGGGTATGTCAGTACGCTGAACACGAATATGACAACCGTTTCGTACGGCACTATCGATTTATCGATTTTATTGATTTTTCGCTTGTTTTGCCCCAGTGACGGTGAAGACATGGCTATTGGGGTATGTCAATACGCTGAAGACGAATATGACAACCGTTTCGTACGGCACTATCGATTTATCGATTTTATTGATTTTTCGCTTATTTTGCCCCAGTGACGGTGAGGACATGGCTATTGGGGTATGTCAATACGCTGAAGACGAATATGACAACCGTTTCGTACGGCACTATCGATTTATCGATTTTATTGATTTTTCGCCAATTTTGCTTCAGGGACGGTGAAGACATGGGTATGTCAATACGCTGAACACGAATATGACAACCGTTTTCTACAGCACTATCGATTTACCGATTTTATTGATTTTTCGCTAATTTTGCCCCGGGCGCGGCGAAGACATGCCACTGGGGTATGTCAGCACGCTGAACACGAATATGACAACCGTTCTGTACAGCACTATTGATTTATCGATTTTACTGATTTTTCGCTAATTTTGCCCCTGCGCGGCGAAGACATGTCACTGGGGTATTGTAAAGGAAAGCTAGTAGGGCGTGAAAGGATGAGCGAGAGAGCACTAGAGAGAAAGGCTAAGCGTGAGAGTTAGAGGCATGAGTCACTTGACTCCTTGTCGTTGAGGACGATACTTTCAGGGCGTGGCGAGGCGACGGGTCAACGAGGAGAAGCCCCGAAGGCTGGAGCCCTGTGCGGCCGCCTGACGCCCAGCCCCTGATGCCAGCCGATCTCCAACCTGGGCCTATCCACCTGAACCGCTCGTCGCCGCCCCCTCGATCAACCTACCTGCCGCCCATAACCTTCCTCCCCTTATCCTGCAAATAATAAAAGCATTTTATTCACTGATTGCATTTACCAATAAACTGGTTTATCTATTCTGTGTGTGCATCGGCACCTTCCGCGGCGCTACGCTCACTGGTAGCAGCGAGTGGTTCCACCGCTCGCTTGCTACGATTTCTAGAGGGACTCAGGTGAGATTTTGTTACTTTGATGGTGGGTAATGCTCTGTCGAGCGGAAACAAGACTGGCCACCTTGTTTTCGTTTGTTACAGACAGCCTAAATTAGCAGCTAGCAGCGCAAGGGGTTCTCCAAACGGGTAGTACCGTAGTCATCGATTTTTTGTGCCTGGTGCGAACTCAGAGCCATGGCGGCGGGACGGCAAACGTTCTGCCGCACACGTGGCTCGCGCAGAAGTCATGAAGGGCACTTTTCGAAGTCGCAGCTGCGCAGGAAAACTTCATCGACTTTCTTTTGTGCTTCTGCCGTGCTCTAAAAACTCGAAGGGCATCCTTTTTGGGGTCCAGCTGCACTCAGAAAATCGGCTACGGTACCTTTTCTTGCATTCGCTCGAGCATACGTTTTCCTAAGGACGTCCCCGGGGACCTGATGGTCAGAAACTGGTGCGGCACATGAAATGAAGTGAATTGCGATATTTCACAAGACGTCGTCCTCAAATAAAAAGAGATGAGTCATGAGTCGAGCTGAGTAGTAGTAAGGCGCCAGAATGAAAGTTTTAGTAGCAATGGAAACAGTGACCGGGCCGTGTTTCGCCCCCGTGAAAAGAGTATGCGAGGACCAGAAGCTAGCGACTGACTAATCCACTTAGGTAAGAAGATATGATAAGAGGCCGAAGAGCAGCAGGGTGCCTTGATTTTCGGCAAAGCATTCTTGACGTGTAGTCGTCGGTGACACGTGTTTCTTGTGACATTTGCGAGCACATTTGAGCTCTTTCTTAAATTCCGGCCCCCATTTTTGAATATTTTGATCGGAAGCGAACCGTCTGCGAGTTTCGACCTGGCTGCCATGCCCACTTTATAGCGCACCTCAGCATGTGCATTATAACAGAACTCTTCGAAAGCTGACACTGTCGCCGTACCATTCGTCGCCAAACCCAAAAAAAGGTCGTATTCAGCCCATGTAAGCCGTGCAGCTGTGCCGAGTTTTTTGAGTTTCTTTTAACAAAAAAAAAGCTTTCTAGGGCCCTGGTCCCGCCCACATCAGCTACATATAGCGCCGCATGAAGGGTCGCTTACTCATTCGCGATATCTCATCATGACTACTACGGAATGGCGTTATGCCCCCCCCCCCCGCCTCCCACCCTTTGGCTTTCAATACCTCATACTATTAGCCGCTTACATTGCACTACGTCTTCGTTGCCACTCCCAATTTGGCACCATTACCCATGCGACGTCGTCCGCCCATAATTATTCGGTTGTGCGGGCAGTTCTTCGTCGTTAATTTGATCCGTTGCAGATTACCAATGGGTCCCGTGAAGAGATCCAAGACGCAACCCAGCGAAGCCATGGCTGTTGCCGCGACACCAGTGTCTACGCCCGATCAAGTTACCGCTCCGCTGGTTGGAGCCCTCGCCAACCTCGACGACGCCTCAACGGTCTATGGAAAGGAGGCAAAGGAGCTCCGAGATGCCGCCACCGAGGCGCTCGTGAACGTATGGCGTGACGCCCGCCTATCGACATCACAGCTAGCCCAGCAGTTCAACCAAGGTAATTCTAACCTGCTTTCTGGGTTGAATGATTCTTTTGCCGCTGTGAGCTCACGCATAGAGGCGTTACCCGTGGTAGCGTCATGCAGTCCTGATGGGCAGATTCCGAAAGTTCAAACTTTTTCCGGTTCTGGTGAGAACGTGGCGCAATTTTCAATTTGGTTGCGTCGCCTCGAGGACATCATAAGGATGCGCGGCGTACCCATGAGTTCTGAGCAAAAGGCTAACTTCTTAATAGGCCACCTTGATGGGGTAGCGCGCGAAAAGATTGAGGAGCTATCGGAGGGATCTTCACTGTATAGTCCTCGACCAGTACGCTACCAACATTCAATCCGACAAACGCGGTTTCGACAAAGCCTTGGTGTCGGTTAAGGATCTGGTCTGGGTGTGGAATGTGGAGCCCACTTTGCAAGCGCTAGCAGCACCGGCTCCAACCCTCTCGCATTCCTCGAACCACCGCCCTGGACAACACATCCATCTTTTTCTTCAGGGCCGCTTCCTTCGCGTTCGTCACCCCCGCGGTATGGTCCACCGACGTCTTTGGAATGGTGATCTCCATTACCCGCCGCGATCAGGAACCCACGAAATTTCGCGCAGCGTTCGAGGGCGCCCCCGAAGCTGTCGTGGTCACTCAGTCCGTATGCGACTTTCCGCTATCCCAGCTTTCGGAGGGGAAGATGCTCCTTGCAAAATCCCGCCCCAACGTATCATGCGCGGTCAGATTCTCCGAGCCACCAGCCTCTGTGAATGCACTGAAGCGCCTCTGTCAGCTCGTTAAAGACTTCCTCCCCTGTCATCCGGACGAGGGCTTACTCCCGCTAAGGGTCTCCAAACCAGGTTTTCAAGACCTCGCCTGGTTGAATGACCGCTCTCACCAATTTGACAGCTTTGGTGTGAACCCAATGGCCGCTAAGGAGAAAATGAGTCACCTCTTCAATGCTGCCTGTTCCACGTTGGCCGCTATAAAATCATCAGCTGATGACCGACGGGCGCATTGGGTCCGCGCGGTAGTCCCAAGTCTACGCGCCTACCCCCTAAGGGTTGTGTTCACGCTGACGGACATGCCATCCGAGGCCGGTTGGACCAAGGGACGACCAGCGGAGATGTGGGTGGATGGCGCCTTAGACGCATCACATATGATAGTCCATCATGTAGGCGTGAATCCTCGCGGACGAGAACTGCACATCACGCTCATGGCGTACACGTGGTCACACAACTCGGTAGAGCAGGCTGTCGCAACGAGCGGTAGACGGGTAGGAGAGCAGATCTTCGTCGATGTCTGCGTCAAGCTCGGACGACCTCCTATCATGGCCGAACCTGCCTACGAGATCATCTCACGAATGAATATCTTTGAGCACATTCTCCCCGGTACGGTTGCTGACAGTATCATCAATTGCGTTTACGGACTCACTCCCCTTGGGTGTGCCGAAGAAGGAGAGGAGGAGGAGGATCCACCAATAGAAGACGAGATTCCTCTCACAATTCAGGGCCGCCCGACCATCCTCACTAATGATCAGCGACAAGCAGTGGCTCTCGGTTGCGCCGGTTATCCCGTAGTCGCTTTGCAAGCCGCGTTTGGCACTGGGAAGACCGTGGTAGGAGCGACAATAGCGGCTCGGCAGGCTCTTTCGTCCCGCGAAACTGTGGTAGTTACTGCGTCTACCAATGCGGCTGTTGCCCAATTCGCTGAAACACTTCTATCTGTCGAGGAATTCGCAGAGTTGGTCATCCTGCGCTATGTTTCCGACACCGCCATGGCCGAGGAGCGATCCCCCCTTCCAGTGGACCTCAATGAGGTACTCAAATCTCTTGGCGATGATTTCGCCGCCCGTCTCAGTGTTGCCGACAGAACCATCTGTGCCCGCTTTCGAGCTGGGCGGTTGCGCTATGAACAGTTCGCACAGCAGGAAAATCTGGAGCTGTCCGACCACGACAGAGAGGAGTTCATCCTGGCGGAGAAAGATGTCTCGGAGACACTGGAGGACATGATTTCGATCATGTTCGCCGTGCGTCCACCAAATGTGCTGTGCATCACAACTGCATCTTTGCTAAATGCCTCCGATGAAAAAGGAATATTCGCAGGCCACTGGGATAACTTCTCCCTACTCATTTGTGATGAGGCATCCCAGGTGCCAGAGCCCGTGTTTGTGGCCATCGCGAACCGCTTGCCACAGTTGCGGCACGTGTATATCGGAGATATCCACCAATTAGAACCTCATGTGCGCTGCCCCCGCAATTCCAATCCTGCAAAATTCGGGGCCCGGAGCGTGATTGATCTCCTAGTTGCCGCGCGTGCAGTCCCCACTGCACCTCTTGTAACAACATTTCGGGCTCATCCTCTCCTGAATGGACTCCCGAACACGGTTGCCTACGATGGAACCCTCATCAGTGGCGCAATCCCCGAGCAAAGGAGCATGTTGTTAAATCTGATGATGTTCCCCGATGGAGAGACCCCATTCCTTTTCCTGGATGTGGCCGGAAATTCTGAAAGGGCGACGAGCCGCTCGCACTTCAATGAGGCGGAAGCGACAGTGTGCACATCAATTATCGATCGATTGATGGGGAAAGGTGTCTCCCCCGCCTCCATTTGCATCATCTCCTTCTACAAGGAACAGCTGCGACGGCTCGAGGACTACGCTGCGAGAGTCGGTGTAGAGTTGGGGACTGTAGACTCCGTCCAAGGCCGTGAGAAAGACATCGTCATTCTGCTAACGACGCGCACGGACTTCAACCCGCTGACTGCAGAGTTCCTCAATGACCCCAGGAGGATGAACGTTGCCCTCACTCGTTGTCGACACGGACAATTTGTCCTCGGCCACGTGGAGTCTCTGCGGCGTGTCAACTTCTGGAACGTCGTCCTTACCTGGGCTGCTGCCCGCAATGCCATTGTTCCTGCAGCCGATTTGGGCAGTTATCTCAGCACCGTTTAAGGGTAGGTGTTTTCAGTCACTTAGTCCGAGGACGGACTTTTATTTAAGTGGGGGAGGTGTAAAGGGAAGCTAGTAGGGCGTGAAAGGATGAGCGAGAGAGCACTAGAGAGAAAGGCTAAGCGTGAGAGTTAGAGGCATGAGTCACTTGACTCCTTGTCGCTGAGGACGATACTTTCAGGGCGTGGCGATGCGACGGGTCAACGAGGAGAAGCCCCGAAGGCTGGAGCCCTGTGCGGCCGCCTGACGCCCAGCCCCTGATGCCAGCCGATCTCCAACCTGAGCCTATCCACCTGAACCGCTCGTCGCCGCCCCCTCGATCAACCTACCTGCCGCCCATAACCTTCCTCCCCTTATCCTGCAAATAATAAAAGTATTTTATTCACTGATTGCATTTACCAATAAACTGGTTTATCTATTCTGTGTGTGCATCGGCACCTTCCGCGGCGCTACGCTCACTGTATGTCAATACGCTGAACACGAATATGACAACCGTTTTGTACAGCACTATCGATTTATCGATTTTATTGATTTTTCGCTATTTTTGCCAGGACCCGAGCAAAGCCGGGTACACAGTCTAGCAATAAAAATTCAAAAAATAATGGTGAAACTAAACAACTGGATTCAAAGAATCAAACAGATATAAGATTTTTTTAGTCCAGCAAGCCATTCTCAGGGGTGAAGGGGCTCCCTGCAAATCCGATTTGGAGCCCAATAATCCTAATAATGTCGATTAACGTTACAACAAAATCCTAGCACATGGTTTTGTTACCTGACATGGTTTTGAGACGAAGTGGTAGCGCTGTTCCCATCCGCTGGGGTTTTTCCTTGATTTTGACTGGGCCAGTGGTAAACATACGCCGGTCTCAGGTAAAGAGGCACACGGATCCATTGGTCGGGATTTTCCCGCCAGTGGTAAACAGTTGCTGGTCTCAGGTAAAGGGGCACACGGGTCCGTTGGTCAGAATTTTCCCGCCATTGGTAAACAGGTGCTGGTCTCTGGTAAAGGGGCACATGGGTCGTTGGCCAGAATTTTCCCGTCAGTGGTAAACAGGTGCTGGACTCTGGTAAAGAGGCACACGGGTCTTTGGTGAGCACTTTCCTTGGGTTCGACTGGGCCAATGGTAAACAGGCGCCGGTCTCAGGTAAAACACGGGTCCTTTGCTCAGGACTTTGCCTTGGGTTCCATTGGGCCAATGGTAAAGGGGCACATGGGTCCGTTGGTCAGAATTTTCCCCATGGTAAACAGGTGCTGGTCTCTGGTAAAGGGGCACATGGGTCGTTGGCCTTTCCCGTCAGTGGTAAACAGGTGCTGGGGTAAAGGGGCACATGGTGGGCCGAATGGTAAACACTTTGGGGCCGTTCCATTGGGCCAATGGTAAACAGGGGCACATGGGTCTGTTGGTCAGAATTTTCCCGTCAGCGGTAAATAGGTGCTGGACTCTGGTAAAGGGCACACGGGTCCGTTGGTCAGCACTTTCCCTTGGCTTCGACTGGGCCAATGGTAAACAGGGGCACATGGGTCTGTTGGTCAGAATTTTCCCGTCAGCGGTAAATAGGTGCTGGACTCTGGTAAAGGGGCACACGGGTCTTTGGTCAGCACTTCCCTTGGGTTCCCTGGGCCAGTGGTAAACAGTTGCTGGTCTCAGGTAAAGGGGCACACGGGGTGGTCGTTGGTCAGTGGTAAACAGTTGCTGGTCTCAGGTAAAGGGGCACACGGGTCCGTTGGTCAGGACTTTCCCTTGGTTCCACTGGGCCAGTGGTAAACAGGTGCTGGTCTGGTAAACAGTTGCTGGTCTCATGGTAAAGGGGCACACGGGTCCAGGTTGGACTCAGGGGCACACTTGGTCTTCCCCGACTTGGACTGGGCCAGTGGTAAACAGGTGCTGGTCTCTGGTAAAGGGACACATGGGTCTGTTGGTCAGAATTTTCCCGCCAGTGGTAAACAGGTGCTGGACTCTGGTAAAGGGGCACACGGGTCCGTTTCAGGACTTTCCCTTGGGGCCAATGGTAAACAGGTGCTGGTCTCTGGTAAAGGGAAACATGGGTCTGTTGGTCAGAATTTTCCCGCCAGTGGTAAACAGGTGCTGGACTCTGGTAAAGGGGCACACGGGTCTTTGGTCAGCACTTCCCTTGGGTTCGACTGGGCCAATGGTAAACAGGCGCCGGTCTCAGGTAAAGGGGCACAGGGGTCCGTTGGTCAGGAGGTTCACTGGACCAATGATAAAAAGGCGCCGACCTCAGGCAAAGAGGCACAAGGGATTTCAGGATTTTCCCTTGGGTTCGACTGGGCCAATGGTAAACACACTGGGAATTTTCCCGTCAGTGGTAAATAAGTGCTGGTCTCTGGTAAAGGGACACACGGGTCTTTGGTCAGCACTTCCCTTGGGTTAGACTGGGCCAATGGTAAACAGGCGCCGGTCTCAAGCTAAGGGGCACACGGGTCCGCTGGTCAGGATTTTCCTTTGACTGCGACGCTGTCAGCAGCAAAGTTGCGCCCGTCTCAGGTAAAGGGACACACGTGTCGCGCCGGTGTCAGATGAAGGGGCACACGTGCCGCGCCGGTCTCAGGTAAAGGGGCACACTTGTCCACTGCGCGGTTTTTCCCTTGGGTTTGACTGGGCTAGTGGTAAAGTAGCGCTGGTTTTAGGTAAAGGGGCGCACTGGTCCATTGGTCGGAACTTTTCCTTGAGTCCAACTGGGCCAGTAGTGAATTGTTGGCAATGGTGAATTGGTCTGTTGGCCGGGATTTTCCCGTGAGTCCGGCTGGCTGGCTCAGTGGTAAAGCGGCGTTGGCTTCAGGCAAAAGGCAACACGTGTTCATTGGTCGTCAACAAAAAGAAGGTCGTGGTCTTCAAAAATTTCAATCAGTCAATTTTGTCATTTTGTGACTCCTCGACAAGCTGTTTGCCACTGTTCAGTTTGAGTTTCTCAAAATCTAAGGATTAGTTCTATTCAGACAGGTGTTGAGACTGAATGAAGTGCTTAATTAGGTTTGTATGCAGACACTCTACTCGAACTCTAATACCAACACTGATAGAATGCGGTGAAACTTTGAGCCAAGGAACTCACGGGGTTACTATCTCGCGCAAAAGCCTAGACAATAACTTGCGCACCCACCTAATGTGTCTCATCAACCCCGTGGACCACCTCCCTTACTAGAAACTCAAACAAAAGCCTGGACAATAAATTGCGCACCCACCTTATGTATACCGCCAACCCCGTGGACCACCTCCCTTTCCAGAAACTCGGGCAAAAGCCTAGACAATAATCTACGCACCCACCCCATGTATCTCGCCAACCCCGTGGATTGCCTCCCTTCCAAGAAACTCAGGCAAAAGCCTAGACAATAATTTACGCACCCCCCCCCCATGTATAGGGGTATCAAAAAGTTTCCGGCCTCAACCTGTTCCATCCCTTTTTTCTCAAAACTTTGAGTGCGATCATGTAGCCTAAAATCTTCAAATCCACCATGCCAAGTTTCATGCTCTTAAGCTGACTCATTCAATAATAATGGCCCTTTTTTCTAACCTAACCATAGTGGGTTTCACATGCTTTTCGACAGCGCACCCGTCCACAGATTAAGAGTTGCGCTTGCTGCCACACGAGAACGTGGATTCGAATTACTGAATCACATGTCCCATAGTTTGGACCTTGCACCCAGCAACTATTTTCTGTCTGGAAATTTGAAACAGCATCTTCGCACGATGGGACTGGATGTCGAAAACGTCAAAGAGCCGGCTGTTGAAAGATACTCTGAGTCAAATGAGGAAAGCAGCTCCTTGAACGGTTTGAAAAAATTCAAATCGAGCCATGAAAAGTGTGTTAGTGTTCGAGGGACCTGTATTTTACTACAACAAAATTTGCTCGCTGTAGATCTTTTGGAAGTACTCTAGGCCGGGAACTTTTTGATAACCCTATATCCCTCCAACCCCATGGATTGCCTCCCTTCCAAGAAACTCAGGCAAAAGTCTAGAAAATAACTTGCGCACCCACCTCATGTATCTCAGCAACCCCGTAGATTACCCCCCTTTCCAGAAGCTTAGGCATCAACCTGGACAGTAACTTGCGCACCCACCTAATGTTTATCGCCAACCCCGTGGACCACCTCCCTTACTAGAAACCTCCCTTACTAGAAACTCAAACAAAAGCCTGGACAATAAATTGCGCACCCACCTCATGTATCTCGTCAACCCTGTGGACCAACTCCCTTACTAGAAACTCAGGCAAAAGCCTAGACAATAATTTACGCACCCACCCCATGTACCCCGCCAACCCCGTGGATTGCCTCCCTTCCAAGAAACTCAGGCAAAAGTCTAGAAAATAATCTGCGCTCCCACCCAATGTTTCTCGCCAACCCCGTGGACCACCTCCACTATTAGAAACTCAGGCAAAAGTCTACAAAATAACTTACGCACCCACCCCATGTATCCCGCCAAGCCCGTGGATTACCTCCCTTTCCAGAAACTCAAACAAAAGCCTGGACAATAAATTGCGCACCCACCCAATGTTTTTCGCCAACCCCGTGGACCACCTCCACTACTAGAAACTCAGGCAAAAGTCCGTATCTCGTCAACTCTGTGGACAACCTCCCTTACTAGAAACTCAGACAAAAGTCTAGAAAATAACTTGCGCACCCACCTCATGTATCCCCCAACCAGTGGATTACATTCCGTTCCAGAAGCTCAGGCAAAAGCCTAAGCAATAATTTACGCACCCATCCCATGTATTCCGCCAACACCGTGGATCGCCTCCCCAAGTATCCCACCAATCTCATGAAGCATCTTCGTTTCCTGAGCTTAAGCGAAAAATAACCAATAACTTATGCTCCTACTCATTTATGCCATCAACCCTGTTGATCATCTGCCTTCCCTAGGCCACGTGGATTTGAGTATTGATCACCTTCTTAATCATCACTTAGAACTTTGTGGGTTTAGTATAAATGAGTCACGTCGTGTCGGTGAATATCGGTGTGTAATGACGAAGAAGATTGGTGGAAATAAGCGATCGGGATGCTTATTCTCTTTTCACAATAATTTGTTTTCAGTTTTTGTTCAAAACTTTGGGAAAGTATAAAGTTTTTAGAATGAGTTTGGTCTGAACTAGAAGAATGGGATAGTCACATACAGTGGTGATGCTGAGAGTGTGTTTGTATGATTGGCTTACTGAGTTATTGACCGAGTGGTTTGTACAATACAAAAGCAGTTGTGTTCTGTATTTCACGCTGTCCTTGGTATGCTCGCTGCTCGCGAAAGACAGAGATAGAAACAACAAAACAAATTGATTCACGGATTCTGTGAGTTCTCTTCTCTCATTCGCTACGCTATGTGCTCTTTTTCGACTGAATAATGTTATATGTAGATATACATATACAGTTGTGAGATAGTGTAGCTCGAGTTGAGGGTGTGAATCTCACACAACCTGTTGGCGCGCACGAAAAACCACAACGGGTCAATACTGTCACACTACGGAAAGTAGCACAATAACGTGGCTTACGGGGCCACTAGTAATACAAGAAAACATCTAGAAATAACCTCCATCTGCTAGGAATCACTGCCCTTGACATCAAATGAACTCGCAAGCCTTGGCGCGCAAGTGGTAGAGCAAAAATTTATTTCCTATTTTTGGAGTTCCTCACTGGACTTTCCCAACTCCCGAACGGATTTGAGGAAGCTTACGTCTCAGGTGCAGTGAAAGCCTACTAGCACACCTAAGTTAGTTCTGTGCAATTGAGTGGCCTCTCCACAAAACCAATAGCTCCTAAAATTTATTGTTTCCCCTGTTCTGAACCTGACGAAACCTAATTCCTGAGCACTGTCCTGGTAAAACGTGCGAGGACGGGCTCCCAATTAAACATGGCTTCAAGGAAGAACATGCTCGCTTGAAAGCAAAACACGTCCTGTTACCGTATTTATGGCCCACCCTGTAGTCCGATTTTCGTGATTAGGGCATCGAATAACCCCCTTATTGGGGTCCAAGCTAGAACTTCTGAACAATGCAAATCCGATGAAGAGGCACCTTTTCAATTCTGCCATCTAGAATGAAGCGCTCACAAGCTGTGGTAGCCCTCCAGAAGATTCGATCTTTTCCATGGCTCACTTCAAACTACCCTTATTACGTCTAACAAGTAAGACCAAAGTGAGGATCCATTCAGGTGAGTGGGAAAATCCATTTCGTTCTCGGAACTGCGAGGACGTCATGTCACGGTGCTGAAGATTAGCGATGAAAAATTTCCTGGTAACAGAACTTAGGATCGAAGACATATCGCCACAGCCCCTGGGGGAAAGCAACGCACGCAAGATGGGACGTGGGTCATGTTTGCCGGATTTCCTGTACAAAGCACAAAATAGTGAATCTAACACCACAAACCATTTGAATCCAAATAAAACTGCAAAATAGATTCTGCAAAAAAAGATTCACACTTCAAGAATTGTAACATTCACCACGGAATATTTGATATACTGATTGCGGATTTACATCGACAGTGTGGCCTATTATTATGGGTACATCGTACGAACTTTTTTTGCTTCTTCAATTTATTGCGCATTGCTGCTTTTTTCGCAGAGCTATATTGGTTTATTTGTTAGCTCTATGGTTGCACTTTCAGGACCTACACATAATGCCAGAAATTCTTGGATGTCTCTCCTGTACAGCCACCGCGAAACCAATACTAAATTTTATGGCAGTGGTGTTCTGGCAGGCTAATTTTTTTACATGGACAATATCTTCCAGCAAACTGCTTGTTAACAAATTCCAGTGAAGGGAAAGTGCAAGGCCCAATACAGTTTGAGGGAGAACCACGTAATCATGAAAACGCCGAGGATTCCAACGAGTGACCCTCAAAATTTTCGAATCTCAAGCCGTTGGACCCCTCAGCTTTGTTGGGTTTTTTTTTGTCTTATACGTCGTATTCGAATGAACGAATAAACAAATAGATAAATAAAACACATCTATAGTAAATGACTCCGGCCATCGGATTGGCTTCCGCTTTCAATCGAAATTCATGCAAAGGCTGCGCACTTATGTAACTTCTTGTTGTCTTTGGCTTCGTTGGCCCACCGAAGTTGGGTGAAGTTCGCTACTCAATTCTCTGGGATTTTTTTTTGAAAATATACATTCGTTCACATTGATGATGCAAAGAGTCTCAGCGTTAAAGAAGC
Organism: Ancylostoma caninum; assembly: GCA_037903475.1. NCBI lineage: Eukaryota > Metazoa > Nematoda > Chromadorea > Rhabditida > Ancylostomatidae > Ancylostoma > Ancylostoma caninum. The sequence continues at coordinate 3,696,655 of JBAJFG010000492.1, read as the reverse complement.
AACGTGGAGTCACCTTCCCTGCCTCCAGAGGAGAGAAACACCTCTGTGTGGAACAATTCTCATCTTTCCATTACTACACCATCATATTACACTTTATTAATAAGAATAACGAGATTGCTATATTCGAACACATTTGTGGCCCTAATGAGGGCCGTTGGGTTAGAAGTTTGAATGTCTCGCAATGAGAGCTTATCCACCGAAACCGTACAGGGTGCGGCCTTGGCGCTTGAGGGCGTAGACGACGTCCATGGCGGTTACGGTCTTGCGCTTGGCGTGCTCGCAGTAGGTGACGGCGTCACGGATCACGTTCTCAAGGAACACCTTGAGGACTCCACGGGTCTCCTCGTAGATGAGACCGGAGATGCGCTTCACTCCACCACGACGAGCGAGACGACGGATGGCCGGCTTTGTGATGCCTTGGATGTTGTCGCGGAGCACCTTGCGATGGCGCTTGGCTCCTCCTTTGCCGAGTCCTTTGCCTCCTTTTCCACGTCCAGACATTGCAGCGGTGATAGCACTCACGAATGAGATGGGGAACGAGCGCGGCAGGCGCTTATATGGCCTCCGCGCCGGCCACCCCGGTGCGACCCCACACGAGGACCACCGCTAGCGCACAGTTTACTGCCCGCACGAGTGCTGATGATCGCGGCATAGCGTCCATAAGCAGAAAGACATAGTCCAATGCTCTTGTAGTCTTAAACTCTTTTGATACGAGAGCTTAAATACTCCTCTACCCCTGCCTTCGACCCTCAGCAGTTAAACAGATGAAAGCACTACTGTGAAGAGGATTTCAACTCGTATGCTAATCAGTAAAGATGTGAAGCCACAGTGACTCTATAGTTCCACTTACCACTCCAGAAATTCCCCTTTTCACTACCTTCCGCTGTCATTACCCCACAAAATAAGCTAAAAAAATAAAATTAAATGAAAAATGGCAACAATAACACTGATATGATCAGGATACAATACAGGGTGCGGCAAAAGTATCGACCGCTTCTTGTGACACAAAAATTATATAAAAAATCGAAATTGGATGGGAGACCAAGTGTGGCTGTTCTGCAGCCTAGAATCCTGAGAACAATGTAAAACTAAGACACACATGTATTCAATCCAATTCATTCTTAATTTTGCCAGTCGGCAACAGACAAGACGGGAGAGGGCTTCACTACTGTGATGCAAGTAGTCATCTTTGACGTGATCCAGAGTTTTTTTTCTGAGATGTTATTGTGGAATGGGAACATTGCAGAGAAATAGCATATGTTAAGCCTTCCACAAACCCGCCAATGAAAAGTACAAGCTGCTCCTCTCTATGCTTTGATTTACCTTGGTTTCCGTATTTGTGAACGGCGCAAAGGAGCTTCATATCATTGTTTCCTTTGTTTCTAGCGCCAAAATTACCGCGTGACCAAAAAACAAAATTCGGCAGAAGTGTACTTCCCGTAGCACCGATTATAGGTTCAGAAGTGAACCGTTCCTTTCCTGGGAAGGTTTTCCTCCTCCTTACAACGTAAGGACAGCAAAGAGGTTTTGCTCAAAAAATCATTCGTGAGCTCTCCAACTCCAAATTAGCCACCACCGTAATCCTCCATTTTCGAACAACTGGATTGTACCACATGGGCGCTTTGAAGGAGCAAGCATGTGCTACACCGCGCCACAGTATGGGCTTGTGTGTGAATTGTTTAGAAGAAACAAAGGATAAAATCGACGACGGTCCCTACGGCGCATCACCTACGCCTTTCCTTGTGTTTTCCTTAGAGGAGGTATCAAAAAATGGAGATAAAATTGACCAGACCATAGTTTCAGTATTGTTTGCTATATCGTTATCTATATGTTATGAAGAAACTCGTCACATCTATTCCAGATACTGAGGTTTGCACAAGCCGTTCCAAGCGGACAATACTTTTGCCGCACCCTGTAAATGCCACTAGCGCTTGAATTTTTTTCTCTTCAGAAAGTATGAAACACAGTTCAATTTATAAAATTTGTGGAAGGACTCTCACACGCTGTCCTTACAGTTCACATTCCTGACCTGAAAACCAACGGCTATTGCTTTCTTTATTGGTTAGCGTGAATGTCCTCTAGTTATCAGGCAACAATTAACAGACAATTAGATCCCTCTCGCACTTCATCGAGGAGCACCTGTGGGAAATGGTGGGAATTGTTCGAATTCTGGCGCCAAATCGGACTGCGTTGTTATCGGGCGGCGATCAGTTCCTGGTTGACGGAGGACAAACAGTGTGTGGGGGTTATGTTTAATTGAAATGCGGTGGGATTATGTCGCACTAGTTTCAAAATGTTGCGTCTCTTAGTATGGAGAGGAATGGTTATATGAAAAAAATTAGTTCTTAAATCGCCTTTTAAATAGAGTTCCCATGGGGCAAGTAATCCTGACAGAATGCCATATCCTCTCCTATTGGCTTCAATTATGACTGATTGATCTATTACGTCCTATTTACAACGCTATGGATACAAATTCAGATAGAATACGAGTTCTGATTGCGCAGTTACCATTACTAAGAAAATGTAGTCATATTGATCTATGCTACACATATCTTGGAACTAACAGCTCGTTTGCACGAAGCGCTGGAGTATCTGTTGCGGGCTTTCCTGCTTATTTTGATGTATGCAGTTCCTGCCCTGACAGTAAAGTTAGTTGCTCTTATCACACGTTTAGGTTTTTCAAACGCAATTTTAAAAAGGACCCCCCCCCCCCTAGTTATTGAGGGTGTAATGCTGAAATGTCAAGAGCATTAATGTAAGTTGTAGTGTCAAGCAGTTTATGTACCATGCAAATATCAAGCATTGTGCGTCTGGATTCTAGGGCTGCTAGGGCAAGAGGAGCAAGAATTCCCACAGCTTCTGCACCTTTTCCTACGCCAGTTTCCAGTCCCACAATAAACCACAAATGCTAGGAAAGCTAACGTAAGGAAACACTAAATGACTTGAAGAAAAAAGAAATGTGTGAATCGTTGCTTCACCCCTTCAAAGTGATCGCACTTCCCCAGTCCCTCCGGTGATCTTCGGGAGAGAGAGGGAACGGCAAAAAAAAAGAATGGAAAGGACTAGAGGTGTAGAAATAGATTAATGTTTACAGAGAAATGAAAGAAGGAAAAATGCAAAAACTAAAGATGAACCTAGAAGGAAAAGACTTAGCTGTGAATCTACTAACTTCGAATCGTCGCCTCTGTTTTCTTGTGAATTTTCTGCCAAAATCTCGGATTACCTTTTCTATTCTACGTGTTTGGTGTAGGCATATTAATAGGTAGAATCGCTCAAGCCTATTCCAGGACGACTCAGAAAGTCTGGACACGAACTGTGACCCTATATGGTTGTTGCATCAACGCGTACAGACGGATTGGCCTTGGTCGTTAGTCTATTGCACCTCCACTTTCGTGAATGTACAAGAGGGGGGGTGGGGAGGGTATAAGTCATCATTTGATGACTTACTTTTCTGCAGTAGTAACAGGCTTTCCGACATGTTAGTTGTCCCTTCATGGGGCTGGATTCGATCCATTTTTTTACTACAAAAAAAAAAACGCCTTGGATACTTGCGGGATAATGAAAAAATCTAATGGAAGCTTATATTGCAGATTTCCGATGCCGCCAAATGGATTGATTCAGCCCGCAATTCCCGAGCAAGACAGCTACAAAAACGGTTTTTGACAACGCTTTTTGAGTGGAATAGTAAGCGTCTTGTATTCTTGACGACGATAACAAGAGGTAGGCTCAAAATCCATTCAACAGTGTTTACAAGGGTAGAGAACGAGACTGTTTTAAGCGTTGCTTGGATGGGAAAATCAAACCATAGATTTCGAGAGGCACAGTTGGCCCAGATCTGAGCCTGTTGATGGAAGTCCACAACTAACCATTTTGCGGCCTTTTTATTCTAGTTTTTGGAATATGTCCACTTTCCTGCTGATGTCCTGTTTTTCAGGGTAAAAATTCTTGGCAGCAAATTTGGTGAAAATTGACAATCCGGGTGACCATGGAGTGGCCGTGGTTTTCCGCTCCCATATTTCTTATAATTCGTTTTTATGGGGAACTATGGATATCCTTAGAAAGAGCACTTCTTCCACTTTGAGACAGATCCGAGCCGTGAAACCTTGTTGGGAGATGTGCTGGATTAGCGGGAAAGTTGTCACAATAACCCACCTTTTTCAAAAAACTGCTTCAAGGCCAACTGCTCCTAACCCGAATCCTCCTGGAAAACCTGTTTCATTCGAATGATTCTTTGAACCTCTATCCGGTGGAGAAAAATGCTGAATAAAGCATGGCTTTGCTACGGAAAAAGAAATGATCAAACGTTGTACAATAACTTAGACCCCCTGTACATTTCTCGACCACAACGCACCGAAAGATAACATTTTGAACCGCCTGAACTGACTCTATGTTCTGGAAAAACAAACCAGGAAGCGAAAGATCTTTACCATGCAAACCCTAAGCCATTGATCTTATAACAACCCCTGAAGACTCGTTTTTTAAGCCACAATCGGTTGTAAGAACTTCTCAGTTTTGAAAGAACTTTGAGAACTATCCAAATTTTAACAGAATATATCAGGTGAAGCCCTCCCAAGTGGCTGTTGAGTTCTTATGTTGACCTTTGCAGGGCTATGCACACATCCTTCCATCTCCATCAAAAACATCTGCTGACCTCTTTCCTTCCCTGTGACGAGCAATAATAGCCCTATACTGTCGGTTTGTGTTTGTCAAGGGCAATAGGTATGCTTCTGGTGAGGATTAGAGATGACCTGGCCATTCATGCGCAATCCCCGCGAACCATATTCTCTATGCCAATGGTCATTACGTGGCCACGCAATCAAAGAAGAGAGAATGGACAGAGAAAGGATGTGTATTTGGGTTACAAGACTCTGGTGTCTTCCGAGGGAGCGCATTGATGCAGCTGCAGTAGGTGTTACATAATGATAAGCTCGTGTGAATAAAGACGGATCCTCGAAAGAACCAACTAGGTTTCCCTTTTGAATACCCAGGCAGTAATTATTTGAACTTATCTCAGGAGGTTACATGCTTAGACGTAAGATAACAAAAAGGAACAGAATACAGTAACCCTACAACAGTATTTAACCCGACAAGCGGACCGTACCAGGGATTCCTCCATTAATTAGGCTATGAATAACATTTGTTCATCATCTGGAGAAGTACAGTCGAAGAATGGCAAAAGAACTATAGAAGGTGACTTGTCATCGGATTCGCTCTCTTTAGAAATTCTAGCCTGGACCTCACTTGAGGGGGTTATTCGATGTCCTGCTCACAAAAAATCGCACTAGCCTTCTACCCTAGCTCAGTTTAGGTGGGAATAATGCAAGAAAGAGAGATAAAATGCAGTCTTCGACAATGAAATCGAAGTGATGGCTGTGCCACTATCTGTTGCCTGTCTAACGTAAGTGTTGCTACAGTACAAAGTGGATACGATAGTCATGCTTATCACCTTCATAACAATTTAACATATGGTAAAGAAATTTCCGGGATTTTCTGGCTAGAAGGGCAGGAAGTGCTTGATAAGACCGCCATTTTCTTGCCACAACTGACATTTTCTCTTTGTTTCTTACCGTGATCTCACCACATCCTTACAAAAACGTGGCCAAGATAGGAAATTAGTGCAATTTCTGTTATCAGACATCAAATAACCCCCTTATGTGAGTGAGGTTGAGTTTGTGAGACTAGAGTTTCCAAAGAAAGGGAATCCGATGACAAGTCATCTTCTACAGTGCTGTAGAATGGCAACCGTAGAGAACAGCCTGGATGAGTAGATACTTAACAATGAGATACTTTCACAAACAAACCAGTAGTTACCCTTTTCAAACTCTCCCCAGCCAATTAGTTGTACCTATTGTCGCAATGATTTCCTTTCCACACATACAAGAAAGAACGATATGTTTTGATCAGGGCATAAATCACGTACTTCACAATCACTACTTTCTGGACAACGCAAAGGAGTTTGCAAAAAAAAAAAGACCTCCACATCTCCGTATAATAATGGTCTTGGAGCTTTACTCTGAACTTCTGAGGATGTTGATAACACGATCTTAAGCTGATTTCTTCACTATACACCCACACCTCACTGACAGTTTTGAAGGTAGTGATACCATCTATACCTTCCGCATGCTTGCCCACCAATCACATAGAAACAACACCAAATCTTTATTATCTTCGAAGTTGATTTTTTGAACCTGTACACATGTATTCGTATTGTTTGTGTGGCCCTAAAGAGGGCCGTTGGGTTAAATTTGTTCAGCACAGAATGGGCGCTTAAGCACGCTCTCCACGGATGCGGCGAGCCAGCTGGATGTCCTTCGGCATGATGGTGACGCGCTTGGCGTGGATGGCGCAGAGGTTGGTGTCCTCGAAGAGTCCGACGAGGTAGGCCTCGGACGCCTCCTGCAGAGCCATCACAGCCGAAGACTGGAAGCGCAGGTCGGTCTTGAAGTCCTGGGCGATCTCGCGGACGAGGCGCTGGAACGGCAGCTTGCGGATGAGCAGCTCCGTCGACTTCTGGTAGCGACGGATCTCACGGAGGGCGACGGTTCCGGGGCGGTAGCGGTGGGGCTTCTTCACGCCTCCGGTGGCCGGGGCCGACTTGCGAGCGGCCTTGGTGGCCAGCTGCTTGCGGGGAGCCTTTCCTCCGGTCGATTTGCGAGCGGTCTGCTTGGTACGAGCCATTGCTGAGTGTTCTGAGAGAACGTTGGGTGACGCTTGTCAGCTGGCCTTTTATGTGCTCTCCGCACAGGGGGGACGGGAGGCGGGGCCTTCGCGCTGCTAACCCGGCGCAGAACCACTGCAAGGAATACAGCTGATGGGTAAAACGTAATCAAGACATGTTCGCAGCGAAATAATGCCACGACTGTATGCACTAATTTGTATATTTTCCCGTTTCATTCAAAGACTTTGTGAATTTTTCCTTGATGACACCTTGGCTAGTGCTTAGCAGCTGTGGTTTTATGCACAAACAGAACAGCTCTCACAGGAAATGACATCGATTGCTACGAATGCATGATTCCACCACTAGACATGTAAAGACGATGGTGAAGAAAAAGAGGCGAATCAAGATGGATTTCTAAGCAAACATATCCGGAAGCTCAAAATGTAGAAAACGCTTCGCACTTGCGTGAGGAAACCAAAAAGAGCGCAGTCGCCGATGTGTGAAGATGAATTGCCTCATTTTTTTAGTTCTTTGACGACTATACATAATGTTTATGTGCTGCGAGATCAGTGCATAGACACAGGTTTAGTAAAAATCACTAACGACTACTACTATTATACTTCACTGCTTAGTGATGTAGTAGCTCAAAAATGAAACTAAATAAATTGTTGTTTCGTATACATAAACTGTTGTGGTAGCTACTACGGCAGAAATTTTTGGGGATTTTGGAGACTATAGGATCAAACTGAAGTTGAATCCTAATTGGTCTCAAAGTATTGCAGGCTTCTTTGCTGCACCTTGTAATATATTTGACCTTAGATTTTTTGTTCATTTCATATGTTACTAGTAAAGTCGCATTTTCGAAAAAGTGAATAGCAATATCACCACAGTTCATTGTTTGTTTTTTCCGATATTATACCTCGTGCTTCGTCCATGAACTCTTATTTCTTGCACCTCATTGATAGCCAATGTGCAACGACGATTTGTGGAAGCAGGTGCTCTGCCTACTATTCTTGTACTCTTTCCAACACTGTCGTTCAGATTACGTAAACAATTCGAATTTTGGCGGCAAAACTGACTGTGTTTTTTTTATACCATGACGAGAGCGAAAAAATTTGAATGTACCAGTTACTGCCAATGTGTAGTGCAGTGTCGCAATACCAACATGAAGAAGAGAACTGGTCATTCGGGAATAAGCCTTTTCTGGAAATATCTTATGAAATTTCACGTCTGGGCATCAAATAACCTTCTTAAATAAAGTGGATGCGAAAATTTATGTAGGAAGACGATCCGAGGACAAGTCACCTTCGGCAGTCCAGTCCGTAGAGCCGGACAGTCGACATAATGAAGGATCCTAGTATCCGCCAACGACTATTTCTAAGCCACTACCCGTATAAATGTGGCACGTGAATATTGTTTTCACCCTCACAGACATGAACCTTCTTCTAGTACAGCACAGTAAACAAGCTTATAAAACAATTCATTATGTATTATGTATGTTCGAATGGAATTGTTGTACCATGGGTAGTAGTAACAAGTAAGCAGAGATTCATCAAAGGTAGCGACGTTGAATTGCCTTGAGTTGCTTCAGTCAGATTTTTTTTGTAGTGAAATTGTTTAGTAAGAACTCCGGTACCAGGACCCGGTTATGGGGCTCCTGATCCGCGCGGCACGCTCTTAGCACGAAATTTCGCTAGTAGAGAACGGAAGGAAAACAAATAAAGTTAACTAAAACAACCTTAACGGTAACAAGACACATTCAAGAAAAGGCCAATAGAGTATGGAAAGGTACTTGAGGGGTCTTAACACACTTTCAGGGATGCAACTCTTCCCTCCTATTACTCATTCATTTCTACGAACATTCAACCCAAAATCGATAATATATAGTTAGTAGTAGCAGAATGATTCCATTGACTTGTTGAGCACGTAATATGCACGTGATTACAGTCCTTAAAGGCAGGGGGCCACCTCGTTCTGCCTGTTGGATTTACCACTAATCCTAGGCCTTCTCATCATGTTGATTTCTGGGATGTACATTAACAGGTACAGAAACGACGAAATCCCCATTTTTGAAAGGCTCGAACTGGATAAAAATTTGGAGCCCGGAGGCGGATCGCTCCAAGCTGTGCTGGCTGCCTGTCACGGCTGCCGCGTTGATCAACGAGTCTTGGCGTGTTCAATCGATAAGATCAACGGCTTCACGTGTCAACTCGGGTTGGCAAACTGTTACAGACCCCATTCTGGAAGACGGGTTTATAGACCATTCTGAGACAATTTATGTACACCGTTGGAACCATCGCGCCTAGTAGATGCAGAATCTGCTGTTGGCTGAACTACGAAGATGAGGTGGACCCCTGCCTTTAAGGCAGTTTAGTGGAAACTTTAATAATTATGGAAGGTTGAGTGGGGCGCCTAAAACTGTTAAGCGTCTATTTAGTGCAAAAAGTTCACTAGCAGTAATACGCACTGAAAAAAATCCTCTAAGTTAACTATGTGAAAACCTCCATATTCCAATGCAGTGCTCATACGCTCAGGCAGAAAGCTGATCCCCTCCTTAGAATTGATGGACCATAACTGAACATAGAGGCCCGATTTTTAGCACATTTGAAGTGGGTTTCGGTGATTAGCTGTAATCCATGAGATGTGTTTTGTTATGTCACAGCTTATGTTTACTATGCTTACTTTTTATTCGCATCGCACCCACCAAATAGCATGCTAAGAGCCATCGGGAGCCCCATAACCGGGTCCCGGTACCGGAGTTCGTTTAGTAATAGCATTCCATTGAACAAATGCATAGCGTTGCATATGTTCGTCAGTTACTGGGAATCCTAGAAATCCCCGAAGATTTTGGAGTTTGTGAAAAACTGAACAAGTGAAATCCCGTTGTGGAGTTCAGCCAAAGCCTTGCCCAGTACTGGGTCGAACAATCGACGCTCATAAGCCTGCTTCAGTAACAAGGGTTATCGTCAATTAACTAACTTTGCTATCACCAGAATGCTTTGAACAATGTCCGACTACTGAACTTAACCAAACTATATTGGGAAGAAATTCTGCAAGAAAACTAGAACCGTGTGAGATGATACAAACCTGGAGGGACTTCAACACTTCCAATCTATGTCATTTAGCGTTTTCTTTTCGCCTTTACATACGATTGTTTTTATTCTCGTAGGGACATAACCAACATCATTTTAGATTTAAATAAGCAAGCTCATTTAAACATTTTATTATGTATTTATCACGCAAAGTATTCGATAGCGATTGTGGCCCTAAAGAGGGCCGTTGGGTTAGAGTAAGCACACGAGTGCAAGGTGTTTATTCCTTGTCTCCGGCAGTCTTCTTGGGCAGGAGTACGGCCTGGATGTTGGGCAGAACTCCTCCTTGGGCGATGGTCACACCGGAAAGCAGCTTGTTCAGCTCCTCGTCGTTGCGGACAGCGAGTTGGAGATGGCGAGGGTTGATTCTGGTCTTCTTGTTGTCGCGAGCAGCGTTACCGGCCAGCTCGAGCACCTCAGCAGCGAGGTATTCGAGGACAGCGGCCAGGTAGACGGGGGCTCCTCCTCCGATACGTCCAGCGTAGTTGCCCTTGCGGAGCATGCGGTGCAGACGACCGACGGGGAACTGAAGTCCAGCTCGCGACGAACGCGACTTGGCCTTTCCTCCGCTCTTGGCTTTGCCTCCCTTTCCACGTCCGGACATGATGACTGAGAACTGCGAGATGAACACTCACGGGTGCCTAAGAGCGCCGAAGCGCTCCCTTTATGCGCTGCTCGCGCTCCCACCACGCCCACATGACCGCCGCGTCGACCACCTGCATGGGCGGGCCACAGCTGCGGGCCCGCTATAAGAGGAGGCCCGGAGAAGCGTACCTCACCCACTGACTAGCCAGTGATTCCTATCGTCATGCCACCAAAGCCATCTGCCAAGGGAGCGAAGAAGGCCGCCAAGAGCCAGAAGACCAGCCGCGCCGGAGACAAGAAGAGAAGAAAGAGCCGCAAGGAGAGCTACTCCGTCTACATCTACCGTGTGCTGAAGCAGGTGCACCCCGACACTGGTGTATCCTCGAAGGCGATGTCCATCATGAACTCGTTCGTGAACGACGTCTTCGAGCGCATCGCTGTTGAGGCTTCCCGCCTTGCTCAATACAACAAGCGATCGACGATCTCCTCTCGCGAAATCCAGACCGCTGTTCGCCTCATCCTTCCTGGAGAACTCGCCAAGCACGCAGTTTCTGAGGGAACCAAGGCTGTCACCAAGTACACCTCCAGCAAGTAAACTGCTTGCAGATGGTGCATGTCATTTAAACTAACCCAACGGCCCTCTTTAGGGCCACAATTGCTCACGAATACTTATATGTGCTGATTTCAATAAAAACGTTATTGTTTAGTATGTGCCTGAAATGGTTTTTGTGACTTTCATCATTAAACGTGGAAAGCTGCCCGTGTGCTAAAAGTGGTTTAAAATAGTCGAATAACAATTCGACGCGTTCTACCTAGACTAACACATTTGTGAGATCGAGACTCCTTAACCACCAACAAAGCAAACGAGGTTGTTTACAATCTACGTTAGCCTTTCCTACTTCTGCGATCATAGTCACGGTGTGGGCCCTCTTAAGGGCCACATTATTTTTTCTTACGAATGCTTAAAAGTACTAGCATAAATTAAGACTTTCTTGCTGGTAATACAGCGTGAAAAAACGTATCTGAAATAATGTTTGTGAGACGTGAAGGGGCATCTCTACAAACCTCTTGTTTTGTGTTCACGACAAATATTAAGAGCGAGCATTGACTCCTGTAGTTGATGTGGTCCGGACAACATTCTACTTCCATCATTCAATGCGTTTCAGGTCTCCCTGTTTCATCATTTCTATTACACTGAGGATGGTTTATACTGCGGTTGAACTCATCGAAGATTTTCTGCCGTCTGTGTGCGGATTTGATCTCTGGCTGTTTCACGCCATAGGAAGGCAGCGACTATGTCGAAAAATATTTGGGGATTCGAATAATTGAGGATTAATGAGTTGAAATGCTGCGGAACACATGTAACACAAACGAGTTAGACTACGTCTGTAAAACGAACTGCGCAACAAAGAAAAAAAACAGCAAGTAATGCTAATCGGAGGTGAAATATAAGATATGGAATACTCAGGAAATTTTGTGTTGCTGCCCCTTCACTATTAAAGGAGCGCTTCTGGCAAAGCTCAGATGACCGACTGCTGGGCGATTCCGAATTCAGTAAACTGCGCGCAACTCCTGTGGAAACTGCTTGAATGTTTCGTGCTCCCTCCAAAAATCTTAGAACACCTCCTATACCCCTGTTACAATTCTTCCATGCGTCCCAAATTTAGCCAACATCCTTTTCTTTTTGTTTTCCTATTTTTTTTTTGAAGACTTATCATTGGAAAATCAAACTAATATACAACTGACAACAGCAAAAAGAAATACTAACGTTTTGAAAGCGGCATCATTTTCAAGAGTTGTTCCACTCAGGTATGTTATTGGTGTCATATGTAATGCTTTGGACATATAGTTGCATATAATATGTGTCCAAATTTTGCCAACATCCTTTTTTTTGCTTTCTTCACTTTTGAAGACCTGTCATTGGAATCTCGAACTAATATACAACTGGAAACAGCAGAAATAGAGCGCACTTAGAAGGAAGCGCTCACAAGCTGTGGTAGCTCTCCAGGAGATTTGAATTTTTCCTTGGCTCACTTTAAACTACAACCGTTACATCTAAAAGTAAGCCCCAATTAGGGATCCATTTTAGTGGATGAGAATATCCATTCCTTTCTAGGAACTGCGACCCAGTCATGGGTGCTGTAGGTTAGCTATGTAAAATTTCCTGGCAATAGAAATTAGGAATCAAAGTATACCTCCTGAGGGTATATGCACGCGATACACCGCACGCAACAGAGGAAGTGGGTAGTGGATAGCTGGGTCTAGGATTGGCAGATTTCCAGTACAATGCACAAGATGAGGCTTTTAGCACCACAATGCATTTAATTCCAAATATAACCGAAAACTAAATTTTGAAAAGAAAATTTACGATTACAAGAAATGAAACATTCTTCACAGGAGGGTTATTTGATATGCTGATTACTAATTTACACTCATATATAGTGCATCATAACGGAATTTTTGAAGTTTCACAACAAATGCTGTCATAGATACTAAACTTTTCCAGTGATCAGAAAAAAAAAGAAATTGATTGAATGATTAGAAAAAAAAGACTTGTGGTGCTAGTCTCGTGCATTCTTTCATCCATAGCTTAATAGGTTGAATTATACTGCAGCAAAAAAAGTCTGTCTATTCTTAGGAGTGGTCAGCGCACCCAGTTCAGCTAGATATGGAGCACTTTGTGGCTGTCAAGCTGCAGCTGTTCGTGCACAGCTGCAGCTTGACAGCTACTGATGACTATATGAGATCTGTAAATCCGTCTGTGATTTCCTTGGTTGCTGCTTCGCTTGCATACCCAGGATTCTTTGGCTCCTTAGCTCTCAGATCGCTACAACACCGACAGAGTCTAAATGTTTCCCGAACTTCCATAATACATCACAATTATAAAAAGTGATACCACGTCGGATTGGCTACCGCTCTCGATGTAAATTTATTCAAACGCTGAGCGAATCTATAATGTCTCATTTTTGTTTATGGCTTAGCTGCCCTACTTGAATCGGGGAGGGGGGTAAAGAGGCTCCCAAGGCTTGCTGACAGTCATAGCCTGTCTTGGAGCCTGTACCCTGCGGAGATTTTGCGTGTTTGCTGCAGCGGATAGCGGCCACGCCCATCGCCCCGCTCACGTACCGAGCCCATATGCAGAGTTTGAGGGGGAGACGGAAGTCGAGGAATTAAGGAGTGATTTCCAAGAAAGTTTAGATAAAGCCACAATTCAAATTTTAAAAAACGGTTTTAAGAAATTAAACATCGAGCCAGGGCTTATTTAACATGCTGATCATGGATTAAATATCGATTTTGTATCAAAGTGCCATTTCTGAAGTATTTCAAGCCTTTACAGTACATATCACATTTTCAGAATCTGCTGAGTTTCTGTAAACTGGGGTCATTCGACGTTCTTATCTCGAATTTGGTGCCCATTTTGTATCGTGATGTCCTTTTTTAACAATTCATGCACGGATTGCATAGCTTGGATTAATCCAAAACTTCAAAAGCTCATCACTACATAGGATGCTTTGTAGGATTTTTCTAGAATTTCCTGTTCACCATTTATATTTGCATTTTCTCCAACGCAATCGATCATGAATCCATCGCCAGATGAGGTGTAAGAAAGGCCCCGCAGGTACGTGCTGTGCCTGCAGGCATACCTCAAGGATACAATGCCGTCAGATCGCCACTCTCTTCCTGTTTTGTTAGCATTGATTTTCTGAAACTAAGAATGCAACAGTGAAATAGACTGCGGACTCTGTGCGAAAAATGTGAAATGAACTGGTATTTACTAATATTCATTAAAAATCTCAATTACTACATAAAATTGTTGCCACAGGAAACTTTTTACTTTTCATATATTTTTCTTGTGACAAGATAGGGAGCGGAGAATCGTCAAAAAAGTGTCTTTGTGTGCGTCGGAATCTTTTTGAAAAAGTCTTTGCACACTAAGAAAGAGCTCAACCCCTTTTATAAGCAAACTTTGTCATTCAGACTATTCGTTTTTAGTTTCGAAATCCCAACTTTGGTTTATGAATATAAATCCAGTGGTTTTAGAAAAGAAATTACACCCATCCCGCTTCTCAATTGTTGGAAAAGATCATCACGATACAAAACGTATTCGAGATAAAAATGTCAAACAATCTTAGTTTACAATGTTTCAGAAGATTCTTTTAAAAAAAGTGTACGCTTGGAACACTTCAAAAATGGCATTTTGAGAGAGAATAGCTGTCAGATCCGTAATCAGCATGTCAAACAACCCCTAGGTGAAGATCATACTTCCTAAAATTTGCGGTTTTTCTCAACTTTAAATCACAATTTTGTTTGTCTTATTTAAACTGCAGCTTTGAAAACTCCCAATCAATTTTGTGTGGTTTATGTGTCTATTTATGTAGTTTGCGCATACTATAGTTTTATCATCGTATTGCACTGTCTTTTTATCACCTAAATATCATTTAATTTCGCTAGTAACATTCACTCCAATGATTCCCTCTTCCCAGATTCTTATCTCAATCACTGCTATAACTTCATGCCGAAGAGAGCACAGACAGTAGCAGGGTGGTGAGAGAGAAGAGAGGGTAGGACGAGAGAGCTGTGGGCGTGACCGTTGGCGGCAAGGGAGCGTATCCCTCCAGGATATGTATCCCCAAGGCACGGGAGCCTCTTTATCCTCCGCCTTGAATCGGTAGAGATCACTGCTTAGTTCTCTAGAATGTTTTTGGAACCATCCCTTCGCTACCGAATTCACGGAAACGGCTCGTATTTTGATATCCGCAATAGGTAAAAAACCGCATTTTCGATTCCAAAACGTTAAGAATATTATGGCTCAGGTTAATTGTTAACGAAGCTATGGGGAATCGTCCACCATAACTCTGCTTTCATAGAAAAAAAGGTAAACTTCTCTAATTTTACACAAAGCTGATCTTTTCACTTCTACATCCACCATTATGTTGCACTTTATTAATAACGAAACGAGCTTGTTGTATTCGAACACATTTGTGGCCCTAAAGAGGGCCGTTGGGTTAGATGTTTGTGCTTGTCCTACAAGCGATAGCTTCTTATCCACCGAAGCCGTACAGAGTGCGGCCTTGGCGCTTGAGGGCGTAGACGACGTCCATGGCGGTGACGGTCTTGCGCTTGGCGTGCTCGCAGTAGGTGACAGCGTCACGGATCACGTTCTCAAGGAAAACCTTGAGGACTCCGCGGGTCTCCTCGTAGATGAGACGCGGAGATGCGCTTCACACCACCACGGCGAGCGAGACGACGGATGGCCGGCTTGGTGATGCCTTGGATGTTGTCGCGGAGCACCTTGCGATGGCGCTTGGCTCCTCCTTTGCCGAGTCCTTTGCCTCCTTTTCCACGTCCAGACATTGCAGCGATGATAGCACTCACGAATGAGATGGTGAGCAGCCGCTGCACGCGCTTATATGGCCTCCGCGCCGGCCACCCCGGTGCGACCCCACACGAGGACCACCTGTAGCGTACGGCTTACCACCGGCACGAGTGCAAATGAAACTGCATTGCGGCATCGCGTCCATCAGCAGAGAAACATGGTCCAATGCTCTTGTAGTCTTACACTTCTTTGATACGAGAGCTTCAGTACTCCTCTAGCCCTGTCTTCTATCCTCAGCAGATGAGAAGAATATTGTGAAGAGGATTTCAACTCGTATGCAAATCATCAAAGAAGTGAGGCCACAGTGACCCTAGAGTTCCACTTGCCATTCCAGAATCCCCTTTTCACTATCTTCCGCTGTTATTACCCCCATATAATAAGCTAAGAAGAATAAAGTTGAATGCAAAATGGCAATAATAACACTGAAGTGACTAGGACACGATGGTTGCCATTAGTGCTTGAATCTTTTTCTCTTCAGAAAGTATGAAACACCGTTCAGTCTATAAAAATTTCTTGAAGGACCTCCACACACTATCCTTACAATTTCGCATTCCTGACCTGAAAACCAACACCTATTGCTTCCTTTATTGGTTAGCGTGAATGTCCTCTAGTTAGGGCTTCACACTGTGATGCAAGTAGTCATCTTTGACTTGATCCAGAGTTTTTTTTTCTGAGATGTTATTGTGGAATGGGAACATTGCAGAGAAATAGCATATGTTATGCCTTCCACAAACCCGCCAATGAAAAGTACAAGCTGCTCCTGTCTATGCTCTGATTTGCCTTGGTTTCCGTATTTGTGAACGGCGCAGAGGAGCTTCATATCATTTCCTTTGGTTCTAGCGCCAAAATTACCGCGTGACCAAAAAACAAAATTCGGCAGAAGTGTACTTCCCGTAGCACCGATTATAGGTTCAGAAGTGAACCGTTCCTTTCCTGGGAAGATTTTCCTCCAGCTTACAACGTGAGGACAGCAAAGGGGTTTTGCTCAAGAAATCATTCGTGAGCTCTCCAGCTCCGAATTAGTCACCACCGTAATCCTCCATTTTCGAACAACTGGATTGTACCACATGGGCGCTTTGAAGGAGCAAACATGTGCTACACCGCACCACAGTATGGGCTTGTGTGTAGATTGTTTAGAAGAAACAGAAGATAAAATCGACGACTGTCCTTACGGCGCATCCCCTACGTCTTTTCTTGTGTTTTCCTTAGAGGATGTATCAAAAAATGGAGATAAAATTGACCAGACCATAGTCTCAGTATTGTTTGCTATATCGTTATCTATATGTTATGAAGAAACTCGTCACATCTATTCCAGATACTGAGGTTTTCACAAGCCGTTCCAAGCGGACAATACTTTTGCCGCACCCTGTAAGTGCCACTAGCGCTTGAATTTTTTTCTCTTCAGAAAGTATGAAATACCGTTTAATCTATAAAATTTCGGGAGGGACTCTCACACGCTATCCTTACAGTTACGCATTCCTGACCTGAAACCAACATCTACTGCTTTCTTTATTGGTTAGCGTGAATGTCCTCTAGTTATCAGGCAACAATTAACAGAAAATTAGATCCCTCTCGCACATCATCGAGGAGCACCTGTGGGAAATGGTGGGAATCGTTCGAATTCTGGCGCCAAATCGGACTGTACGCATTGTTATCGGGCGGCGATCAATTCCTGCTTGACGGAGGACAAACACTATGTGGGGGCTATATTTGATTGAAATGCGATGGGATTATGTTGCACTAGTTTCAAAATGTTGCGACTCTTAATATGAAGGGGAATGGTTATACGAAAAAAATTAATTCTTAAATCGCCTTTTAAATAGAATTCCCATGGGGCAAGTAATGTTGACAGAATGCCACATCCTCCCCTATCGGCTTCAATTGTGATTCGCAAGAATTCCCCCGGCACCTGCACCTTTTCCTACGCCAGGTTCCAGTTCCACAATAAACCACGAATGCTAGAAAAGCTAACGTAAAGAAACACTGAACGACTTGAAGAAAAAAGTGTGAATCGTTGGTTTACCTCTCTAAAGTGATCACACTTCCCCAGTCCCTCCGGTGATCTTTGGTAGAGAGAGGGAACGGCAAAAAAAAAAAGAATGGAAAGGACTAGAGGTGTAGAAATAGATTAATGTTTACAGGGAAATAAAAGAAGAAAAAATGCAAAAACTAAAGATGAACCTAGAAGGAAAAGAATTGGCTGTGAATCTACTGAGTTTGAATTGTCGCCTCTGTTTTATTGTGAATGCATATTTTTCTGGCAAAATCTCAGATTACCTATTCTATTCTACGTGTTTGCTGTAGGTATATTAATGGGTAGAATCGCTTAAGCCTATTCCGGAACGACTCAGAACGTCTGGACCCGAACTGTGACCCCATGGTTGTTGCGTCAACTACATAGTACAGACGGGTTAGGTCGTGGTATCAGCTCCTATGTTGGCCTTTGTCGTTAGTTTATTGCACCTCCACTTTCGAGAATGTACAACGAGGTGTGGTTTATAGGGGGTATAAGACATCATTTAATGGCTTCTCTGCAGTAGTGACGTGCTTTTCGACATGCTAGGAGTCACCTAAACGAGCTGGATTCGATCCATTTTCTTACTACAAAAAAAACGATACTTGCGAGATAATGAAAAAAAAGAAACCTATTGAAAGCTTTCAGTACAGATTTTCGATGCCGCCAAATGGCCTTATTCAGCCCGCAATTCCCGTGCAAAACAGCTACAAAACTGTTTTTGATGACGATTTTTGAGCGGAATAATAAGCGTCTTGTATTCTTGACGACGATAACGAGAAGTAGGTGGAAAATCCACTCAAGATCGGTGTTCACAAGAGTACGGAAGGAGGTTGTCTCAAGAGTTGCTTGGATGAGAAAACCAAACCTTAGATTTCGAGAGGCACAGTTGGGCCGAACTCAAGTCTGTTGACTTAAATCCATAACCATTCTGCAGCCTTCTCATTCTAGGTTTCAGATCATGTTGACTTTCCGTCTGATATCCTGTCTTTCAGGTAAAAATTTAAGCTTAGCGTTGAAAAAAAAAAACAGGGAATTTGATGAAAATTGACCATCAGAGTGACCATGGAGTAGCTGTGGTTTTTCACTCCCATATTCCTTATAATTAGTTTTTGTAGGGAACCTTGGATACCGTTAGAAAGTGCACTTCTTGAACTCCGAGATGCATCCGAGCCGTGAAACCTTGTTTGAAGATGTGGTGGACTAGCGGGAAAAGTTGTCACAATAACCCACTTTTTTCAAAAAATTGTTTCGAGGCGATCTGCTCCTAACCCGAATACTCCTATTTCATTCGAATGATGCTTTTAAACTTTCTCTATCCTGCGGAGAAAAATGCTTAATAAAGCATGGTTTCGTGGCGGAGAAAGAAATGATCAAGCGTTGTACAATAACTTAGACCCTGTACATTTCTGGATTATCACGCACCGAAAGATAACATTTTAAACCGTCTGAACTGACTCTAAGTTCTGGAAGAACAAGCCAGGAAGCGAAAGGTCTTTACCATGCAAACCCTAAACCATTGATCTTATAACAACCTCTGAAGACTCGCTTTTTTTTTCAAAGCCACAATCGGTTGTAAGAACTCCGTTTTGAAGGAACTTTGAGAACTATCCAAATTTTAGCAGAATATATCAGGTGGAGCCTTTCCAAATGGCTGTTGAGTATTGATGTTGACCTTTGCAGGGTTATGCACACGTCATTCCATCTCCATCAGAAACATCTGCTGACCTCTTTTCTTCCCTGTGAGGAGCAATAATAGCCCTATACTGTCGGTCTGTGTTTGTCAAGGGCAATAGGTATGCTGCTGGCGAGGACTAGAGCTGACCTGGCCATTCATGCGCAATCCCCATGAACCATTTCCTCCATGCCAGTGGTCATTACGTGGCTACACAACCGGAGAGGAGAGAATGGACAGAGAAAGGATGTTTGTTTGGGTTACAAGGCTCTGGTGTCTTTCGAGGGATCGTATCGTATTGATGTAGCTGCAGTAGGTGTTACATAATGATAAGCTTGTGTGAATAAAGACGGATCCTCGAAAGAACCATCTAGGTTTCCCTTTTGAATACCCAGGCAGTAATTATTTGAACTTATCTCAGGCTTAGACGTAAGATAACAAAAAAAAACATGCTTAGACGTAAGATAATAAACTGAAATAGAGTAACCTCACAACAGTCTTTAATCCAATAAGCGGACCGTGTCTGGGATTCCAGTATTGATTAGGCTATGAATAGCATTTGCAAGTTCATCATCTGAAGAAGTACCGTCGAAGAATGGCAAAAGACTTATGAAAGATGACTTGGCATCGAATTCTTTCTCTTCAGAAATTCTAGCCTGGACCTCACTTGAGGGGGTTATTCGATGTCATGATCACGAAAATCGCACCAGCCTTCTACCCTAGCTCAGTTTTGGTGGGAATAATGCAGGAAAGTGAAATAAAATGCAATCTTCGACAATGAAATCGAAGTAATAGCTGTGCCACTATCTGCTGCCTGTCTAACGTAAGTGTTGCTACAGTACAAAGTGGATACAATAGTCATGTTTATCACCTTCATAACCCTTTAACATATAGTAAAGAAATTTCCAGGATTTTCTGAGTAGAAAGGAGGGAAGTGCCTGATAAGACCGTCATTTTCTTGCCACAATTGACATTTTCTCTGTTTCTTATTGTGATCTCAACACATCTTTGCAAAAACGTGGCCAAGATAGGAAATTAGTGCAATTTCTGTTATCAGACTAGAATTTCAGGCTAGAATTTCCAAAGAAAGGGGATTCGATGACAAGTCATCTTCTACAGTGCTGTAGAATGGCAACCGCAGAGAGCAGCTTGGATGAATAGATACTTAACAATGAGATACTTCCACAAACAAACTTGTGGTTATCCTTTTCAAACGTCTCCCCAGCCAATTAGTTCTACTTATTTGCTCAATGATTTCCTTTCCACACATACAAGAGAGAACGATATGTTTTTATCGGGGGGGGGGGGGGGAGGAACTCCGGTATGGGGACGCGTTTCTGGGGCTGATCGCGATTAGAGCAGCGAATTGTCGTCGGAGCAGGAATGATGCGACTCTGCACGCTCTACACATTTCGCATGCTGATTACAACTATAGACATTGTAGAACCCAACAGTCAACATTTTTGTTACAGTATACCTATTGGAACCAGACGAAGCGAGGATTACGGTATAAATGAAGGTGTTGAATCCACAGTGGCCTTTCCCCTCCCACTGACGAATGTTCAGATGATCCCTGTGAGATATCGATATTCGCTCTGTGTTTTCCATCGCCGCACAAACAGCGGTAGCGTGGACAAGGAAAGATCCTATATTGAAGATGTTAATTTTTGCCAGGGAAATGTGTATATTTTGCACGAAACAATACCTCCGACTATCTATGCATTCACTAGTAACTCTTGGCAGCTAGATAAACTTTTTTTTAGTCTTTTTTGTTAACGTCGCTCATTCTTCTGTGGCAAAAATTTACACCAGAGCTATGAGGATGCCGTTACGAATTCATCACTGACCGTGATAGCTCAGCAAGCAGGCTTAGAAGTTGGCCGAATCTAATCGAAATAGGGAGAAATCACTGACTGAAACGAATTATTTTGTTTAGAAACGTCTAGGGATATTCAGCAACTATTGTGAGACAGTAACGAAGACGGTGTTACAATGAGGTTAAGGGTACAGCTGTTGGCGAGCTCCACAATGACAATGTCATTGCGATGGTTAGTCGTTTGCGTACTACCGTGCAATTAGCCTCCTGATATCTATTGGTGCTACTCGCACCAATAGGTATCAGGAGGCTAATTGCAATTTCTGTGATAGATAGTGAGAACTTGTAATGCGTATATTGGTTTGACCAGCGACTGTATCGCTGTGAATTGTGCCAAGGATCTGAGATATTGTGCTTCAGCGGATATGAAGAGGTACTCCTATTGGTCACGCCTGGTGTGTTTTACGGCCATAAGTAGTGGTAGATGTGTTGCAAATACCTGCATCTGGTTGGATCGTCCGGAGTCCCGTATGAGAGAAACGACTTCCATTGCATTTTTTTAAACTCAGCATCTGTTTTGGTCAACTTTGTATGGTCGAAGTAGGTGGATTGTTTGATAAATGTTAATAATTGGGTCTAATGATGTTCATGGATGCAACTAGCAGTTAAATAACTTTGGTACGCAAAGTTACGTCTTTTGTGCTCCGGCGACAATCCGCTGCTCTAATCACAATCAGCCCCAGAAACGCGTCTCCATACCGGAGTTCGGGGGGGGGGGGGGGGGGCACTTAGTTACCCGAAATGTAGGTGCAGCCGGAGCGAGGCCTGCTAAATAGACGGATCATAACAAAATATCCTTCCGCTCAGCTTTATCTTTGGGCTCTCAGAGGATTTTAAGGCGTTCCCATTAAATGGGAATTGGTGATATCGGGGATTCAGAAAGGAAAATGAAATTTAAAAGGGTTTATCATCGATAATAGTCAAAGATAAGGGAGAGGTTCTTCAAAATATTTTTAAGTAAATTCCCTCAGTAATTACACTTCGTTAAATTGTTGTTCATACGAAAAAGTGGCCAAGAACAATTTTATCGCCCTATCATGAAAATTCGCCATCAAAATTGGGGCACTGCATTGATGTCTTAGTGCTGACATTAACTGCGAAGCGCGATCGCTTCCCTTCGTACCAGATGCCAGGGGTAACTAAGGAACCGCGCCCTTTTTATCAGGGCATAAATCACGTACTTCACAATCACTACTTTCTGGATAACACAAAGGAGTTTGCAAAAAAAGACCTCCACATCTCCGTATAATAATGGTCTCGGAACTTTACCCTGAACTTCTGAGGATGTCGATAACACGGTCTTAAGCTAATGTCTCCACTATACACCCGCATCTCACTGACAATTTTGAAGGTAGTGATCCCATCTATACCTTTGCATGCTTGCCCACCAATCACATAGAAACAACACCAAATTTTTATTCGAAGATGATTTTTTGAAGCTGTACACACGTATTCGATATGACATGTGGCCCTAAAGAGGGCCGTTGGGTTAAGTTTGTTCAGCACAGAATGGGCGCTTAAGCACGCTCTCCACGGATGCGGCGAGCCAGCTGGATGTCCTTGGGCATGATGGTGACGCGCTTGGCGTGGATGGCGCAGAGGTTGGTGTCCTCGAAGAGTCCGACGAGGTAGGCCTCAGACGCCTCCTGCAGAGCCATCACAGCCGAAGACTGGAAGCGCAGGTCGGTCTTGAAGTCCTGGGCGATCTCGCGGACGAGGCGCTGGAAGGGCAGCTTGCGGATGAGCAGCTCGGTCGACTTCTGGTAGCGACGGATCTCACGGAGGGCGACGGTTCCGGGGCGGTAGCGGTGGGGCTTCTTGACTCCTCCGGTGGCCGGGGCCGACTTGCGAGCGGCCTTGGTGGCCAGCTGCTTGCGGGGAGCCTTTCCTCCGGTCGATTTGCGAGCGGTCTGCTTGGTACGAGCCATTGCTGAGTGTTCTGAGAGAACGTTGGGTGACGCTCGTCAGCTGGCCTTTTATGTGCTGTCCGCACAGGGGGGACAGGAGGCGGGGCCTTCACGCTGCTAACCCGGCGCAGAACAACCACTGCAAGGAATACAGTTGATGGGTAAAACGTAATCAAGACATGTTCGCAGCGAAATAATGTCATGACTGTATTGCACTAGTTCGTAGATTTTCCTGTTTCATTCAATGACTTTATAAGTTTTTCCGTGGCGACACCTAGGCTAGTGCTTAGCAGCTGTGGATTTATGCACAAACAGACCAGCTCTCCCAGGAAATGACATCGATTGCTACGAATGCATGATCCTGCCACTAGACATGTAAAGATGTCAAAGATGAATTCCTCAGCAGACGCAGAAGCTTCAAATGTAGCAAAAGCTTCGCATGTCGCACTAGCCTGAGGAAACCACCGAAAAAGAACGCAGTCGCCGATGTGTGAGGGTGAACTGCCTCATTTTTTTTAGTTCTTTCATGACTATACATAATGTTTATGTGCTGAGAGATCAGTGAATAGACACAAATTTAGTAAAAATCACTTACAACTACTACTATTATACTTAGTGATGTAGTAGCTTATTTGCTGTACCATCTGACCTCAGATTTTTTGTTCATTTCAAATGTTACTAATAAAATCGCATTTTCGAAAAAGTGAATGGCAATATCACCACAGTTTACTGTTTGTTTTTTCCTATATTATACGTCGTGCTTCGTCCATGAACTCTTATTTCATTTGTAAGTCTTCTAATCACTACAATATTTCTTGCACCTCACCGATAGCCAATGTGCAACGAAGATTTGTTGAAGCAGGTGCTCTGCCTACTATTCTTGTACTTTTTTCAACACTGTCGTCCAGATTACGTGAACGATTCGAATTTTGGCGGCAAAACGGACTTTTTATCCCATGACGAGCGCAAAAAATTTTGAATGTACCAGTCAGTGCGAATGTGTAGTGCACTGTCGCAATACCAACATGAAGAAGAGAACTGGTCATTCGGAACTAAGCCTTTTCTGGAAATACCTTATGAAAGGGGTCTGGGCATCAAATAATCTTCTTAAATAAAGTGGATGCGAAAATTTATATAGAAAACTGGTCCGTGGACAAGTGACCTTCGGCATTTCAGTCCATAGAGCCGAACAATCGACGCAGTGAAGGATCCTAGTATCCGTCAACGACTATTTCTAAGCCACTACCCGTATAAATGTGGTACGTGAATATTGTTTTCACCCTCACAGACATGAACCTTCTTCTAGTGCAGCACAATAAACAAGCTTTAAAAAACCAAACAATTTATTATGTATTATGTATGTTCGAATGGAATTGTTGTACCATGGGTAATAGTAACAAGTAAGCAGAGATTCTTCAAAGGTAGCGACGTTGAATTGCCCTGAGTTGCATCAGTCAGATTTTTTTTGAAGTGAAATTGTTTAGTGATGGCATTCCATTAAACAAATGCATAGCTTTGCATATGTTCGTCAGTTACTAGGAATCCTAGAAAATCTGAAGATTTTGTAGTTTGTGAAAAACTGAACAAGTGAAATCCCGCCGTTGTGAAGTTCAGTTAAAGTCTTTCCCACTGCTAAGTTGAATAATCGACGCTCATAAGCCCTACTTCAGCAACAAGAGTTATCGTCAATTAATTAACTTTGCTACCACCAGAATGCTTTGAACAATGTCCGACTACTGAACTTAACCAAACTATATTGGGAAGAAATTCTGCAAGAAAACTAGAACCGTGTGAGATGATACAAACCTGGAGGGACTTCAACACTTCCAATCTATGTCATTTAGCGTTTTCTTCTCGCCTTTACATACGATCGTTTTTATTCTCGTAGGGACATAACCAACATCATTTTAGATTGAAATAAGCAAGCTCATTTAAACATTTTATTATGTAATTTATCACGCAAAGTATTCGATAGCAATTGTGGCCCTAAAGAGGGCCGTTGGGTTAGAGTAAGCACACGAGTGCAAGGCGTTTATTCCTTGTCTCCGGCAGTCTTCTTGGGCAGGAGAACGGCCTGGATGTTGGGCAGAACTCCTCCCTGGGCGATGGTCACACCGGAAAGCAGCTTGTTCAGCTCCTCGTCGTTGCGGACAGCGAGTTGGAGATGACGAGGGTTGATTCTGGTCTTCTTGTTGTCGCGTGCAGCGTTGCCGGCCAGCTCGAGCACCTCAGCAGCGAGGTATTCGAGGACAGCAGCCAGGTAGACGGGGGCTCCTCCTCCGATACGTCCAGCGTAGTTGCCCTTGCGGAGCATGCGGTGCAGACGACCGACGGGGAACTGAAGTCCAGCTCGCGACGAACGCGACTTGGCCTTTCCTCCGCTCTTGGCTTTGCCTCCCTTTCCACGTCCGGACATGATGACTGAGAACTGCGAGATGAACACTCACGGGTGCCTAATAGCGCCGAAGCGCTCCCTTTATGCGCTGCTCGCGCTCCCGCCACGCCCACATGACCGCCGCGTCGACCACCTGCATGGGCGGGCCACAGCTGCGGGCCCGCTATATGAGGAGGCCCGGAGAAGCGGACCTCACCCACTGAGAACCCAGTGATTCCTATCGTCATGCCACCAAAGCCATCTGCCAAGGGAGCGAAGAAGGCCGCCAAGAGCCAGAAGACCAGCCGCGCCGGAGACAAGAAGAGGAGAAAGAGCCGCAAGGAGAGCTACTCCGTCTACATCTACCGTGTGCTGAAGCAGGTGCACCCCGACACCGGTGTCTCGTCGAAGGCGATGTCCATCATGAACTCGTTCGTGAACGACGTCTTCGAGCGCATCGCTGTTGAGGCTTCTCGCCTTGCCCAGTACAACAAGCGATCGACGATCTCCTCTCGCGAAATCCAGACCGCTGTCCGCCTCATCCTTCCTGGAGAACTCGCCAAGCACGCAGTTTCTGAGGGAACCAAGGCTGTCACCAAGTACACCTCCAGCAAGTAAACTGCTTGCAGATGGTGCATGTCATTTAAACTAACCCAACGGCCCTCTTTAGGGCCACAATTTTATACGGATACTTAGATGTGCTGATTTCAATAAAAACGTTATTGTTTAGTATGTGCCGTAAATGGTTTTTGTGACTTTCATCATTAAATGCGGAAAGCTGCCCGTGTGCTAAAAGTGGTTTAAAATAGTCGAATAACAATTCGACGTGTTCTACCTAGACTAACACATTTGTGGGATCGAGACTCCTTAACCACCAACAACGCAAATGAGGTTGTTTACACTCTACGTTAGCCTTTCCTACTTCTGCGATCATACTCACGGTGTGGGCCCTCTTAAGGGCCACATTATTTTTTCTTACGAATGCTTAAAAGTACTAGCATAAATTAAGGCTTTCTTGCTGGTAATACAGAGTGAAAAAACGTATCTGAAATAATGTTTGTGAGACGTGAAGGGGCATCTCTACAAACCTCTTGTTTTGTGTTCACGACGAATATTAAGAGCGAGCATTGACTCCTGTAGTTGATGTGGTCCGGACAACATTCTACTTCCATCATTCAATGCGTTTCAGGTCTCCCTGTTTCATCATTTCCATTACACTGAGGATGGTTTATACTGCGGTTGAACTCATCGAAGATTTTCTGCCGTCTCGCTAAGTGATGTGTGCGGATTTGATCTCTGGCTGTTTCACGCCATAGGAAGGCAGCGACTATGTCGGAAGATATTTGGGGATTCGAATAATTGAGGATTAATGAGTTGAAATGCTGCGGAACACATGTAACACAAACGAGTTAGACTACGTCTGTAAAACGAACTGCGCAACAAAGAAAAAAACAGCAAGTAATGCTAATCAGAGGTGAAATATAAGATATGGAATACTCAGGAAATTTTGTGTTGCTGCCCCTTCACTATTAAAGGAGCGCTTCTGGCAAAGCTCAGATGACCGATTGCTGGGCGATTCCGAATTCAGTAAACTGCGCGCAACTCCTGTGGAAACTGCTTGAATGTTTCGTGCTCCCTCCAAAAACCTTAGAACACCTCGTATACCCCTGTTACAATTCTTCCATGCGTCCCAAATTTAGCCAACATCCTTTTCTTTTTGTTTTCCTTTTTTTTTTGAAGACTTATCATTGGAAAATCAAACTAATATACAGTGGACGGCAATGGCGGTGGCCCATCTGCGGCCTCGAGAAGCACGCAACGCAAGCGCGCCGCGCGCGAAGGGACCGTTGTCGTCTGCTGCTGGAATGCTATTTCTACTCGCTTTCTTCCCGATTTGGTCAAGGATCCTTAAAATCGGGCAGAAAAGCTCTAGATATAGCATAACAGCAGCAGAAAACATTGTTTACGACGCGGGCGGCGCGGTTGCGCTGCGTTCTTCTCGAGGCCGCAGATGGGCCACCGCCATTGCCGTCCACTGTACAACTGACAACAGCAAAAAGAAATACTAACGTTTTGAAAGCGGCATCATTTTCAAGAGTTGTTCCACTCAGGTATGTTATTGGTGTCATATGTAATGCTTTGGACATATAGTTGCATATAATACTATGTGTCCAAATTTTGCCAACATCCTTTTTTTTTGCTTTCTTCACTTTTGAAGACCTGTCATTGGAATCTCGAACTAATATACAACTGGAAACAGCAGAAATAGAGCGCATTTAGAAGGAAGCGCTCACAAGCTGTGGTAGCTCTCCAGGAGATTTGAATTTTTCCTTGGCTCACTTTAAACTACAACCGTTACATCTAAAAGTAAGCCCCAATTAGGGACCCATTTTAGTGGATGAGAATATCCATTCCTTTCTAGGAACTGCGACTCAGTCATGGGTGCTGTAGGTTAGCTATGTAAAATTTCCTGGCGATAGAAATTAGGAATCAAAGTATACCTCCAGAGGGTATACGCACGCGAAACACCGCACGCAACAGAGGAAGTGGGTCGTGGATAGCTGGGTCTAGGATTGGCAGATTTCCAGTACAATGCACAAGATGAGGCTTTTAGCACCACAATGCATTTAATTCCAAATATAACCGAAAACTAAATTTTGAAAAGAAAACTGACGATTTTAAGAAATGAAACATTCACCGGAGGGTAATTTGATGTGCTGATTACTAATTTACACTCATATGTAGTGCATCATAACGCAATTTTTGAAGTTTCACAACAAATGCTGTCATAGATACTAAACTTCCCCAGTGATGAGAAAAAAAAGAAATTGATTGAATGATTAGAAAAAAATAAAATAAGACTTGTGGTGCTATTCTCGTGCATTCTCTTATTCATAGCTTAATTGGTTGAATTATACTGCAGCAAAAAAAGTCTGTCTATTCTTAGAAGTGGTCAGCGCACCCAGTTCAGCTAGATATGGAGCACTCTTTGGATAGATACGTGCACGCAGCTACTGCTTCACAGCTACTGATGACTAAATGAGATCTGCAAATCCGTCTGTCATTTCCGTGGTTGCTGCTTCGCTTGCATACCCAGGATTCTTTGGCTCCTTAGCTCTCAGATCGCTACAACACCGACAGAGTCTAAATGTTTCCCGAACTTCCATAATACATCACAATTATAAAAAGTGATTCCACGTCGGATTGGCTACCTCTCTCGATGTATTTATTCAAACGCTGCGCGAATCTATAGTGTCTCATTTTTGTTTATGGCTTTGCTGCTCTACATGAATGGAGTTCACTGCTTAGTTCTCTCTCTAGTTTCTCTGTTTTTGGAACCATCCCTTCGCTACCGAATTCACGGAAACGGCTCGCATTTTGATATCCGCAATAGGTAAAAAACCGCATTTTCGATTCCAAAACGTTAAAAATACTATGATCCAGGTTAATGAAGCTATGGTGAATCGTCCACCATAACTCTGCTTTCTTAGAAAAAAGGAAAACGTCTCTAATTTTACACAAAGCTGATCTTTTCACTTCTACATCCACCATTATGTTGCACTTTATTAATAACGAAACGAGCTTGTCGTATTCGAGCACATTTGTGGCCCTAAAGAGGGCCGTTGGGTTAGAAGTTTGAATGTTTCACAATGAGAGCTTATCCACCGAAACCGTACAGGGTGCGTCCTTGGCGCTTGAGGGCGTAGACGACGTCCATGGCGGTGACGGTCTTGCGCTTGGCGTGCTCGCAGTAGGTGACAGCGTCACGGATCACGTTCTCAAGGAACACCTTGAGGACTCCGCGGGTCTCCTCGTAGATGAGGCCGGAGATGCGCTTCACACCACCACGGCGAGCGAGACGACGGATGGCCGGCTTGGTGATGCCTTGGATGTTGTCGCGGAGCACCTTGCGATGGCGCTTGGCTCCTCCTTTGCCGAGTCCTTTGCCTCCTTTTCCACGTCCAGACATTGCAGCGATGATAGCACTCACGAATGAGATGGGGAACGAGCGCGGCAGGCGCTTATATGGCCTCCGCGCCGGCCACCCCGGTGCGCCCCCACACGAGGACCACCGGTAGCGTACGGCTTACTGCCGACACGCGTGCAAATGAAACTGCATTGCGGCATCGCGTCCATCAGCAGAAAAACATGGTCCAGTGCTTTTGTAGTCCTACACTTTTGAACTGAATACTCCTCTAGCCCCGTCTTCTACCTTCAGCAGTTAAACATTTGGAAACACTACTGTGAGGAGTGTTTCAACTCGTATGCAAATCATCAAAGAAGTGAGGCCACAGTGACCCTAGAGTTCCACTTGCCATTCCAGAATCCCCTTTTCACTGTCTTCCGCTGTCATTGCCCCACATAATGAGCTAAAAAGAACAAAGTTGAATGGAAAATAGCAATAATAACACTGAAGAGACTAGGACACGATAGTTGCCATTAGCGCTTGGATTTTTTTCTCTTCAGAAAGTATGAAATCCCGTTTAATCTATAAAATTTCGGGAGAGACTCTCACACGCTATCCTTACAGTTTCACATTCCTGACCTGAAAACCAACACCTATTGCTTTTTTTATTGGTTAGCGTGAATGTCCTCTAGTTGTCAGGCAACAATTAACAGACAGTTAGATCCCTCTCGCACATCATCGAGGAACACCTGTGGGAAATGGTGGGAATCGTTCGAATTCTGGCGCCAAATCGGACTGCGTTGTTATCGGGCAGCGGTCAGTTCCTGGTTGACGGAGGACAAACACTATGTGGGAGCTATATTTGATTGAAATGCGATGGGATTATGTTGCACTAGTTTCAAAATGTTGCGACTCTTAATATGAAGGGGAATGGTTATACGAAAAAAATTAGTTCTTAAATCGCCTTTTAAATAGAGTTTAAATAGAGTTCCCATAGGGCAAGTAATGTTGACAGAATGCCACATCCTCCCCTATTGGCTTCAATTGTGATTTGCAAGAATTCCCCCCCCCCCCCCCGGCACCTGCACCTTTTCCTACGCCAGGTTCCAGTTCCACGATAAACCACGAATGCTAGAAAAGCTAACGTAAGGAAACACTTAATGACTTAAAGAAGAAAGAAATGTGTGGATAGTTGCTTTACCTCTTCTAAGTGATCGCACTTCCCCAGTCCCTCCAGTGATCTTCGGTAGAGGGAGGGAACGGCAAAAAAAAGAATGGAAAGGAGTAGAGATGATGTAAAAATAGATAAATGTTTACGGAGAAATAAAAGAAGGAAAAATGCAAAAACTAAAGATGAACCTAGAAGGAAAAGCATTGGCTGTTAATCTACTGAGTTTGAATTGTCGTCTCTGTTTTATTGTGAATGCATATTTTTCTGGCATAATCCCAGATTACCTTTTCTATTCTACGTGTTTGCTGTAGGTATATTAATAGGTAGAATCGCTCAAGCCTATTCCGGAACGACTCAGATGTCTGGACACGAACTGTCACCCCATGGTTGTTGCGTCAACGCGTACAGACGAGTTAGGTCGTGGCATCAGCTCCTACGTTGGCCTTCGTCGTTAGTTTATTGCACCTCCACTTTCGAGAATGTATAGGGGAGGGGGGGGGGCCCACGGGGGGGTATAAGTCATCATTTAATGACTTCTCTGCAGTAGTGACGTGCTTTTCGACTTGCTAGGAGTCACCTAAAAGAGTTGGATTCGATCCATTTTTTTACTACAAAAAAACGCCTTGGATACTTGCGGGATAATGAAAAAATTTACTGAAAGCTCTCAGTGCAGATTTCTAATGCCGCGAAATGGACTGATTCAGCCCGCAATTCCCGAGCAAAACAGCTACAAAAACAGTTTTTGACAACGGTTTTTGAGTGGAGTAATAAGCGTCTTGTATTCTTGACGACAACAAGAGGTAGGTGCAAAATCCACTCAACATCGGTGTTTACAATATTACAGAACGAGGTTGTTTTAAGAGTTGCTTGAATGAGAAAACCAAACCATAGATTTCGAGAGTCACAGTTGGCTCAGATCTTAGCCTGTTGATGGAAGTCCATAACTAACCATTTTGTGGCCTTTTTATTCTAGTTTTCAGATCATGTCCACTTTCCGGCTGATATCCTGTCTTTCGGGGTAAAAAATTCTTGGCAGCAAATTTGGTGAAAATTGACTATCCGGGGTGACCATCGAGTAGCCGTGGTTTTTCGCTCCCATATCTCTTATAATTAGTTTTTATGGGGAACCTTGGATACCCTTAGAAAGAGTTCTTCTTGAACTTCGAGCCGTGAACCCTCGTTTGAAGATGTGGTAGATTAGCTGGAAAAGTAGTCACAATAACCCACTTCTGTCAAAAAACTGTTTCGAGGCCAACTGCTCCTAACCCGAATCCTCCTGGAAAATCTGTTTCATTCGAATGATGCTTTGAACCTTTCTCTAACCGGCGGAGAAAAATGCTGAATAAAGCATGGTTTCGTGGCGGAGAAAGAAATGATCAAACGTTGTACAATAACTTAGACCTCCCTGTACATTTCTGGGTCATGACGCACCGCAAGATAACATTTTGAACCCTCTGAATTGAACCTAAGTTCCGAAAAAAAACAAGCCAGGAAGCGAAAGGTCTTTACCATGCAAACCCTAAGCCATTGATCTTATAACAACCTCTGAGGACTCGTTTTTTTTCTAAAGCCACAATCGGTTGTAAGAGCTTCTCAGTTTTGAAAGAACTTTGAGAACTATCCAAAATTCAGCTGTATCAGGTGGAGCCCCTTCCTACGTGACTGTTGAGTATTGATGTTGACCTTTGCAGGGTTATGCACACATCATTCCATCTCCATCAGAAACATCTGCTGACCTCTTTTCTTCCCTGTGAGGAGCAATAATAGCCCTATACTGTCGGTCTGTGTTTGTCAAATGCAATAGGTATGCTGCTGGCGAGGATTAGAGATGACCTGGCCATTCATGCGCAATCCCCATGAACCATTTTCTCTATGCCAATGGTCACGACGTGGCCAGACCACCAAAGAGGAGAGAATAGACAGAGAAAGGATGTTTGTTTGGGTTACAAGATTGTCTTTCGAGGGATCGTATCATATTGATGTAGCTGCAGTAGATGTTACATAATGATAAGTGATGCTTGTGTGAATAAAGGCGGATCCTCGAAAGAACATCCCCATCGAGCTTTTTCCTTTCAATACCTAAAAATTATTAGATTTGAGCTTATTTCAGGAGGTAACAGGCTATGACGTGAGATAACAAGAAGGAACAGAAATGGAGTAACCAGACAACAGTATTCAACCCGACAAACCGACCGTACCAGGGATTCCTCCATTAATTAGGCCATGAATAACATTTGCAAGTTCATCATCTAGAGAAGTACAGTCGAAGAATGGCAAAAGAATTACGGAAGATGACTTGTCATCGGATTCGCTTTCTTTAGAAATTCTAGCCTGGACCTCACTTGAGGGGGTTATTCGATGTCCTGATCACGAAAATTGCACTAACCTTCTACCGTAGCTCAGTTTTGATGGGAATAATGCAAGAAAGAGAGATAAAATGCAATCTTCGACAATGAAATCGAAGTAACAGCTATGCCACTATCTGTTGCCCGACGTAAGTGTTCCTACAGTACAAAGTGGATACGATAGTCCTGTTTATCACCTTCATAACCCTTTAACATATGTTAAAGAAATTTCCGAGATTTTCTGAGTAGGAAGGCGGGAAGTGCTTGATAAGACTGCCATTTTCTTGCCACAATTGACATTTTCTCTCTGTTTCCTACTGTGATCTCACCACATCCTTACAAGAACGTGGCCAAGATAGGAAATTAGTGCAATTTCTGTTACCAGACATCAAATAACCCCCTTATGTGAGTGAGGTTCAGGCTAAAATTTCCAGAGAAAGGGAATCCGACGACAAGTCATCTTCTACAGTGCTGTAGTATGGCAACCGTAGAGAGCAGCTTGGATGAATAGATACTTAACAATGAGATACTTCCACAAACAAACTTGTAGTTGTCCTTTTCAAACGTCTCCCCAGCCAATTAGTTTTACTTATTTGCTCAATGATTTCCTTTCCACACATACAAGGGAGAAGGATATGTTTTTATCAGGGCAATTACGTACTTCACAATCACTAATTTCTGGATAATGCAAAGGAGTTTGCAAAAAAAAAGACCTCCACACCTGAGGACGATGATAACACGGTCTTAAGCTAATGTCTTCACTATACACCCGCTTCTCACTGACAGTTTTGAAGGTAGTGATACCATCTATACCTTCTGCATGCTTGCCCACCAATCACATATAAACAACACCAAATCTTTATTCGAAGTTGACTTTTATAGTTGTACACACGTATTCGATATGATATGTGGCCCTAAAGAGGGCCGTTGGGTTAAATTTGTTCAGCACAGAATGGGCGCTTAAGCACGCTCTCCACGGATACGGCGAGCCAGCTGGATGTCCTTGGGCATGATGGTGACGCGCTTGGCGTGGATGGCGCAGAGGTTGGTGTCCTCGAAGAGTCCGACGAGGTAGGCCTCGGACGCCTCCTGCAGAGCCATCACAGCCGAAGACTGGAAGCGCAGGTCGGTCTTGAAGTCCTGGGCGATCTCGCGGACGAGGCGCTGGAACGGCAGCTTGCGGATGAGCAGCTCCGTCGACTTCTGGTAGCGACGGATCTCACGGAGGGCGACGGTTCCGGGGCGGTAGCGGTGGGGCTTCTTCACGCCTCCGGTGGCCGGGGCCGACTTGCGAGCGGCCTTGGTGGCCAGCTGCTTGCGGGGAGCCTTTCCTCCGGTCGATTTGCGAGCGGTCTGCTTGGTACGAGCCATTGCTGAGTGTTCTGAGAGAACGTTGGGTGACGCTCGTCAGCTGGTCTTATATGTGCTCTCCGCACAGGGGGGACGGGAGGCGGGGCCTTCGCGCTGCTAACCCGGTGCAGAACAACCACTGCAAGGAATACAGCTGATGGGTAAAACGTAATCAAGACATGTTCGCAGCGAAATAATGCCACGATTGTATTGCAGATTTTCCCGTTTCATTCAAAGACTTTGTGAATTTTTCCTTGATGACACCTTGGCCAGTGCTTAGCAGCTGTGGGTTTATGCACAAACAGAACAGCTCTCACGGGAAATGACATCGATTGCTACGAATGCATAATCCTGCCACTATACATGTAAAGATGTCAAAGGTGGATTCCTGAGCAAACGCAGAAGCTTCAAATGTAGCAAAAGCTTCGCATGTTGCGCTAGCCTGAGGAAACCACCGAAAAAAGAACGCATTCGCCGATTTGTGAATGTGAACTGCCTCATTTTTTAGTTCTTTGATGACTATACATAATGTTTATGTGCTGAGAGATCAGTGCATAGACACAGGTTTAGTAAAAATCACTAACGACTACTACTATTATACTTCACTGCTTAGTGATGTAGTAGCTCAAAAATGAAACTAAATAAATTGTTGTTTCGTATACATACACTGTTGTGGTAGCTACTACGGCAGAAATTTTTGGGGATTTTGGAGACTATAGGATCAAACTGAAGTTGAATCCTAATTGGTCTCAAAGAACTGCAGGTTTCTTTGCTGCACCTTGTAATATTAGGTCGTCAAGTATGAAATGTCTGATTTTGGATGAGAAGATTTTGAGTTTTGTTTCTAAAGCAAGATGCAGTATAAGATATCCGAATATGCTCCTGTACTATCTCCGTAGCCTTGCCATCTTAAATATGGCTTGGCTGCTCCAACACCTTAGAAGCATGGAAAGCTATGGGCGATCAAGTGAGGAAGAGCGTTTTCAACATGATGTTGAAAATTGAGCATTTTCTCCAGCAAGAAACGAGCTAATCCCTGAAAGGAGTTGTGGTCAAATAGAGCAAGGTTTGCCCAGTGCAGTGGGTGGCAGGTGGGTCCTCACCCCTGCTCCTCTGGCTTAAGCAGCGTGGATTTGTAAAAAAATGGTCAAAAATTGACACCCATTTTTGAGGGTCAAACTGGGAAAAATTCGTTTACCGAACCACTTTTAATGGTCATATTGGCTTGAGCACCTAAATATTATTGGATTATAAAGGTCACACCTTGCTGCTTATGCCGACCTAGTTTGACTCCTATCCGCTTCGGCTACGGCTTCCAGCTCATCGAAATCCAGGTTCATCATAAGGCTCACTTTGGAGCTTCATGTCACCTGAGCGGAACTTCAGAAGCAAACGCTGTTGAGTGCATTTACTAGCCAAATGTCCCTAACACTACCCTGATGTTCCCAGCTTCCCCGGCTCTAATAGCTGAAAAATGGAACCGATGTTCCAAAACGACACGATTTTTCGTCTTTGAGTAGTTCTACAAGAAATGCTTTCAAACAAAAATTCGAAAACTGATCAGAAACCCAGGAAGTGATTTTGAAAGGAAGAGGATGTACCTTCATAATGAAAATAAAGATGAGAAGAGATCTAGTAAATTTTCGAAGATACAGACTGTCAAACTGACCGCTCATAAAATCAGACATTTCATACTTGACGACCTAATATATTTGACCTTACATTTTTTTGTTCATTTCATATGTTACTAGTAAAGTCGCATTTTCGAAAAAGTGAATAGCAATATCACCACAGTTCATTATTTGTTTTTTCCGATATTATACCTCGTGCTTCGTCCATGAACTCTTATTTCTTGCACTTCATTGATAGCCAATGTGCAACGACGATTTGTGGAAGCAGGTGCTCTGCCTACTATTCTTGTACTCTTTCCAACACTGTCGTTCAGATTACGTAAACAATTCGAATTTTGGCGCCAAAACGGACTGAGTGCTTTTCTATCCCATGACGAGCGCAAACAGGAGTAAATTTTGAATGTACCAGTCAGTGCGAATGTGTAGTGCAATGTCGCAATACCAACAGGAAGAAGAGAACTGGTCATTCGGGCATGAGCCTTTTCTGAAAATACCTTGAGAAATTTCAGGTCTGGGCATCAAATAACCTTCTTAAATAAAGTTGATGCGAAAATTTATATAGAAAACCGATCCTAGGACAAGTCACCATCGGCAATTCAGTCCGTAGAGCCGATCAATCGACATAATGGAGGATCCTAGTATCCACCAACGACTATTTCTAAGCCACTACCCGTATAAATGTGGCACGTGAATATTGTTTTCACCCTCACAGACATGAACCTTTTTCTAGTGCAGCACAATAAACAAGCTTATAAAACAATTTATTATGTATTATGTATGTTCGAATGGAATAGTTGTACCATGGGTAGTAGTAACAAGTAAGCAGAGATTCATCAAAGGTAGCGACGTTGAATTGCCTTGAGTTGCTTCAGTCAGATTTTTTTTTGACGTGAAATTGTTTAGTAATAGCATTCCATTGTCAGGATCACGGGGTGACCCTGAATAGTCGGGGAGTTCTGTGGTGTAGCTAACTAATTTTGTATGATTTATTATATATAAAACAATGACAATATTGAATATAAAGAGAGGGGAGGGGAAAGGATGGATGCGACCATCCTGAAGGGAGCCAGCTCTTCTTCTCTGTTTTTCCTGGACCCGCCTCCGGCGTTACACACGCGTCGGAGCACGGGGTTTCGCAACGGTGATAAATGGATGCGTGAGCTGCATCCCGACATCTCCATTCACAGAAAAAGCTCGTCCTCGAGCTAAGGAGAAAAGATGGAGTTGAATCTGGGTTACTCGTCGAGTCATCGGGTTTCCCAGAGGAGAGCCGCTTCGGTGAATCACGACACGTGATTACGACCTACAATGTCGGGATGCAGCTCACCATTGAACAAATGCATAGCGTTGCATATGTTCGTCAGTTACTGGGAATCCTAGAAATCCCCGAAGATTTTGGAGTTTGTGAAAAACTGAACAAGTGAAATCCCGTTGTGAAGTTCAGCCAAAGCCTTGCCCACTACTGGGTTGAACAATCGACGCTCATAAGCCTGCTTCAGTAACAAGAGTTATCGTCAATTAACTAACTTTGCTATCACCAGAATGCTTTGAACAATGTCCGACTACTGAACTTAACCAAACTATATTGGGAAGAAATTCTGCAAGAAAACTAGAACCGTGTGAGATGATACAAACCTGGAGGGACTTCAACACTTCCAATCTATGTCATTTAGCGTTTTCTTTTCGCCTTTACATACGATTGTTTTTATTCTCGTAGGGACATAACCAACATCATTTTAGATTTAAATAAGCAAGCTCATTTAAACATTTTATTATGTATTTATCACGCAAAGTATTCGATAGCGATTGTGGCCCTAAAGAGGGCCGTTGGGTTAGAGTAAGCACACGAGTGCAAGGTGTTTATTCCTTGTCTCCGGCAGTCTTCTTGGGCAGGAGTACGGCCTGGATGTTGGGCAGAACTCCTCCTTGGGCGATGGTCACACCGGAAAGCAGCTTGTTCAGCTCCTCGTCGTTGCGGACAGCGAGTTGGAGATGGCGAGGGTTGATTCTGGTCTTCTTGTTGTCGCGAGCAGCGTTACCGGCCAGCTCGAGCACCTCAGCAGCGAGGTATTCGAGGACAGCGGCCAGGTAGACGGGGGCTCCTCCTCCGATACGTCCAGCGTAGTTGCCCTTGCGGAGCATGCGGTGCAGACGACCGACGGGGAACTGAAGTCCAGCTCGCGACGAACGCGACTTGGCCTTTCCTCCGCTCTTGGCTTTGCCTCCCTTTCCACGTCCGGACATGATGACTGAGAACTGCGAGATGAACACTCACGGGTGCCTGATAGCGCCGAAGCGCTCCCTTTATGCGCTGCTCGCGCTCCCGCCACGCCCACATGACCGCCGCGTCGACCACCTGCATGGGCGGGCCACAGCTGCGGGCCCGCTATAAGAGGAGGGCCGGAGAAGCGGACCTCACCCACTGACTACCCAGTGATTCCTATCGTCATGCCACCAAAGCCATCTGCCAAGGGAGCGAAGAAGGCCGCCAAGAGCCAGAAGACCAGCCGCGCCGGAGACAAGAAGAGGAGAAAGAGCCGCAAGGAGAGCTACTCCGTCTACATCTACCGTGTGCTGAAGCAGGTGCACCCCGACACCGGTGTCTCCTCGAAGGCGATGTCCATCATGAATTCGTTCGTGAACGACGTCTTCGAGCGCATCGCTGTTGAGGCTTCCCGCCTTGCCCAATACAACAAGCGATCGACGATCTCCTCTCGCGAAATCCAGACCGCTGTCCGCCTCATCCTTCCTGGAGAACTCGCCAAGCACGCAGTTTCTGAGGGAACCAAGGCTGTCACCAAGTACACCTCCAGCAAGTAAACTGCTTGCAGATGGTGCATGTCATTTAAACTAACCCAACGGCCCTCTTTAGGGCCACAATTGCTCACGAATACTTATATGTGCTGATTTCAATAAAAACGTTATTGTTTAGTATGTGCCTGAAATGGTTTTTGTGACTTTCATCATTAAACGTGGAAAGCTGCCCGTGTGCTAAAACTGGTTTAAAATAGTCGAATAACAATTCGACGCGTTCTACCTAGACTAACACATTTGTGGGATCGAGACTCCTTAACCACCAACAACGCAAACGAGGTTGTTTACAATCTACGTTAGCCTTTCCTACTTCTGCGATCATAGTCACGGTGTGGGCCCTCTTAAGGGCCACATTATTTTTTCTTACGAATGCTTAAAAGTACTAGCATAAATTAAGACTTTCTTGCTGGTAATACAGCGTGAAAAAACGTATCTGAAATAATGTTTGTGAGACGTGAAGGGGCATCTCTACAAACCTCTTGTTTTGTGTTCACGACGAATATTAAGAGCGAGCATTGACTCCTGTAGTTGATGTGGTCCGGACAACATTCTACTTCCATCATTCAATGCGTTTCAGGTCTCCCTGTTTCATCATTTCTATTACACTGAGGATGGTTTATACTGCGGTTGAACTCATCGAAGATTTTCTGCCGTCTGTGTGCGGATTTGATCTCTGGCTGTTTCACGCCATAGGAAGGCAGCGACTATGTCGAAAAATATTTGGGGATTCGAATAATTGAGGATTAATGAGTTGAAATGCTGCGGAACACATGTAACACAAACGAGTTAGACTACGTCTGTAAAACGAACTGCGCAACAAAGAAAAAAAACAGCAAGTAATGCTAATCGGAGGTGAAATATAAGATATGGAATACTCAGGAAATTTTGTGTTGCTGCCCCTTCACTATTAAAGGAGCGCTTCTGGCAAAGCTCAGATGACCGATTGCTGGGCGATTCCGAATTCAGTAAACTGCGCGCAACTCCTGTGGAAACTGCTTGAATGTTTCGTGCTCCCTCCAAAAATCTTAGAACACCTCCTATACCCCTGTTACAATTCTTCCATGCGTCCCAAATTTAGCCAACATCCTTTTCTTTTTGTTTTCCTATTTTTTTGAAGACTTATCATTGGAAAATCAAACTAATATGCAACTGACAACAGCAAAAAGAAATACTAACGTTTTGAAAGCGGCATCATTTTCAAGAGTTGTTCCACTCAGGTATGTTATTGGTGTCATATGTAATGCTTTGGACATATAGTTGCATATAATATGTGTCCAAATTTTGCCAACATCCTTTTTTTTTTGCTTTCTTCACTTTTGAAGACCTGTCATTGGAATCTCGAACTAATATACAACTGGAAACAGCAGAAATAGAGCGCATTTAGAAGGAAGCGCTCACAAGCTGTGGTAGCTCTCCAGGAGATTTGAATTTTTCCTTGGCTCACTTTAAACTACAACCGTTACATCTAAAAGTAAGCCCCAATTAGGGACCCATTTTAGTGGATGAGAATATCCATTCCTTTCTAGGAACTGCGACCCAGTCATGGGTGCTGTAGGTTAGCTATGTAAAATTTCCTGGCAATAGAAATTAGGAATCAAAGTATACCTCCAGAGGGTATACGCACGCGATACACCGCACGCAACAGAGGAAGTGGGTCGTGGATAGCTGGGTCTAGGATTGGCAGATTTCCAGTACAATGCACAAGATGAGGCTTTTAGCACCACAATGCATTTAATTCCAAATATAACCGAAAACTAAATTTTGAAAAGAAAATTTACGATTACAAGAAATGAAACATTCTTCACAGGAGGGTTATTTGATATGCTGATTACTAATTTACACTCATATGTAGTGCATCATAACGCAATTTTTGAAGTTTCACAACAAATGCTGTCATAGATACTAAACTTTCCCAGTGATCAGAAAAAAAAAGAAATTGATTGAATGATTAGAAAAAAAAGACTTGTGGTGCTAGTCTCGTGCATTCTTTCATCCACAGATTAATAGGTTGAATTATACTGCAGCAAAAAAAGTCTGTCTATTCTTAGAAGTGGTCAGCGCACCCAGTTCAGCTAGATATGGAGCACTTTGTGGTTACATACGTGCACAGCTGCAGCTTGACAGCTACTAATGACTAACTAAGATCTGTAAATCCGTCTGTGATTTCCTTGGTTGCTGCTTCGCTTGCATACCCAGGATTCTTTGGCTCCTTAGCTCTCAGATCGCTACAACACCGACAGAGTCTAAATGTTTCCCGAACTTCCATAGTACAACACTATTACAAAAGGTGATTCCACGTCGGATTGGCTACCGCTCTCGATGTAAAATTATTCAAACGCTGCGCGAATCTATATTGTCTCATTTTTGTTTATGGCTTTGCTGCCCTACTTGAATCTGATGGAGTTCACTGCTTAGTTCTCTAGATTGTTTTTGGAACCATCCTTTCACTACCGAATTCACGGAAACGGCTCGTATTTTGATATCCGCAATAGGTAAAAAACCGCATTTTCGATTCCAAAACGTTAAAAATACTATGATCCAGGTTACTTGTTAATGATGCTATGGGGAATCGTCCACCATAACTCTGCCTTCATAGAAAAAAGGAAAACGTCTCTAATTTTACACAAAGCTGATCTTTTCACTTCTACATCCACCATTATGTTGCACTTTATTAATAACGGAACGAGCTTGTTGTATTCGAACACATTTGTGGCCCTAATGAGGGCCGTTGGGTTAGAAGTTTGGATGTCTCGCAATGAGAGCTTATCCTCCGAAACCGTACAGGGTGCGTCCTTGGCGCTTGAGGGCGTAGACGACGTCCATGGCGGTGACGGTCTTGCGCTTGGCGTGCTCGCAGTAGGTGACAGCGTCACGGATCACGTTCTCAAGGAACACCTTGAGGACTCCGCGGGTCTCCTCGTAGATGAGACCGGAGATGCGCTTCACTCCACCACGGCGAGCAAGACGACGGATGGCCGGCTTGGTGATGCCTTGGATGTTGTCGCGGAGCACCTTGCGATGGCGCTTGGCTCCTCCTTTGCCGAGTCCTTTGCCTCCTTTTCCACGTCCGGACATTGCAGCGATGATAGCACTCACGAATGAGATGGTGAGCAGCTGCGGCAGGCGCTTATATGGCCTCCACGCCGGCCACCCCGGTGCGCCCCCACACGAGGACCACCGGTAGCGTACGGCTTACTGCCTACACGAGTGACAATGAAACTGCATTGCGGCATCGCATCTATCAGCAGAAAAAGATGGTCCAATGCTTTTGAATTCCTACATTATTTTGATACGAGAACTTGAATACTCCTCTAACCCTGTCTTCTACCCTCAGCAGTTAAACAGATGAGAACACTACTGTGAAGAGGATTTCAACTCGTATGCTAATCGTCAAAGAAGTGAGGCCACAGTGACCCTATAGTTCCACTCACCTCTCCAGAAATCCCCCTTTTCACTATCTTCACCTGTCGCTACCCCACAGAATAAGCTAAAAAGAACAAAATTAAAGGAAAAATGGCAATGATAACACTGATGTGACTAAGATAGAATAATTGCCATAGTGATTCAATTTTTTTTCCTTCAGAAAGTATGAAACACCGTTCAATCTATAAAATTTCGGGAAGGACCCTCACACACTATCCTTACAGTTTCGCATTCCTGACCTGAGAGCAAACACCGGTTGCCTTTTTTATTGGTTGCTGTAAATGTCCTCTAGCAAATTCAGGACAGGAATGGGTTATCAGGCAACAATTAACAGACAGTTACCCCTCTCGCACATCATCGAGGAGAACCTGTAGCAATTGCTGGGGATCGTTCGAATTCTGGCGCCAAATCGGACTCCATGCCTTGTTATCGGGCGCCGATCAGTTCGTGGTTGACGGATGACAAACAATATGTGGGGGTTATGTTTGATTGAAATGCGGTGGGATTATGTCGCACTAGTTCTAAAATGTTGTTAGTATGAAAAAGAACGGCTATATGAAAAAAAGTTAGTTCCACAATTGACTTTGAATAAAGTTCCCATAGTGCGAGTAACATTGACAGAATGCCACTTCCTCACCTTCTGGTTTCAGTTGTAATTCGCACGAATTCCCCCAGCACCTGCATCAGTTCCTACGCCAGGTTCCAATTCTACAATAAACAGCGAATGCTAGATACACTATAGACTTAAAAAGGCAAAAGCTGACCTAAAAAACAGCAAGTTATTCCAGGAAAAAAAAACAAAAGGAAATGTTGATCCTTTTACTTATACCTTTGAAGTAATCGCATTTTTCCAATCCCTCGAGAACACTTCGGTAGACAAGGGAGGGGTGAAAAAGAATGGAAAAGAATAGATGTCTAGAGATATATTAGAACTTGCAAAAAAGTAAGAGAGGAAAAAAGGCCAAAACTAAATAAGAACATAGGAAGATAAAAAGTGAGTAAGTTCTGTTGAGTTTGAAATGCCGCCCTGCTTTACTGTGA
Source organism: Ancylostoma caninum (assembly GCA_037903475.1). Taxonomy (NCBI): domain Eukaryota; kingdom Metazoa; phylum Nematoda; class Chromadorea; order Rhabditida; family Ancylostomatidae; genus Ancylostoma; species Ancylostoma caninum. Next base: position 3,653,415 of record JBAJFG010000492.1, on the reverse strand, counting down.
TTGCACATTTTTCTGTCAAACCTTCAGTTAACTCTGTCAGTTGTACACAGTTGTACATGCCTGCTGTAGACGTATTAACAGGTAGAACCGCTAAAGCCTCAGAACGTCTGGACACGAACTGTGACCCACAATTGTAAATACAACAACACAAATAACTCAGGTCGTGGCATCAACCCTACCTCGGTCTTTGCTATTATTTTATCGTACTTCCCCATTTGAGGATGTGAATTTCTGAAGCGCGACGCATCCAAGGTAACATTTTAAACCTTCTACAATGAATCAAAGTTCTGAAAAACAAGCTAGAATGTGAGGGTTCTTGTGCATGCAAACCCTAAACCCTTGCTTGATCTTAGAAGGACTTCGGATGACTTGTCTTTCTTTTCAAACCTGCAGTCAGTTATAAGATCTTCACAGTTTTGAGAGAACTTTGAAGAGAATGCAAATCTTACGAAAATACATCAGATGGAGCCCCTTCCTACGTGACTGTTGAGTATTGATGTTGACCTTTGCAGCGTTATGCACACATCATTCCATCTCCATCAAAAACATCTGCTGACCTCTTTCCTTCCCTGTGATGAACAATAATAGCCCCGTAGTGTCGGCCTGTGTTTGTCAAGGGAAATAGGTATGCTGCTGGCGAGGATTAGAGATGACCTGGCCATTCATGCGCAATCCCCATAAACCATTTTCTCTATGCCAATGGTCATTACGTGGCTACACAACCAAAGAAGAGAGAATGAACAGGGAAAGGATGTTGCTTGGGTTACAAAATTCCGATCTCTTCGAGGGAGCGTCTTGATGCATGTACAGCAGATGTTGCATGCTTATCAACCTGGATAGGTATGGGCACGTCCTCGAAAGAACATCTTCGCTGAGGTTTTTGCTTTCAAGATATCCATGCAGTGACTATTTGAGCTTATTCCAGGATGTAACAGACTCCGACGTGAAAAAAAAAAACAAAAAGAACAGAACGAGGTGCCATGGAGAAGGCGAAACGAAGGGGGGAAATAGAAGTGGTGGTAGTACTGCAAGAGAGTGCCTTAATGAAGGTTTCTTTCAAGTGAGAAGTGGTAATTGAACTACGGGATCTAATTCTTCCTGATAAGCTAGGAGGCTCTCTCCACCACTGCAATCGAATCCACTCTCGTTGAGATTCTGGTACCTCTGACATCTCCATTGTCGTGCTAACTTATTCAGCTGCCTGATATTTTTATACTCTGATTTCCATGTTGGTATGACACCCACATCAACGTTCCTCACGATGTCATTCTCCGAAATTATCCTAGAAATTTGTGAGGATAATCGTTGAAGTAATGAAGAATAGGGCGTATATGAAGCAATTAGTCCTTAGAATGTTCATCAGTTAATCATAGAACAGTATGTTATCACCAACGGAAGCTCTCATTCAATGAAAATTCATAACTTTGATGTCCTCTTCTTGAGCTAGGCTCCTTGCCTTTATAATCTGCTCAAGGTGTACATGCCAGGTCTAATTTTGTCAGCTTCTCTGCTTTCTTGAACACGGCTTTTAAGGATCACACAGTAGTGAACGGCTTAATATTGTATGGAACAGTTTACGAATTTCTTCAAGAACAGGAGTAGAATGACCCCACACAGTCGTTAAGCTGAGCGTGTTGCAACGCACAACTCTTTCAGGAATTACAATTTTGGTTATGTTATGAATAACATTTGTAAGTATATTATATGAAAAAACATTTTGGAGTTTCTTATCCGAAGAAATACAGTCAAAGAACTGCAACTGTAGGGAACAGTCTGGCTGTGAAGATACCTAACAATGATGTACTTTTGTAAGCAAATTTGTAGTCTCCCTTTCTAACCCCTTCCCAGCAATTTAGTTGAGCCTACTCGCGCAACGCTTTTCTCACTTCTAAGGCAGAACGAAGTGTCATCGCATAAATCACATACTCCACATTCACTATTTTCATTATAATGAAAAGAAGATCGCCAGAAAGCCTCGTTTTTCTCACTCTCCTATTGTTGTCGGATTTGTGCATCCTGCGGACGTCGTCAACACCATCTTAATCTAATCTCTTCACTATACATCCCCATCTCAGCGACAGTTCTGAAGCAGTGACATAGATGTTCTGCTTGATTTTCTACCAATATCACCAAATCTTTATTCGAAGTTGATTTTTTGAAGCTGTACACAAGTATTCGATATGATATGTGGCCCTAAAGAGGGCCGTTGGGTTAAATTTGTTCAGCACGGAATGGGCGCTTAAGCACGTTCTCCACGGATGCGGCGAGCCAGCTGGATGTCCTTGGGCATGATGGTGACGCGCTTGGCGTGGATGGCGCAGAGGTTGGTGTCCTCAAAGAGTCCGACGAGGTAGGCCTCGGACGCCTCCTGCAGAGCCATCACAGCCGAAGACTGGAAGCGCAGATCGGTCTTGAAGTCCTGGGCGATCTCGCGGACGAGGCGCTGGAAGGGCAGCTTGCGGATGAGCAGCTCCGTCGACTTCTGGTAGCGACGGATCTCACGAAGGGCGACGGTTCCGGGGCGGTAACGGTGGGGCTTCTTAACTCCTCCGGTGGCCGGGGCCGACTTGCGAGCGGCCTTAGTGGCCAGCTGCTTGCGGGGAGCCTTTCCTCCGGTCGATTTGCGAGCGGTCTGCTTGGTACGAGCCATTGCTGAGTGTTCTGGGAGAACGTTGGGTGACGCTCGTCAGCTGGCCTTTTATGTGCTCTCTGCACAGGGGGGGGGGGGGACGGGAGGCGGGGCCTTCGCGCTGCTGACCCGGCGCAGAACAACCATTGCAAGGAATACAGCTGATGGGATAATCGTAACCAACTGTTTCATCCCAATGCTTATATAAGTTTTTCTGCAACGACGACTTGGCAAACGCTTAGCAGGTGTGAATTTAAGCACAAACGGGCGAACGCTCACAGAAGATGACGTCCATTACTACTTATGCATGCATGATCCTGCCACTAGACATGTGAAGATGTCAACAGCAAATCAAGATGGATTCTTAAGGAAACACATCCAGAAGCCTTAAATGAATTAAGCGCTTCGCACGTTGAACTCACGTGAGGAGACGCCAAAAAAAAAACGCAAGCAGTCGCCTATGCGCAAACGTAAATTACCTTATTTTTGTCCTATGATGAGCATACAGTGTTTAAATGTTGGGAGTACAGTGGTCGACATTGATTTAGTAGAAGTCACTTGTAGTGTACGACTACTAGTTTGCTGCATTAGTGATATAATACTCTCGAAAATAAAACTAAATAGATTGTAGTTTCGTACACACTGTTTGGAAGGATACCGCCGATTTTTAGAGATTCTGTAACCAATTTGAGACGGAATTATGTACATGAATAAGCCATCAAAGCATATGAGGTTTCTTTGCTGTACCTTGTTATGTGTTCCACCTTAGATTTTTGTTCATTTCAAACAACAAATCTTATTGGTGAAATCGCATTTTTAAAAAAGTGAATGGCAATATCAACAACGTTTAAAATTGTTTTTTCCACTATCATATCCACATTATACCTGCTTCTCCCATGAACTCATATTTCATTTGTACATCTTCTCATCCATTCGAGGACTTCTTTCACCTCATCATTAACCATTTTGACCTCATCACAGCCAATATGTACTCACCGTAGCCCTACAAAATGCGGTTACGGCGCAGGATGGATTAGATATTCGTGTTCAGCACTTCAAATAATCTCCCTGTGCGAAGTTTTAGCCGAAAAATTCTGAAGTTCTTGGGTCCGTGAAGATGGAATAGTGCCCGGTTGTGGAAGCAAATGCTCTTTTCATTATTATTCTTGGACTATTCTCAATACTGTCATTTAGCTCGCTGAAGCGATTCGAATTTTGGGAAGTCCAGTACCAGGACACGTGTGCGGAACTGATTCTAATCTGGTCAGTGGTCTGTCACTAGAGAAACGGCACAGAATCACCAGAATGCTTTGAACAATGTCCGATTACTGAACTAAACCAAACTGCATTGGGAAGAAATCCTGCCAGAAAACTAGAACCCGGATATATGATATGATACAAAACTGGAGAGACTTCAAAACTTCCAATGTCATTAAGCGTTTTTTTTTCTTTTTTATCCTGTTTTCTCATCTCGCCCTTTACATACGATGATTTTTATTCTCGTAGGGATATAGATGGGCTTAGACAGATGGACTTACAATGTAAAATGGGTACGATGTTTGTGCTAAGCACAGTAACTTCTATGCAATGTTCCAGTGGAAAAAAAAACCAAAACTTTCGGGGTCGGGTGCGGGCCCTCCTTTCTTTGCTTGTTCTTCTGACAGCATTCATATTAACTGTTGACTGCAGATATCCTATCAGAAAATGAGATAATGCAACGTAGCGGAATTACAAATTTTGTTCTACGCAAAATGACGGAACGAAAAAGAGAAAAGGAGGGCAAGTAGGAGGAACAACTGCAAACTGTGATGCAAATTGCATGGTCACAGTGCTGTACATGGCTTAAGCGCTGCCAATCAGCGAAACAGTGGTACTTGTAATCAGCCCATGAAATAAGCCCAATACACAAGGTTGCCTGTTCTGCGCTGTAATGATAGACCACTGTTCCTGTCAGAATCAGCCTAGCGCCCGTGTCTTGGTACCGAAGTTCGAATTTTGGCGGCAAAACGAACTGCGTGCGTTGTCATCCGATGAAAAGGGCAAGCCGGAATTACGTTTGGATGCATCAACCACTGCAAATGTGTAGTGCAGTGTCCCAATACCAATACGAATAGAAGAGCTGCTCATTCAGGAATAAGTCACTCCGAAAATACATTATCAAATTCCGCCTAGATTGAACCCATGCGCAGCCCCGTTGAGCCCAACAATCGATATACTGAAGTAACCTCACCTCCAACGACTGCTACTAGTGGGTTAACCATTACCCATATGTTCCCAAAGTCGTAAGTGAATACGGTTTGCATCCTAATCGACGTATCCCTTCTTCTGCAGTAGAATAAACAAAATTAGAAAATTAAACACTTTATTATATATTTAGCACACTGCCTTGAGTTGTTTCAGTCAGATTTTTTTTGAAGTAAAATTGTTTAGTAATAGCATTCCATTAAACAAATGCATAGCGTTGCATATGTTCGTCAGTTACTAGGAATCCTAGAAAATCTCGAAGATTTTGTAGTTTGTGAAAAACTGAACAAGTGAAATCCCGTTGTGAAGTTCAGCCAAAGCCTTGCCCACTACTGGGTTGAACAATCGACGCTCATAAGCCTGCTTCAGTAACAAGAGTTATCGTCAATTAACTAACTTTGCTACCACCAGAATGCTTTGAACAATGTCCGACTACTGAACTTAACCAAACTATATTGGGAAGAAATTCTGCAAGAAAACTAGAACCGTGTGAGATGATACAAACCTGGAGGGACTTCAACACTTCCAATCTATGTCATTTAGCGTTTTCTTCTCGCCTTTACATACGATCGTTTTTATTCTCGTAGGGACATAACCAACATCATTTTAGATTGAAATAAGCAAGCTCATTTAAACATTTTATTATGTAATTTATCACGCAAAGTATTCGATAGCAATTGTGGCCCTAAAGAGGGCCGTTGGGTTAGAGTAAGCACACGAGTGCAAGGCGTTTATTCCTTGTCTCCGGCAGTCTTCTTGGGCAGGAGAACGGCCTGGATGTTGGGCAGAACTCCTCCCTGGGCGATGGTCACACCGGAAAGCAGCTTGTTCAGCTCCTCGTCGTTGCGGACAGCGAGTTGGAGATGACGAGGGTTGATTCTGGTCTTCTTGTTGTCGCGTGCAGCGTTGCCGGCCAGCTCGAGCACCTCAGCAGCGAGGTATTCGAGGACAGCAGCCAGGTAGACGGGGGCTCCTCCTCCGATACGTCCAGCGTAGTTGCCCTTGCGGAGCATGCGGTGCAGACGACCGACGGGGAACTGAAGTCCAGCTCGCGACGAACGCGACTTGGCCTTTCCTCCGCTCTTGGCTTTGCCTCCCTTTCCACGTCCGGACATGATGACTGAGAACTGCGAGATGAACACTCACGGGTGCCTAATAGCGCCGAAGCGCTCCCTTTATGCGCTGCTCGCGCTCCCGCCACGCCCACATGACCGCCGCGTCGACCACCTGCATGGGCGGGCCACAGCTGCGGGCCCGCTATATGAGGAGGCCCGGAGAAGCGGACCTCACCCACTGAGAACCCAGTGATTCCTATCGTCATGCCACCAAAGCCATCTGCCAAGGGAGCGAAGAAGGCCGCCAAGAGCCAGAAGACCAGCCGCGCCGGAGACAAGAAGAGGAGAAAGAGCCGCAAGGAGAGCTACTCCGTCTACATCTACCGTGTGCTGAAGCAGGTGCACCCCGACACCGGTGTCTCGTCGAAGGCGATGTCCATCATGAACTCGTTCGTGAACGACGTCTTCGAGCGCATCGCTGTTGAGGCTTCTCGCCTTGCCCAGTACAACAAGCGATCGACGATCTCCTCTCGCGAAATCCAGACCGCTGTCCGCCTCATCCTTCCTGGAGAACTCGCCAAACACGCAGTTTCTGAGGGAACCAAGGCTGTAACCAAGTACACCTCCAGCAAGTAAACTGCTTGCAGATGGTGCATGTCGTTTAAACTAACCCAACGGCCCTCTTTAGGGCCACAATTGGTCACGAATACGTAGAACTCATGTGTATAAAGAATTTCTTGTTTCTTGTTGAACGCCGGTAACACTGTATACACACTTTTCATCTCTGCGGTCAGCCATAAATTTTTGACTGATTTGTTCCTCCTCGAAATTATGAAGCCATCTTGTTCATATATGCATGGATTTGAAACTTCGGTTCAGTAGTGCCTGAGCTAGTTTGAATTCGTTATGTTGAATATAACGAAAACGGCTTCTTAGCTTATGGTAATGAATTGAAATTCATTAGATGGACGAGGAAATAGGCAATTCTCCAGGAAAATCACGAGCAGGACAATTCTTTCCAGTTCAGCGTAAAACAACTCCTTCACTCGAAATAAAGATCGATTTGTTAAATCGTTTTATCTAATTATAAGCTAAGGACCATATTTCTGTGGTCATAGTTAAAGCAGCTAAGGTCGCCGGATCTACGAGGCTCTACAATTTCTAGACAGGATATATAGGATATAGGATCCCTGCAGTACACTACCGAGGCATGCTGCTGTAAGGTTATCAGCAGGCCTTTGGACCTTACCCTCCTCTAGCAAAGCCTTTATTTTCGGCATAAGGTCTTTCGCTCATTCGAATTCGGGCGCGAAAGCTACCGACAAGCAGCTGTTGATGGCGTTCGCCAGCTAGCGGTGCTTCAAAGCGAAGGTCACCAGGACATTGGACGAGCACTCTACATCTTACAAATGCACTGGTTGCGGTAATTTGAACCACCTTATCTTCCTTTGAAATTCTTCTGAAGTTTGGTGTCTTCCAAAATAGTTTTGAGTTTAAAAAATCAAAACCAATGTTCAGAAACACACAGTGCGTTTCATAAATATAGACGCATCCAGGAAAATGCAGGTATCGAATTCAAAGCAGCTTCTCGAGAAAAGTTACAAACGTCAACCAATTCGGCATGGCAGAAAACCTAGGTTTGCGTTGTTACTACTTGTGATTGTGGAAAATGCCGGATAGATTTGGCACCTAACCCTTAAATGGGGTGTTTCATAAGTATAGACGCAATTTATGAAAAAATACAAGTAAATTTTATCTTCAAGGGGAAAAGTGGGCTCAATATTTTGGTAAGAATTAATAGGCATCTACAACGTAAACACGTGCACCACACAATTTTGAGGCAAGGCTAGCGCAGCTAAAAGATTCACATACCGCAGTCTTGTGAAATCGCAAGATTATGCGACAGAAAGGAGGTTCTTTGGGGTCTATCTACAAATATGTGCAAGATATTGACTTCTACAATTGAATGAAGAAATCTGGTTCGCAGAAAAAGACATCGCATCGAGGACGGCGTCGCATACCCTACCAAGACTCGAAGTCCATGATGTGCATCAACGGTGTCCGAGCCGCTGTGTCGGCTCCCTCATACTGGTACAACGGTTGAAAAGGCATTTAACCGCAACATCAGCATTGGAATTGTTGTCTCCGTCTCCAGAATCACTGTTGTGGATTGCGTAACGTCTTCTTGAGAACTATTAGAACTTCATTTGAACGGCGATTTCAGAAACAGTTTTTCTTCATATAACCCTCCTCATAGTAAGAGGCGCAACATTTTAAAACTAGTGCAACATGATCCCATCGCATTTCAGTTAAGCATAACCACCACATACTATTTGTCATCCGTCAACCAGGAATTGATCGCAGCCTGATAACAACGCGTACAGTCAAATTTGGCGCCAGAATTCGAATGATTCCCACCACTTCCCACAGGTGTTAATTGTTGCTTTGTAACCTATTCCTGCCTTAAATTTGTTAGAGGACAACCACAATAACCAATAAAGAAGGCAATAGGTGTTGGTTCTCAGGTCAGGGATGCGAAGCATGACATATGAGAGTCCCTCAAGTTTCATAAATTTGACGGTGTTTAATGTTTCCTGGAGAGAAAATCCCAGCGTTGATGATAACTACTATTTTCCATACAATTTTACTCTTTTTAGCTTACTCTTCTTACTTTATCTCTTTAGCTTATTGTAGGGTACCGATAGTGAAAGATAGTGAAAGAGGGAATTTTCTTGAGTGGTAAGTGGGATGAAAAAGCACCCACAATGACTTCACTTCTTTTGGTGAATAGCGCACGATTTCATCTGTTTCATCTGGTGATAGTAGAAAATAGTGCTAGAAGGGTATTCAAGCTCTCGTATCGAAAGATTGTAACCACAAGCTTCGGTACTGGAAAATGTTTTTCTGCTGATGGACGCGATGCTGCAATGCAGTTTCATTAGCACTCGGGCCAAGCTGTGCGTCACCGGTGTCCCTCGTGTGGGGGCGCACCGGGGTGGCCGGCGTGAAGACCATATAAGCGCCTGCCGCAGCGGCTCACCATCTCATTCGTGAGTGCTATCATCGCTGCAATGTCTGGACGTGGAAAAGGAGGCAAAGGACTCGGCAAAGGAGGTGCCAAGCGCCATCGCAAGGTGCTCCGCGACAACATCCAAGGCATCACCAAGCCGGCCATCCGTCGTCTCGCTCGCCGTGGTGGAGTGAAGCGCATCTCCGGGCTCATCTACGAGGAAACCCGTGGAGTCCTCAAGGTTTTCCTTGAGAACGTGATCCGTGATGCCGTCACCTACTGCGAGCACGCCAAGCGCAAGACCGTCACCGCCATGGACGTCGTCTACGCCCTCAAGCGCCAAGGCCGCACCCTGTACGGTTTCGGTGGATAAGAAGCTATCGCTTGTAGGACAACACAAACATCTAACCCAACGGCCCTCTTTAGGGCCACAAATGTGCTCGAGTACTACAAGCTGGTTTTCTCGTTAATAAAGTGTAGTATAATTACGGACATAATAAAGAAAACGAATGGTGCACAATTGGAAGTGTTGTGTGGAGATTCGTTAAACCAACTAAAAAATTTTATCAGGGTTGTTGTGACATGAGAGCTTGCGGAGTAGACCAAAAACATTCGAGTAAGCTGCAAGAAAACCAAATAAGCGAATTGAGAGTATTTGGAATAATTTGTACGTAGGTACCGGTGGTCATGTATAGCTGACCACTGGAGTTGCGGTGGGTCCAGCCACCAATTTTGTGCCTAAAAGACTGCACAAGAGTAGCCCCACATTCGTTTTTCATCTATTCAGTATGAGCAAGACTTCTATCTTCTTCACGTTTCTTCTTGAAGTTCTATTGATCACTCATGGAAAATAACAAAAAAATGTTGCCAACATTCAGGCACATTGAAGCATTTCAACGGGAGTATAGGTACTGTTCCTCAGTATTTGGTGCTCTGCCAAGCATGAAATAATTGAGCGGACTCCATAGAAGATGCTTAAAATCTAGGTGATCCTACGATCATCCACTACTTAGTTATTTAACGTAGCCGGAGAGGTTTACATTAAAGTGTTGAAATAAGCTGGCAGCGGTATAAAATACTCTTCGTATTCCAATTTGGCATATTTACTCGATCTGGGGTTATTTCCTGCTGTTTTCTTCTGGCGCTATTTGTTAAGAAAAGTTGACCCAAATTCTCTATGTGTTAGGAATGTTTCCAAACTTTAAGCCTTAATTATTCAAACTCAGAACAATTTTCCTGATACTTTTTGTGTTCCCACCGTCCGGTTCCCCTTTTTGGGGAAGAGACCACACTTGTCTTCTTCTAAAATTGAATGACTTTCCGACCTGGGCATTTGTAAGAAGTAGTGTGCATGGCAAGGATAGCTACATGGTGGCAATCAGACTGTTTTGAATGTTTGGATCTCTAAATCTCCAGTGCCTGTGTCCTCTTACTATGTGATTCACACCGTTACAAACCGTTACAACTGTCAGGATATGGGTTGCGCCTTCCCATACCTGTGGTGTAGGGGGAGTATGGTACAGTATTATTATAATGTTTATTATATATGAATGTTACATAACAGGGGAAAGGGGAGGGGACTGCATAGATGATAGCAGCCGAGTGCTGTGGCTGCTCTGTCGACACTAACTATCTGGCGGCTGGTGTGACTCCACCCAACAACCACATGTTGCTGGGATGGGCTTTCTCCCGACACAACTTATTTTTGTGTATTACCTATTCATACATGAACCACTGCTAAAATATAAATTTTCATACAAATTTTCAATTTCTGAAAAAAATCTACATTTTTTGGAAGCAAGGAAGCAAAGTGTCGATTTATTCGTTTTTTTTTCTTTAGAGATGAATATTTTTCCTATTTCCACAGACGAAAAAATACAAGCGGATTTGAGTTTTATACGCATTCACGTGACTGAAACGGTGTTCAATTTTTTTATTGAACTCGGTCTACAAACAGGAATGTCTACAGTGCAGAAATGTTAACAACACTTTAATCTAGCCATATGGTTCGCGTTAGGTTAGTTAGCATGATGTGATACATGAGCATGCCGCCTGGCCTATAAGTGGGGGAAAATATGTCGCAAGTGTGTTTATCCTTTATTTTCCATCCAAAACTTAGCTAGTAGTTCGGAATTCCAGGAGGACTATGTTCGTGCGAAGTAAAATAACACAATCATGACAAGGAAAGCATAAAGTATTATCTTTAAAAAATGTTGCAGTTGGATGACCTGACCTTGTCGGATCTAGAGTGCCAGATGTCCACTATATCCCTCTTCAATTTCAATGCAGTAGAAATATAATTTAGGTAAGCATTATACTTATTCTGCATTTTTCCTGCTCAATTTTCACTTGTTGAAATTGGTGCTCGTTTTGGGTTTTTTTTTTGCATAAAATTGCTCTAAGAAGTTGTTTCAACGAAAAGGCATATGGATAACGACTTCCACATTCGTTACGGAATGCACTACAACGTTGGAAAAGTAGAGACTGCAAAGAGTACATTTCGCGATCAAATCGCGGCCTCTGACAAACGAGTAGCTAATGAAATTCAACATCGGTAAGTGTGCAGCCTCTTTTCAAGTCCTTCACCGAACTCGCACTATTAGAATAGACGACCGAGTCCAGCATGTAAGTATTCCTTCTCGGAAAGCTCTGTCGAGATCGCTAAATGAGCACTATGCTGTCCATTCCTTTCCGAAGACGTCGAGAATGGTGCGGCGTAAGCGAAAGTGATTGTCTACGCACATGCCTTTTTGGTATTTAGGCGCTGAAGACAATTGTTGTGCGGAAAAAGCCTAAATATTGGTACAACAAATGAGCGAAAAACAGACAAAAAAGAACGCGGGGTAGATATGCACCAATCTGAACAAAACAGAATTTTAAAATTTGGATCGATATTCTGCTACAGAAATATTGAAAGTGCTTAGTGTCACATGCTAGCGTGAACGATATTCTGAGAGGGGTGTGATACAAGTTATACGAGATCAGCTCTTTTCATAGGTTGCTTTTCAAGAAAGGAAAAACAACTCATTCATTCCTTTACTGAAAAACGAATTTCCATCACATTGTAAGAACAACGAAAAACAACAAATGAGAGGGCAACCGAAGAGACTGAAGGAATTCCGAAAAAGACGCGAGAAATTGCAACGATCAAAATTTTATTATTTGAAAAACGGCCGGTTTTCAGAGGTCTTTGGGGCAAATAAGCCGGCATCTGTTAGAGAAGCGATAATAACTATTGAACTACGCACAGAAAAAAGAGGAAACAAAATCGCAGATGAGACTGTTACTCTGAGGTGCTAGTTGCACGATAGTAGAAGGACACACCAGTGAAAGAGGTTGTAGCAGCACTGCTAGACAAAATGTCTGAAAATAAACTGCATTTTTACAAACACTCGTGTTAGTGACCAGCACTCCTTACTTCGAGTAGTCCTTTTTTGATAAATCCGAGGCATCATGAATCGTCATGTACTTGGCAATATTCAGAAATCCTGTAGCATCTTTATCACTGATGAGACCCTTCACGTGTCTTCCTCTCCGAGATAGAAAGAATTCCAAAACCTATTTTCCGTGTTGTGCACAATTGGCTGCACTGCAAGCAGGCGGAATACTTTGGAATTCCGAAGGAGCAATGAACTGCATTGAAGCCGTACACCTGTAACTAAACTTACGGAAACGTCAGCAGTACCTATCCTTTTCAAACAGAGCTGACAGAGGGAGCCAGGCTGACAGAAACATTCATAAAAAGTCATTTCTGAATCAACCTGAAGCAGTCTTCGCAAATAACAACCAGTAGTGCACGCATGCACATTTTCCAACGTATGCGGGTTGTTGATTCTGCACCAAGGAACCAATGCGTGGTCAGATACCAACGATTGACGTCATTTTCCGAGACATTGCGGATGATGCCAAACTACGGATTCCGACTCCTGCGAAACAAATTTTCTTGAAAAACAAGAAGTCTGTGGAATGAATATGTTCTAAGTTTTTTCTATCTCTCATGAGTATTTACAACTCCCGTAAAAGTTTGAACCTCCATGCTCTGTTTTAGGTGGAGTTACAGACGAAAAGCCAAAAGTTGCAACCTTTTTGCTCGCTACTGTACATATAGGTATGGCCTAGAACAATTGGCGAACATCTGCACAGAAGCCGATGTGTGGATGTGTTTCGAGATTAAGCCCAGTAACTGACATAACTGTGGCTCTGAATTCCTCTCCAAAGTTTGCCGCAGGCCATGTATATTATTGACCAAATGGTGAGGACAAGCATATTCACAGCAACAACAACGGAAATCCACTCCGGAAGAGAATAGATAGAGCGGTATTGATATCTGAAAGGAAGAACAATGGCATTTTTCTGTTTTTGCTTCGATGCATTCTTGTCCAAAATTCCAACAACTCTCACAAATCTAACAGGGTAGATAACAAGTCCGAAAGAAAGGTTCTGTTTAGTGTAGACACTTTACCCTTCATGTGACCCTGAACTATTTTATTGAACCCTGAAATCTATCCTCAAGCTGCTAGCGGGCTCACACAGCCTATTTTGTTTTATTTCGAGGAGACACTCAAGGAAAAGCCTCATCATTTTAAGTTTATGACTGCCAATCTATCAGGTCACTCGAAGATTCGGCCAATGAAGGTGTTCCTATAACAACCTGCATGTCAGGAAAAAACCACTTTGTAGATAGGATCATAATATGAGTCTACTCTAACTTTAGCAACATCATTAACTTTGAAGATAACAGTGGCCAATATGGATATTCAATTTTCTTGCAGAACGCAACTGTGAACCTGCACAATACGATGTATTTTTTGAGAGAGCCGTTAATTATTATCAAAAGGCGAGCGTGCCAAAATAGATGACTATCCACTTGCACTAATCCAGCTTCACCGGAGCTGTGCAGGTGAACGGCCACTGTATTGTAATGACACCAGAGTTCATCTGCCAGTTCACGGATATTGCGGCGGGGATCCTCTCTAAGCTCTAGGAGCCGCTCCTGATCGACTTCAACTGGTCGACCAGATCGTGGTTTATCCGTCAAGTCAAAATCGCCATTTTTGAACTTCCGAAACCAAACTTTGGCCGTGTCGTAGGAGACAGTTGAGGGACCCATCGCATCACATATGTTTTTTGTCGCATCTCTTGCACTGCTTTTTTTCTGAATTCGTAAAGCAGAAGGAGTCGAACTTGCTTCGAGTCTAGGACGATTTCTTCGGCCAAATCTCAACCGAAAGCCAAGAGAAGAAAGGTATAAGTAGTCCATTGAACAACCTTTATATACATTTCGGATATCTTTGTCTGTTATACCTGGTCAAATGATAAGAGCCAGTTTAAACACATAAAAGAGGAGGGTGCGATGTGTTCATAAACAATAGAGAAATGAAGAACGCAAAAGTGGATATGAGATGGAGGAAACCACACAGATTCCATACCACTCACTGCTGAGCTCTGACATTTAGTGTTTTACGATCGATGTTAAGCGCCAGCAGACCGATCGAGCAAAGATGGACTCAACTCATGGCATTTTCCCCGTAGTGATCATGCGCATACCTAATCCGTCGGTGGTCACATTTTCAGGCGTTTCTCCGCTTTTGGACACCAGCGCACCCTTATCACACCGTTGGACCCAACTCCAAGCGTTTTCCCGCTTTTGGACGCCAGCGCACCCTTATAACACCGTTGGACCCACCCGACTCCAAGCCTTTCTCCACTTTTGGACCACGGCGCACCCTTATCACACTTTTACCTGGCTGGACTACTTGGTTACCGGTGATGAGAAGTGGATCATCTACGCAAACCACACGAGAAAGCGCCAGTGGCTCGGATGCGACGAACCTGGGATCCCAACGCCGCGAACAGAACTACAGCCTCAGAAGGTAATGCTCAGTGTTTGGTGGAACTGCAGAGGAATCATTCACTGGGAACTGTTACCAACAAGCTCTACTGTTTCCGCCAAAATCTACTTCCTCGCGAGCACTATCTATAACTGAGTCCCATGATGAAACCATGCAATCATATGCAGGTATCGCACCGCCACTGTCTAGATTTCGATTTGGTGCGGGAGTTCGTATCGTTCCCACCGCAGCTGTGCCAGCGGGCAGATAGCTGGGAGGCGAGACGAGCTAACTGACTGTCGAGCTCAGCTGAAAAACCTTGTGTCATTCCCAAAACGTCTATTTTCTATTAGAAGACAATGCTGTTAACGAACAATGGAAGTAAGTGTTGATAGTTCTGCGGTGGTCTGCATAGGATTTTGATATGAGAACCCGTACATAGATGTGGACACCATACTGTTCATAGTACTATATTTATTATATCATAGAGGTAAGCTTATGAAAAACGAAATAAAAAAGTGCACAACGAGCATCATCAGGACATGATATTATACAGCAGCAATCATCACGGTAAATAGCAAATACGTAGTAGTATTTGGACATGGAAGTAGAATATACTTTGATAAATGATAAAAATGAGGAAGAAATATCACGTAAGAATCCTTCTATTATGGTCTGAGAGATGGGTGATACATTGGATGTATTATATGTACCTTAACGCTAATACTGGTTGAGTAGCGCCCTTTTAGACCTTCTACCGATGTGGAGGATACGCTTTGTACATAAATAAAGACATACGCTGACAATAAGGGGTTACTGGTTATGATTGTATTGTTTTCTACTGATCAGGCGGCGAGCCATGCATAAAGATTAATCAGCTACGCGGAAACAGTTTTTTCTTGTGTTGTTTTCAAGGAGAAAAAGCTGTTATTCCATCCAGTAAACAATAGATTTCTTTTACAAGTGGAAATTATGGTGAGCTCACCGTAGAAGAAAAAAAAAACAAATCGAGGAAAAGATGAGGAAGTGCAAAAATCAAAATTTGACTATTTGAAATGCTGCCGATTGTTTAAAGAATTTTGAGGCAAATAAATTGGTGCTTGTCAGAGAAATGATGATAACAACTGAACTACATACAGGAAAAAGGGGAACCAAAATCAAAGAGGGAATTATATCTGCTAAGCTGCTAGTTGCGCGATAGTATTGCAGAAAAGGATACGCCACTGAAATAGGCTGTAGCAGTACTGCCAGGCAAAATGTCTGAAAATAAACTACATTTTTTCCTTTTATCCTTATACCAACTTTGAAACTTTTGAGCGCAACTACATAATTGCTGATGATGGCCTGAATCTCGACTCAATCGTTTTACCTGTCCAATTAGCATGTTGTTGAAGCGTCGTTGCAGCGTCTTCGTTCTTTCACTCAAGAAGGAAGAGCTTAATTTTCTCTTCACCTTATATGCCCAGTAAAAACTAGCAGCGAGTAAAGTCGCTCTTGTTCCTACTATGGTTAGATTGACGAGAAAGTTCAATGAATCGTTTGGCTGAAAGTAAAATGGGAGGATAAATACTCTAGAACGGTAAATAATTATGTGATCAGTGTAGATTTAGGTACGATATAGAACAATTAGCCAACCTCTGCACAGAAGCCGATGTGTGAATGAGTTTCGAGATTAAGTCCAGTAACTGACATGACTGTAGCTCTAATGTCATCTCCGACATCTGCAGGCCATGAATATTTAAATGACCAAATAATGAGAACAAGAATATTCGCAGCGACGATAACGGACAACCATTTCGGCGAGGAGTAGATGAAGCGGTATTGGCTCCTGAAACAATGATTATGGCATATCACATTGTTTGTGCTTCAATAGAACTTCTCCTTCCTAGCCATATTCCCAGGAGTTGGGGTCGGCGTTTTTCGTGTGGTTATTCCATTAAAGCATCGTCATCCGTGTACTTCAAGAACCGCATGCCCCCCTCTATGCTGTACATCCATCGAGTTTTCGGTCTTACTCTGGGTCTACCTCCATCATCGGGGATATTCATGGCTGATTTTGCGACTGGAATGTCGTCACTCCTCAGGACAGGGTTACCAACGCAGCCGAGCCTCACGCGTCTTTGCCGCAATTGATACCACTCCAAACATCGAGCGCTCATCCTCGTCCCGAACTCTGTCGAGGCGCGTACAGTGCCACGGGTCGTTCCACTGTGCGATACATCTTTGGCTTCAATTTCAGTGGCATCTTCCCATCGCATATAACTCCTGCTGCTTGCCTCCCCTTGATCCATGCAGCGTTTGCTCGACATTCGGCTTCAACTGGAGTGCTACCGTCGGCTGAGATACGGGATCTAAGGTAGTTGAAAACAGAGATTTTCGGAAGCTCGGTATCATTGGCAAAGTTTGTACCACGGTTTGCTCTCTGCATTCGACGTACTCTGTCTTCTTAGTGTTGAGCTTCATCCCGTACTGTTCGAGCCGGTTTTTCCAAGCATGCACCTTCTGTTGGAGTTTCCTTCGATTATTCGCGACAATCATCACATCTTCCACATGGAGAAGTATCCGTGGAGCTGTTGATTCGAGACCGCTCTATATTGTTCTCATGCAGAGGAATAGAAGGTGTAGGAGTGCAGAGCCTTGATGAACTCGCACACAATCTTCAAACGTGGTGATGCTCCTGCAGCACATCTGACTGAGCTCGTGGCATTCCTGTGGAGAAGCTGAGTCCATCTCATGTGTTCCTTCGGGACGCCGTGAGCACGTAGCGAAAGCCAGATCAGCTCAAGTATAACCCTGTCGAAGGCTTTCTCGAGATCGAGAAATGCAGGGTGCACAGTCTTCCTCTTCTCTCGGTGCTTCTCAATCAGCAGTCGAACCGCGTATGTAGCATCGGTTGTGCTGCAGTTCTTGACAAACCCACACTACACTGGTTCCGTGTAATTTCAACGATAGCGCGAAGTTATCCAGATTCCATTCGAAGACTTTTATCGTATGACACAGCAGCCTAATTGGTCGGCACATTGTGCAATTCGCGATGTCCCCTTTTCCCTTCGAAATAGGCACTGTGGTGCTGGTCGTCCACGATTTGAGTAGTTTCCCTTTTATTTCGTTGAAGAATGAAGAAAGCCAGCGGATTCCTGCACCTTCTGATATCTTCCAGATTTCAGATGGAAGATTATCTGAATCATTTGACTTTCCGTTCTTTATTCTTGCCAACGCACCTGCTACATCTTCCTCTTCGATGGGAGACACTGGTCCTGACACGAAGTTGACTGTTGGCATCGGCAGATGAGGGAACTCTTCGCTGCATATGGCATGATAATGTTGGCGCCACCAATTGAGAATGTCAGGAATGCGATGGAAAAAACGCCCGTTATTGTCCTTGATCTGCACTACATGTCCAACCTCTTCATTAGCGCAATGTCTCGCTTTAGCAATACGCTGAATCTTTTTTTACCATTGGCGGTATCTAACTCCTCATGCAGGGCTCTATATCGCGCCGCCTTTACAGCTGCAACTGCTTTCCTCGCTTCGGCTTTCGCCTCCCTATACTCCCGCATGTTGTCGTCTGATCTCTTTTTCAACCACTTCTTCTAGGAATCCTTCTTCTTCTTCACAACGGCTTGAGTCGATAAACGGCCGTCCTGGATTGGTGGTACCGAGGAGATTGCGTGCTTCCTCTCTTATTGTCCTTTCCAGTAATGGTCATTTCGTGTTCACGTCTCCAGCAGTGGCGGTCCCGATTGCAATCTTGACCAAGGTCTTCAGCTTGGTCTCATGTTTGACCAAGTTCTACCACTTCAGTCGTTCCAAGCTTGTAGTCGTTTCGGGCGCCGATATTGAAGGCGCATGCGCATGTCCATGATAAGGAGATGGTGTTGTGGTGCAATACAATCCGAGGGCATCACTTTGTCATCGATGACGCGCGGTGATCTTAATGGACATCAGGCGGCCAGAAACTCGCTAGACGCTGACGACGAAATCTCGGTACCCCTCACTGAGGCTGATCCCAACACCACTGCTGCCATATATCTTACCGTGGTAGGTGAACTTGTACCCGTCGATTATATCGCGCGACCTCGCTCGCTTCCATTTCGTTTCTTGAACGCAGGCGATATCGACCCTTCGCTTCTTCAGCGTCGCGACAAGTTGGCGGCCTCTTCCTTTCGTCGTCCCGATGTTGATTGACGCTAAACAGATGGGTGTAGTTCGTATGGTGTGATTCTTCGGGTGGCACTATAGAAGCGGGGAAACGCTTGGAGTCGGGCCCAACGGTGTGAGAAGAAGGCGCCGGCGTCCAAAAGTGGGAAAACGCCTGGAGTCGGGTTTATTCTGAGTCTGGTGCGCCCTACTACCACTTGATTGCGGTCATGCATCGCGGTTTGAGTTTATCTGCCTGGTGAAACAACTCATCCGCCTTTCTGCCATTATCCTACCGTGGAAGAGAGCGCACAGAGATGCAGATGCCTCTGCCTAACAACCTCTGTATATAGGTTTCACGCCAATGCGCGCTGCACTTTTCTATAGCATTGGTAGGGTTCTGACAAAACTGATCTTGACATGGATCAACTTGATGTGAGGTATTCAACTTTAATGGGTGCCATTCCTCACACCACTGAAATGCCCAAGAACTTCAGAAAGCCATAAGCTCGTGTAATTCAATTGGTCAGCATTTTGAAAGATTTTCGTACTAGAAGTATTAGGTTGTCGGGAAAGTTCTCGCGGTTTTCGAAATTGTGCTTTTTTTAACCCACCGCTGCCTTGCAACAACCTATCTTTTGTACATCTAAGGAAGTCAGGTATGTGCGAGTTCATTACTATCATTACCTACAAAGTCCTCCACAACGCCTTCCAGGGATATGGAATTTTCAAAACAGTACATTTGCGGCTTTTTAGTATACAGCTTCAAATCTGGTGAATCAGCAACCGCATCCAGTCGCCGTAGTAACGCTGTAGTTAGGAGACGGTACAGTGGCCGAACGCACTGCACAAGATTGGTTCAGACCCCTTCGTGTTGGAGACTTCAACCTCAATATTTCCGCACGATCAAGACGCGCATCCGGAGTCGACAATGGACGATTACAGCAGCTGGTAGATTCAGATCCAAACTATGTGTGAAAGCACAAAAGTCTTGGCTGCTTACTTTATCACCATCGCCAATCTCCTGAGTCAGTTGGGCAAGGTAAAAAACATTATCACAGTGAGTGATCATAATCTGACCGGGTGCGATCTCCAGCACTGTGCAGAGGTGGCTACTGAATTGCCCTCGTACAGAAGCATTAGAAACTAGCTGAAGTCCATCTTTACAGGAGATGAGAAATTGCGTCTGTACGTCAACACCAAGCACCGTCGATACTGAGTTGAGAAGGATGAGCAGCCTGAGGCACAGCCGAAGACAGGTGATCACCCTCTGAAGGTTGTGGTCACTGCTTGTTGTGACAGTAAAGTCATCACCCACAATGCGCTACTGCCACGCAACACCGCCCCGCCCTAGACCTGCGCTATCAGTGGCCAGATAGATTAGCCGCAAAAATAGCAGAAAAGACGGTCACGGCAAGATCCGATTTCTACACAACGAGCGAAATTCGCCCACACACTGAAAGAGTGACTTGCCAGAAGCTACCGGACTTCGGTTGGAAAGTGCTGACTTACCCAACGTACAGCCCATTTTCGCGCCTAAAAATAATCACCTTCCCCTGTCCCTCTCTAACGCCATGTAAGGTAGAGAGTTCGATAATGAAAATGACTCGGATCGCTAGTTTCACAATCTTTTCCGAGTCAATATCAGAACAGTTCTATGCCGAGGGCATCGAAAGGCTTTCCTAGAATGGGCGAAGAATTTCTTAGTGTGCTTTCCTGTTTTTGAAAAGCCAAGGAAATGTGCTGTTCCAAAAAATGCGAGAACTTTCCCGACAAACAAATTTTTGTTCGTATGTTTCAGGAAACTTCCTGTCCTAACATATTATTCATTGGGCTTCCTTAGAAATTTCTTCGTTTTGCAGCACATTCACTTAGGTATTCAGATAAGCTTTATGTTCAAAACGTTCGTTAATCCGTATACCCTAAAAACCACTAATACCGCTAGTTCAACGTTATTCCTACGGTCGGATGACGGCTGGATGGAAGAGTTGCTCTGTCACGCAGGACCAGGCAACAGCGACGGCTGGTACAGTATGCTGGGTGGTAGGTGGGCGCTCAGATCTCGCCAACCTATAGTACCACCCGAAGAATCGCGCCATACGACAGCCCCCTAGACGGATCGTGCGGTACTTCCGCTCGTTCGAGTGGCCTTTGACGGCACATAGTCCTGATTTCGCAAAACCCGGTCTATATTGGCGAAGCGTGCCTTCTCCGAGGTAGGCCCTAGCTTTATTCGGAATTCCTTTGACAGCACAATCCATGATTTTATCCTGACGCGACATAGTGCTCATCGGCCGACTAATCGTAACGTTTGACGTCGGAATTGCTGGGAGGTTATTAGAGGCTTCGCCTAATCGCCTCTCATTCACTGCCCAGTCGTTAAAATGTGGGCTTTTGTGTGGACCCAATACGCAGGATACTGCCTGCAATCGAGCAATCCCATACACCAACGCGTGTGAGCGTATATTCATACTCAAACGCCAACAATAGAGATCGAATCCAGCGCAGCAGAACTAGGGAGTCCATATTCTAGATCGACCCACATCGCAGAGCAATCGCATGGCTGCTTTTGGTCCGCGTTTAACGCCCTATCCGCCACCCGGGGTCGCGCCACGTAGCCTCGCAGCAAGTCGGCTGGAATCCCTCAATTGGGGGAGATCCGTGATTTTCGCTTCAATGGATACTTGTCCAAAAATCCAACACCTCTCACAAATTCAACGGATAAGATAACAGGCCCAAAGAAGGCTCCGATTAGTGTAGGCGCCGTACCTTACATGTGATGCTGAAACTATCTTATTAAATCCACAGTTTCATTTCAAGCAGACACTTAAGGGCAGCAGGAGCTGGAATCGTCGACTCTGAGCTGAGCTGTGGGTGATGAAGTACAGACTCTGCACATCATAAATTTGAAACGAACACAGACAATGATGGCTTACCTGCAGAGAAAATGGAACATTCGTCGCGAACATGCATGGCCGTGTTCGCGCGCGGACGAGTTCTCCCCGGTGCAAAAGCCATTGCGGTGCGCGGTTTGGCGCAAAGGAAAAACGAAATGCATTCAATTCACAGGGTTTCATGGCGGGACTCGGCCAAAAGCACGCACTGCAATGGCTTTCGCGCCGGGGGAAACTCGTCCGCGCACGAACACGGCCAGGTGTGTTCGCGACGAATGTTCCATTTTCTCTGCAGGTAAGCCATCATTGTCTGTGTTCGTTTCACATTTATGATGTGCTGAGTCTATACAGGGGGGGCCATAAGTTATTGTACAACGTTTGCTCATTTATTTCTCCACCAGCAACACATGGATTATCCTGCTCTTTTCGCTGCCGAATAGAGCAGGGATCAAAGTATCTTACAGTTAAAACCCGGTTTCCCGGGAGAGTTTTGCTTTGGAGCAGTTGGACTTAGAACAGGTTTTTGAAAAAAGCGGGTTGATGTGGAAATTTTTTACGAAAAATCCACCAAATCTCTAAAGTGGGGTGTACTGCTTAGATGCATCTTAAAGAGCAAAGAATGCTCTTTCTAAAAATATCAAACTGTTTTTGTGGCTGTTTTGCTCGGAAATTGCGGGCAGAGTTAGTGCATTTTGCGGCACCGAAAGTCTGCAATGAATGTTTCCGATAAACTTTTTTCGTTATCTTGGAAGTATCCAGGAGGTTTTTGTGATCAAAAGATAGAGCAAATCCAGCTCTATTAAACAGTGCCTAGTGCGGCAAAAAATATTTTACTACTGCGGAGAAATGGGCCAGCAAACGTTGTACAATAACTTATGGCCCCCCCTGTATTTCACCACCCGCAGCTCAGCTCAGAGTCGAGAATTTCAGCTCCTGCTGCCTTTAAGGGAAAATTTTCCTATTTAGAGGTTAGGTAGCCAACCTATCAAGTCATATCATAGTCGTGATCATATGTCCACGATTTCGACTCTTTTTAAGCCTAGCCACTGAATAATCCGGACCATGTTGATCACTCAGTATGGGGAGTGTTGCAAGGAAGAGCCTGTGCTGATCTCACAATATTAACCAATATTGTGAGATCAGCACCAATCGAAAATAAATGATATAACGTCAATTGTTACTTAGTTGTTAATCTTAATAAATGAAAATCAATGAGTGATAATTGTATCTGTGGCGTTATAGTAGAGGTTGGTTATCAATACTCCCTCCGCATCCCGTATGATATGACTCTTCCCATTAACTCTATTAACTTTAAAAAGGATAGCGGCCAATGTGGAAGTTTAGCTGCCTTCAAAAACACAAATACGCACCTGCACAACATGATGTATTTTTTGAGGAAGCCGTTAACTACCATCAAAAGAGAAGCGTGCCAACATAGGTAACAAGTCACTTGAAGTGCTAATCCAGCTCTACCAGAGCTGACTGGTCCACAAGCTACAACTACAACACAGAAGTTGTGGACGAAAGGGACCTAAAATCAAAGGAGCATATGTCGAATTCTATGCTTCTGAGACGACAATGACGTACCGATACCTGAAGCGTGTAGCAGATGGTGAATATAACATTTAAAACTAATACGACTGGAGTTACTGTAGTGTCCAATCTTTGTTTCGATTTGCCGATGAATGCGTAAAAAGCGTAACAGTTCAGAAGAAGTGAAACACCTCCTACTATTTCTGCGATCAATACCAGTATTTTATGCATCCTATAAAATATGATATATTGTACGTACGTATCCACTACCTATGCTTGAAGCACCCCACAATTTATCTCCTACATAAGCACGACGAAAGGAAATCCCAGCTGCTTTGAAATATTCTAAGGAGGAGGAATCTTTTCCAGAACCTTCCAAGGTACACTTTAGCAAAATATGAGACAGAAGCAAAAAACTGAAGAAAAAAAAGAAAACTGAAAAATGCCCATTCTGACCTCGCGTAGGATATCAGAAATTGCTCGTCCAAGTAAGTATGGCTCCCTCAACAACTGAAGAAGCATATCTATTCGATAAAACGAAACCAATCTAAGCTGTCGCAACCTTTTCTTGGAAAAGAACTGATGGAAAACAGGAGGTATCGCAACCTCGTCCATACAGAAACCTCTCAAGCTGGACTTCCCAAAACGTAAACTAGTCGGGCGAAAAGTGACTAGCGCTATTGAGCTAGAGAAAATAACGCATAAAAGCCTGTGTTCTTCCACCCAGGACCACCCAAATGAGAAGCTGTGCGTCCTTAAAATGAAAAGATGTGCGTCCTTCAAGAATTGTGCCGAATTTTCGATATTCCCAGGCTTATAATAGTCGACATTGATTTCTTTGGAGAGGTCTTACACACCACAGTATGAAAATATGTAGAAGTTATAAAATCACGTTATAAATTGAAAAACCATCAATATTGGCAGCAGACTAATTCACAAACTAAAATCTAAGTTAAAATCAAAACCTTACCAGAGAATATTTGCACAAAGAAATAAGTTATCACAAGAAGATTTTGAAACTATGAAGTTACAACCCAATTTCATTTTTGGCCCACTGGATAAAGCCAGAATGAGCTATGGATTTATTTAAAAAAAATTTATCTCTCACAAATTATGAACGAAATGGGTGTTAGTTCCAACAGACAAAATTTCACTCCCTCTCAAACCAATAATAGCTACGAATACTATGATAAGGAAACTAGGGAAGAAATCATTCTCAGACACCGAACATCTCACAAATAATCAGTTGAAACTTCTCGATACTCCGGATATACCTATATTATATGCGTTACCAAAACTACACAAAACCCACCAAAATTCCGTTACATTACGGGAGCTTTTAACAGCACCATAAAACTTTTGGCTCTCAGAACTTACAAGAAGATTTTTTTTATTAAAAACCACTTCAAAAAATATATACAGTCTATCACAACACGTGATCATTTATTCCATGGTTACTGGTCGATAAATAATATAAATATCAGTGAGCATTCAAATAAACATCGATATAATAATCTCAAGCTTTTCTCTGCAGATTTCACAAATATGTTCACGAATCTCCCACATACCACAATCCTTACAAACATTAAGAAAATTGTTATATTATATTTTAACAATGTTAATGAGTGGAAATTAATTTGTACTGACAAGGGAAGTGCAACAGGCCAGACTCGCAAATCGGAATGAAACCTATCTGGCTTGAATCTTTGTTGGAGAGGGTGTTACAGTATATATTTCATTATTGCCCTCGATTCCAAAAAACAAAAATCCCACCACAGTACCATATGCGCTGCAGCACTCGTCCGTCAGCGACGATGTGGCCGAGTGGGGAGGATGCTGCACTGTCAGCTCGAGAGTTTGAACCCCGTCATGCGCACCTACCTGTTTTGCTCTCTCATTTTTTTATTCCCCCTGTGTTGTTGAAATCAAATTTAAAAGGTTAGAAGATAATACTTATCCTTACTGACGCACTAGGCACGGAATAACTACGTTATATAAAACCTGCTTTTCTCCCTCGATTAGCTATAAAGTAGCAGTCACTTTTCACGACTGTAACTCAAAATCTTTCCCACTCGGTTCATAATGTTCGAACCTTCACGCGTCGTGGCCCTTTTGTTGGCTCGGTTTGGTCCGGGTGATGGCAACTGTGCAACTCGTGATGAGCGGAAGTTGGCCGAAGCATTTGGAAGGATTCTTCTTGAGGCTGCTCACTGGGAGCTTACAATAGCAGATGAAGAAGAACTAGAAGTCGATGATGAGGAAAAGATGGACGAGGAATGGGATATAATGTCCGAAATTGATGAGGTTTGCTCTCCCCTCCCGTATGAATCGGGATTTGTCGGATTCGGCGGAAAGCCCATACCCGTAGAGCAGGTATTTTCTTCCCCATTTTCTGATGATGCCATTTGGAAACCACACATTTGGGGAGTACCCCTTTTTAAGGTCAAATCGGCGATTGCTTATTACCGCTCCACGAGCAAAGGATCCCGCCCGCTCGCTGCTATGCAGCACAGATTTCGTTGGATACAGTGCAAAAACCATGTTGATAAATTGAGGCAGATAGAGAAAGAAGGTGAAATTTTGCAAGTTTTCGGGTTCCATATTTCTTTTGGTGATTTAGACGAGATTAGAGCTATTTTAGATGAGATTAGAGCAGAGAAATGTGCATCTCTGAAGAGACTCAATTTTTTGCTTGAGGAAAAAGTTGCGGAAAAGTTCGAAAAAGGTCAGCAATCAAGGTTCAAAAACAAAGCTGCTGTTTATGAAGATTGGATCGAAGAATTTTCAGGCATCTCACTCCATGATTCAGACCTTCAACAAATTGCACTAATTATTAATAAGGAAGAAACACACATTGAGGGTTTCAAGGCACACAGCACTGCCTGATTAAGTAATAACAAAGCCTAATGAAAAAGCAAAAATGCTCTCTCCATCTTACACTCCATAAAAACCGCTGCTTCAGGCTTCTCTCCGCTGGATTCAATACTTCAAAGCAAGAACCGGTATCTGTTCCAGGAGGGTAACAAAATTTGTTACGAAGAAGACTAACAGAAACAGAGCAGTTATCGAGGAGACAGCTCTTAAGTTCGTTGCTGACGTACGAGCGGAAATTCATGACATACCGCTCACATGCATAGCTAACGCGGATCAGTCTGGATTCAGCAAAGTATGAACTTTCCGCAAAGTTCATTGGAAAAAATCGCAAATGAAATATGAGGGAATCTATGTACTATTCAGGAGTTCACTGTGCCTAGATCACTAGCGCCCGTGGGAGCCAAGAGGGTTGAGCGGATCATGCAGTCTTCGTCCGCAGCGAGTCACTCCTATACCATCCTTCCTCTCCTCTACGCGGACGGTCGCCTTGGCCAGTATCTCTTCGTAGTTCTGCAGGAAAGCAACGCAGAATTTCCGCAGAAGGGGCATTTTACCGCCGACAATCTGGTGGTCCGTGCCGGGAGAAGCCATATCATGACGAAGTCACACATGATAGAATGGCTAGAGTCCTGCGTCTTCCAGCCGACATCTCCAGAGTGTACGTACCTGCTACTGGACTCATGGACTTCTTTTAAGGACGCAAGTACCATCGGCAGCATAGCAGCTTCAATGGGGAAAAGAGTCATTGTGCGAAACATTCCAGCTGGTACGACCTCCTTGATTCAACCTTTAGATGTCTATTTCTTCAGGCCCTTCAAAGCTGTAGTGAAAAAGATCACCCAATACGTTATTGTGCACAACATTGACTTTGTTGTCTCAAAGAGAGACAACATTTTAAAAATTCTTTCTGTTGTATATTGGACATTCCGTGCTCCCCGTTTCCGCGCTATGCTTCGTTACCCTTGGAAGGCGGCAGGGTATACTGATTTAGATCCAGGCTCTTTCCTCACTCCAGTGGAAGCCTGCTTCCCCTCTGATCACTGCAGTGAATGCGACTGTAATGATTGTAGCAGAATTTCTTTCATTGTCTGCGCGTATTGTTCTCACCGCTTTTGCTTTGAACACTTCATTGTCTGTGTGCACCGTTGCTGCCAGTAAATGCTTTCTCATTGACCATCCTTTTTTGTTTTGAATGAAAATTTTACAATTTTCTAGCGACTCGAGGGAAAGCTGTACGATCACTAAACTACGTTCATAGCATAGTAGTTATTCTATAGCTAGTACGTCAGTAAAGACAAGTGTTGTCTTCTAGCCCTCCAAAATTGATTTCAATAACATAGGAGGAATAAAAAACAAAAATGCAAAACGAGTGTCAATGACGGGATCCAAACCCTCGACCTCCTGCCTATCAGTCCGCATCCTCTCCACTCGGCCACCTCGTCGCTGACGGACTAGTGCTGCAACGCATATAGTACTGTGGTGGGATTTTTGTTTTTTGAAGCCGAGGGCAGTAACAAAATATATACTGCAACACCCTCTCCAACAAAGATTCAAGCCAGATAGGTTTCATCCCGATTTTCGAATATGGCCTCTTGCACTTCCCTTGTGAGTATAACAAAGCTTTTTATTCAGAAAATTATGACCAGTATCCTTGCAGACAATACACTATTACAGATATTCTTCTCTTAGTGGTCTATCTCCTCAATAATAGTTTTTGTTCATTTGGTCCACTTGTACTTAAACAGATCACAAGCGTACCACAGCGTGGCAATTTCAGCTCCCTTTTAGCAGACCTCACTTTATCATAGTATGAATACATCTACGCCAAAAATTATTCAGATGCGAATATACTTCTATCCTTACAGATATATGGACGATCTACAGATATTGCATAATACCTTAGACAGCACAATTTTAGCAATTCTGGAGAAAGTCTATCATAGAGTACTATCGTTGGAAACTACGCATGAGTCCAATCATAAATGTAACTTTTTGGCTTTGGAAGTTAATACACATAACAACATTGCAATAACAAAAATGTATAATTAGACTGATTCTTTCGGCTTTGCTATTAAACGATTTCCACACTCTTCCACTAACATTTCAACTGGAATTTTGAAAAGCTACCATTTATACTGAAGTAATGCGAATCGCCCGCACCTGCTCTACTAGAAAAGACTTTATGAACAGATTGACACGAACAAAAAACATTCTGTTAACTATGAACTACAGTCAATTTGTAATTGAAAGTTCATACATCCGTTGTTTGTTCTAAAATAATTATATCTTATATGAATTCGACATACATACCTCTAGAACTCGAGCATTTATAAAAGAAATATTCTGATTACAATACGACTTAAATAAAGATTGGTAAAAAGATGCTGATTTAATACTAAACATAGCATCATAAATTCTAGATATCTGTATCAATAAATACGTCCACCTATTCCATCCCTTCAATACATCCATTTGATCATGGTCACCCACAAATAAACAATTTTGATTGAATGAACTCAGTGCCATATAACCATCATATTCTGGTTGATTATATTCCACTTGGTACTTCTCATTTTTAATATATTATTCGTAGATGTGGTGGGATGTTATATCAATCCAAGACTGATTGTAAGTTTCAAACCATAACATTTAGTAGGCATCTTTCAGAAATATGTGCACATATTAGGCATAGGTTTAGAAACAAAATTTAGTAGATTTCCTTCACCTTACTGATGAGTGCAGGAGGAAACCAACTTCTATATTTAGTTTTCGTATAGAGTTCATGCACGAAACGAAAACTGAATAGACAATAATATCATGAAATTTCCATATAACTTTAGAATTTATCAGAGGCATTAAAGTAAATAGTGTCGCAACTTAAGCACTGACCGGCAATGCTTTTGTTTAAAATCCACTTCGCTTATTTTTTTTCGATGTTTAGTAATCAAAAAGGCAGAGTGACCAGTGATTTAGTTACGGCCAGCCTAGCTGTTAACTAGTGGCGGACGCAGAAAGTGAGCGGGAGGGGGGGGGGGGCGTGGGAAAAAAGTGAGGTCTCTGCCGCTTTGGGGGCCCAGATGGAAAATAAAATCAATAAAATTATTAATTATAATTATAAATAATCAATATAAAATATATTAAAAATAATAATAATACACAATTAAAGCTAAAATAATACAGGATTTTTATTCGTACTGTAAAGTAATTTCGAAAATTTGCCGACCGATTCTCGGGGGCCTCGTCCCGCCCCCAGAACTGTGCTTTGGTATCTGAGAAGTTTCATGACCATTACCTGGTCAAAGTTGAAAACTTGTGTCGTTCTATATATGCTTTCATCTTCAGAGCTTCTGTGTCCTCATAATACGACTACCTGGGAACATTGAAAGCTGACACCAAATCTGGTTTTCTTTCTATTCGAGCCGAAAAAATAGCCTAAAGATTGGGAGAGCACAAAAACCATGTTTTGCCTCATTGTGCAATGTTATCTGCAGAAACCATAAAGAAGGGTATTTGAGGAAGCCTTCACGGATACAGATAGGCAGGTTTTGCTCTTTATAATTATTTGAAGTTTGTCCATCTAACTTCTAGAATAATGGATTTATGAACAATTCATTACTAGGTTGCGGCCAATTATTGTGGGACAACCTAATAGGACACAGTACGGGTTGAAAGTGGAAGGCACAAAAAATATGGAAGGGATGATTACGCAGCAATGATTTCACATAAACTCAAGTATCGTGTATTTGCTCGTATGTCTTCGGAACGAATCTAGTTAGACTGTGGTGCAGTATCTATTGAGAACGTTCCTTGCGTACGCTTTTTGATGCGGAAATTTGCAAACGCAAAACTTTCCCTGATGTACAGCGCGTGTCAAGCTTCCTGTATTTTCATACGTCCGAACTCGGATGTCATCAAGCCACTATAGCCAGTAGGTAGGAGGAAAAACGCATTTGTTGCCCCTGCATTCGTTCCTAGATATCAAGACTTCTTCCGAACACATTCTAAACTACTTATAGAAGGTTTTCATCGGATTTAAAGGATCACAAGAGAATTGCTGGGTTGCTCAAGCCAAACCGATTATAAGAAGTCTCCCAGGCCGTCAATACAGAAAAAAGATCTATGAACGTTTCAATATTTGGTGCAGGTAGCCCCATGAAATTTGGTATATCCTAGGTCCAGCTTTCTGTGGGAAGATGACGTTGCTCTGCATATAGGCAAACTTATGGCAGGAACAAAGTGGAAGAGCTTTTTTGATAAGAGTGCTGTGAAGCGTAACGATTTCTATCACATTTCTGCTGGCTGACAGTAGGATTAGTCGAAAGCCTTCGAAAAACTAACCAGAAAATGAGCTGATGAGTGCAAGAAAATCCTCTTTTATATTCCGCAAAAGGTCACGCTTGTAATTGTAACAATAGTCATCGTAACAGGCAAGATCACATCTCGTGTGAAACGATTTGAACAGTAATTTTCACCAAAAGCGGCAATCACTCCCATCATTCTCACCAAGACGGTTGCATTTCTTGATATGTGAGCAGTTGAATTATAATTATGGGAGATACCATAGTACATTCACATTTATTGCGTCTATTTTAGTACAGATGCTTGTAAGTGGAAATACTCAAAGATTGAAGTCGAGTTCCACGTAATTCCGCAAGCACATTTTAGGTTGTTCGGAAGCAAATACAGGACTGTTAAATTCATTTTTGTGCACTTTTGATAAAAGATTTATCAAAAACGTAGCACTATCATAGGTCTCAGCTGTGCTTACTCTTGCTCTTTGTTTGGCTGAATTTCAGTACACACCTGCTTTTGGCAAATTCTGCAGCTTAGCAGTGGAGGCGTGAAGACAGTAGTTTCTCCTAATTTAATTCTGTGGACAAGAACGCGTAAGCAGTGCACCACAAAAAGTTCGGAACATCAACGCATTATGGTGCCAACCAATTGTCAGAGGAAGCACAGCACAACTTCTTCTTCTTCTTCCTAGCTTGTTTCCCAGCGTCTGGGGCCAGCGTTTTTCGTGCGGTTGCGCCATTTCCTTGGATCATCCGTACTGAGCGCTAGTAATCGCAAATCATCTTCAATCCTGTCTAGCCACTGAATCTTGGGTCTTCCTCTTGGCCTATGTCCTTCCGCAGTGATGTTCATTGCTGATTTGGCGACTGGGCTGTCATCACTTCTTAACACGTGACCATACCAGCGTAGCCAAGCCTCTCGCATCTTTTCCGTCATGGGTGCTACTCCAAACAAGGGCACAGCAGTAGGTGGTCAGTGTCGGTTGAGGAGTACTAAGTCCAGTCGGATTCCGAAATGGGCTACTAGGTAGCTACATACTAGGGTACTTTCACGAAAAGCAAGTAACACTGAAAAAGTGACATAAATAACCCTTAGTGAGACGGCGAATGTTGTTTCAGCAGGAAATGTGTACCATTTAGCGAAGACAGCCTAAATCATCTCAAATTCAAGCCAAAATCCTCGAAAAACCGATTCCAGTACGGAATTGTTTGATCCCGCTAAAACTCGTTGAAACTTGTTATAGGACTGTCAGATACAAGAAATTGTCATTGGAGCGCGTTTTTCCAAAACCGGAACTTTTCCAGGAAATTTCTCTCGTGTGAAGAAGTGTTCCGATGCGCTGTCAACTCCAAGAAATGCGGGAAATGTGCCTAGGTGGTATCAACTCTCCCCCAAAGTGGCATCTTTCATTTTTGAGAAACCGTTTTCGTTTTTGAAAAAAAAAACCGTCATTCATGATCAAAAAATGGTCAAAAACCACTTTTTGACCATTTTTGACGTTTTTTTTTCAAAAACGGAGAGGTTTTCTCAAAACCGAACTGTGTCACTTTGAGGGGATGCTTGTTGGTATAGTGCGCATCTACAATCAAACTTCCAACATGCTACGTCTCTTACAGGTTGAGCAACACCTAATTATCACTGGAGAGCACCAGAGTGCAGGGTAGGGATGGAGTTAATGGTTGAACGACAGAACGTGATCTCCAGCCATGATTTTGATGGTCTTCCAGGCGTGCCTCTTTGAAATCTTCCTCTGTCTAATATGAGTAGGCGATTATCGGTTGGCTGCGCCCCTGACATTGGTGCTAAGCCCCCTGAATCTCGAGTACGCTACTAAGTCCTGGTGGTCACCTATCACACATCACACCCGTTACCTGCCTCCACTTGCTCCAAGCAGCGTTTGCTCTACATTCAGCTTCCATCAACGTGTTACCTTCGGCTGAAATACGGGATTCGAGGTATTTAAACATGGAGACCTTCGGAAGTTCCTCATTATCGATGAAAATCGTACCGGGTGTCTGTTCCCCACGTTCGAGGTACTCTGTTTTCTTTACGTCAAAGGCAGGGGGAAGGGGAGGGGCAACTCGTTTTGCTCGTTGAAGATATCAGCAGATTGTTGGTTTCCTCGGCAGCTGATTCTAGTAATGTACATCAAAATTCACAAGAGTGACGAAAACTCTGTTTTAAATAGGTTCAAAGTACCCGCTACTTGGAGCAGAAGCGGGATTCGCTCCAAGCCGTGCTGACTGTCCGCCACAGCACCAACGTCGGGTGAACACTTTTGGCCTGTCCAATTGATGAGGTCAGCGATGATGCACGTCTTTACCCGTCG
The DNA here is from genome assembly GCA_037903475.1 of Ancylostoma caninum. NCBI lineage: Eukaryota > Metazoa > Nematoda > Chromadorea > Rhabditida > Ancylostomatidae > Ancylostoma > Ancylostoma caninum. The sequence continues at coordinate 3,620,583 of JBAJFG010000492.1, read as the reverse complement.
ACTTGCTCCAGCAAACTAATACAAGCCCCGTCTCAAAAAAAAAAACGGGTTTAGAGGCCACTTTGGGACATTTCATGCATATCGCCAGGATCAGCGCATCGAGGAGGTTTCGGATATATTGGTCTTCTGCCTTCAACCCATTGACGACCGCGTCCATTTTTGCATGTCTGGCGCGTGGGACTAACGCCCTCTTCAAGAGTGCGGCGCGAGTTGCACACCGTTACGATAAGATAATTAGGACTAAACCAGATCTTTTTGTAGAAATAATTTAAAATCTAGTTCGAGAAGATTACTATTATCATCGGACCAAAAAAGAGAGAATCTAAAAGCCTCTGGATTCCATTAAGGCCGAAGAAAGTTTGTAGAAGGTGTTTTTAGTGTTATAAGGGAATGTTCACAAAGTAAACACGTTTGTACGGCTCTAACCTGACGAATAAGGAAGTGCAGGATGTAATGAACGTGTTTCTATGTAGGAACCGTGGCTTTTCTTCAGAATACTTCCATCCACTACACAAAAAATATAAGGCAATCTCCCTCGATTTCGAAATCTCATCCTTTTCATGATATTTGTCGCGATAAAGGAGAACTCTTTCTTGAATCATAGTCGCTTTAGACCTTTTTAGGAAGTATTGTACACATTTTATATGGAAATACTACAAGATAGTTCGAAAATAGGATCCAGTACTTGATAATAGGGGCGCGGCTCACCGGTGAGGCGCGCAGTCGCCAATGGGTTAAGTTTCATCCCATAGCGTTCAAGCCGGTTTTTCCAAGCCTCTGCCACTTTCTAGAGTTCCTCCCTGGTGCTGACAGCAACTATGACATAGTCTGCATAAAGAAGTGTTCATGGTAGTCCTGACTGGAGATTGCTCGATACGGTGTCCATGCCCGAAGCGGACATCAAACGGTACTGATTTGCCTGCAGCGCTTCTGGCTAAACTTGTGACATTCTCATAGAGAAGCTGCACCCATCTGACGAAATCCGCGGAGACCCCATGATCTCGTGGTGATATCCAAATCAGTTCACGGGGTATCCTATCGAGGGCCTTCTCGAGGTCAAGAAAGGCTGGATGTACGGTTTTCTTCTTCTCTCGAGGCTTCACAGTCAGCAGATGTATAGCATGGATTGCATCGATTGTGACACACTGATTTCACGTTACTTCAACGATGTCTCGAAGTCTTCTGTCTAAAATTCGTTCAAAGATCTTCATCGTGTGGCACAGCAGCCTAATCGGTCGGTACTTTGTACAATCTAATACATCTTCTTTTCCTTTCCAAACAGGTACTGTTGTGCTCGTTGACCACGAGTCGAGCAGCTCTCCCTCGGCTATAATTTTGTTGAAGAAACTAGTGAGTCATCGAGTTCCTTCAACTCCAGCTTATCTGGGCCAGGCAATCCTCCTTTCATGATCTTCTCTTGCACACCTGCAACTTCTTCTTCCAGTGTTGGTGGCACTGCTCCAGACAGCGGAATTACCGACGGTATTGGCGGGTGTGGAAATACTTCGTTGCACGTATTATCGTAGTGTTCGCGCCACCTATTGAGAAAGTCCGGAAGGCGATGGAGCGAACGACCGCCTCTATCTCTGACTTGCATGACATGCCCCAAGTCTTCATTTGTACGTTGTCTCGCTTTCGCGATACGGTAGATCTTGTCCAATTTGTCATACATGTCTTTATAACATGCCGCCTTTGCAGCTGAGACGGCTCTCTTCGCTGCGGACTTCGCTTCTCTATATTCCCGTATGTTCTCGTCCGATCTCATCCGTAACCACTTCTTGTACACGTTCTTCCTCCTCTTAGCAATGCCTTGAACCTCTTCTGACCACCACCACGTCTGGTTGTCGATGAACGATCTTCCTGGTTTAGTGATACCGAGATGGTTTCCCGCTGCTTCAGTGACTGCTCGCTCCAACCGCGGGCATTTCGTGTTGGCGTCTCCGGAGGAGGCAGCACTTATTGAAGCCTTGACCACAGCTTGCACCTTTGCCCCAGTCATTTTCCACCATTTGATTAGTTGCAGCGAAACCACTGGTCGCGCAGGGAGCGAATGTTGGAGTCGCTTGTCCATGATGAGAAGACGATGTTGTGGCGCGATGCTATTCGAAGGTATCAATTCGACATCAATGATTATCTCCTGTTCCTTGTGTCGTTCTAGCATGTAATCCATTTGCGGCGCAACCAGGGGTGTGCGGAATTTTCCATTTTCCTCCCATTTTTGGCCATCCGTTCTAAGTTTTACGGGTTTTTAGCTCGGAAAACGGAAAATCCCGGAAAACTATGGAGGGAGATGAGGTATTTGTTTCCGGGCTATTTCTTCAGGGTCACGTGTTTCGATGTGCAATGTTTATGAGTTCACAACAATGGCGCCAAAATTGACGTCCAACCGCCATTTACCGTCGCAATTTCGCTGGTCCTCATCACTGTTCCAAATATGCCATACAAGTGCCCTGCTCTTCTCAAATTTCTCAAAATAAGCAAGTTTCCCCAGAAATGTGGGGTGAACTTATGTAAAATTTTCATGAAACTGCCATGCTGAGAGCATCAAGCATCCCCGCGAAGCAACGCATAATGTAGGCTTTCTTTCAAGTTGACAAAAACATAAGACTACATCACAGTTGTCACTGTTTTAGTCAGACGATGATCCTCAGCTCCACACTGGCGCCGTTGGCGCCTGGTGTTTTGCGTGATATTTAGGATGCTGTGTTTCACATTCGCCACACACTGTTCTTCTCCTCCTTCCTCCCTCGTTAACTCGCTCCAACGGGATACTCTGTGAATAACGCGATCCTTCCCAGATTGCAAATGTATTAACTACCTTAGTTACCTTTTTGTCTGAACTTTGCAGAATACGTCTGCTCTAAAATAAAGCAAAGAAGTCGCACTTTTCCCACTTGACAGCTACTTAATCATCCAGTGAGAAATATGCTCATTGATTATACAACTCTGATAATCTGTCGTAACTAGGTGAAGGATAGATACTCCCCTATCTCCCTATATTCTAGGCGTTTGAAGTAAATACCATCAGTAGACTTGAAGTTACCTAATTACTTGGAAGAGTCACCACTTATGCTCATCAAGAAGATACTTAGGAAATCCAATGTTGAGGAGGATTTTTGGGCATAAACCTATGCTTGGGCAAAATTTTCCGTTTTCCATTTTACGCTTTCCGTTTTCCGCCTATTTTTGGCCTTCTGCTTTCCGTTTTACGTTTTACGGGATTTAAAATTTTACTTCCGCACATCCCTAGTCGCAACCCCTCCACTGTGGTATGTAATGAGGTGTTCGTTTTTTTTTCTTAAAGGACGTATTCGCTGCTGCCAAATCCGCAGTTTCAGCATAGCTGGGGAGCATCTTTCCTTATTCGTTTCGTGTGCCATGGCCCCGACCACCATGGCACCTCTCGTAGCCATATCTCCTAGAGCCAACATGTCCATTGAAGTCACCGCCGATTACCATACTTTTATTTCCTTCGAACTTCTGCGTGAGTGTTTCAAGTTCGCGAGATACCGTCAGTACATCCGCGTACGCTCACACAACTCCTAGTACGTCGCCTGCTCCGGTGATCTTGAGAGACATGAGGCGATCAGAGATGCGTTGAATGCCGATGATGAAATTTCGCAGGTATGGTTGAGATGATTCCAACTTCATTGCGCTCAGATTTTGCGGAAAAATATATGAGCTTATCACCATCGCCAATATCGCGCGACTTCGCCCCGTTCCACTTCGTTTCCTGTACACAAGCGACGTCGACTCTGCGCTTCTTCAACATCTCGGCAAATTCACGGCTTCTCCCTGTTAACGTCCCGACATTCATCGATGCTATACGGATCATACAATTCTTCCGCTTGCTTGATTGATGGCCAATAGTCTTTGTCAGTTTTCACAACACCCGGATTATGTATATTGGTAAAGCGTGTCGCCTCCGGGGTACGCTCTAGTTTTTTTTTTCGTTCCGTTAACAGGACAATCCATGATTGTCTTCTGGTGCGACGTAGTGTTATTCGGCCGACTCGTCGCGTAGTCTGGCGCCGGAATCGTAAAAGGGGGATTTCCCACCCATCTAGTGGGCAAGGGACTTATGTGTTAGAGGTGGCCTTTAATCGCCTCTCCTCCCAGTCATTAGAATGCGGGCTTTCTATAGGACCCAATGTGGAGAGTACAGCCTACAAATTAGCACTTACACACACCCACACGCTTGACTGCACGCTCATACCCATATGTCGGCCACACGAGTCGAGTCCAACGCTGCAGAACTGAGAAGTCCATCCCCTAAATCGACCCACGTCGCAGAGAAACTGCTTTTGATCAGCGATGGACAACCTATCCGAAACCCGGGATAGCGGCACTTAGCCCCACAGCAAATCGGCTATGGTCCATCCAAGGAGGCAGATCCGCGGAGCAAGCACAACAGAACGTCAGCTCCAAATGTGTCACCATGGAGGACTTGATATTGATAATGATAATGGTTGCAGGCATCCATCTGTTGTTGACAACTATAAATGAAAACCTTCGTTGGAAGAAAATGCACGCATGCCTTTTAAAAAATGGGAAAAGGACTTGTATTAAGCATCACATCTGTTTCGAAGCATCTCGAGAGAGTTGGAAGGTAAAAAAAAAACTCGACAAATGAACACCGTACACTTGAGCGAACTTCAAAAAAATCGTCGTCATAAGTCCGCAGAAGGTGTCAAAGAATGCAGTCGAAGCTTCAAAGCTTCAACGTCAAAGTGAGCAAACCCTCGCCACAACAACGGTGGCTCACTTGTCGTATACTCGGTGTTGCAAAACTTGAACAAGGTGGTTCACTCTCTCTACTCTCTTTGCTTCACTTTGGAGAAGAAAAGTGTGCGGCGGATGTGAAACAGAAACAGCCCAAACATTAAGCAAAACCTCAGGCGCCAACAACACAGTGTGGTATTGGGGATCACCGCCTGATTAAACCAGTAACAAGTACGATGTAGCCGTGTTGCTTTTGCTAAGTTGAAAGCATACATCATACGTCGCAAGAATGCTCGATGCTCTTATCATTCTAATGCAATTTCTTGGAAATCTCATATTTGTTCATCCCACACTTCTGTAAAACCTTGATTTTTTTTTTGAGAATTTTGATGAGAGCAGGGCACTTGTATGACATATTTGGAATAATGATGTAACAAAGGGACGTTCACACTGCAGCTGAGAGAAGAAAGTCAAACAAAATAGTTCCAATTTCATAAATGGTTTCGACACCAATCTTGGCGCCATTGTTGTGAACACACGTACGTACGTTGCGCATCAAAACACGTGAACGCTCTTTTGGATAGGGGAACACGCCAAAAGCAACGACTTCCCTCCCTCCGTAATTCTCCGGGATTTTTCTTCTTCTGGGTCAAAAATTCGCAAGACGTAGAACGTAAAACGAAAGGCCTGGGTGAAAAACGGAAAATTTCGCATAGCTCTGGTCAAGATTGCCAAAAGTCTCAAAAAAAAACTGAGGAAGACAGGATTTCTGGCAATTTCGAAGATAGAGCATACATTTTTCGACGTGGGTTTCTACGATTTGCGCTTGTAATATGCAAGTAATACTGAGCACAGATTTCGTAAAAATCACTAAAATGCCAGCAATGTATACCCTCGGGGCAGCCGATGGTATATACAAAGTAGAACACTTTAGAACTCTAAAGTGCAGACGACGCAAGCAGCTGAGATCGGTACATTCTCGTTTTCCATGTCATTTTAACACATTTTCGCCTAGTACATAAGATACCCACTAGTAATAGAAAAGGAACGAAATATAAGGAAAATCCACTGTTTATAAGTCCAGTCATTGTTCATCATTGCATTGCCTCACGCCGTCCGCTTCGCAAGGATGAGATCCATTAGAAAGGCCTACTATCAATCCCCTAGTTCACTATGGAAACGCCTAAACGCCATATTACCTGTGGCATCGAGTTGGCGAGATAGCTGTAACCTAGGGATTTTTGCTCATCAGGGGCAAAAAAAAAAGATGGAATCGTGCCGCATCAGCTTTCCAATGAAATGTTCAGAAAGTATCAAACAGTTTGCTACCCTATCCATGAATTTTAGCGGAATTCTCTTTATTTTAAAAAGTTTTAAAAACAACAATTTCCATGCTTCGAAGTATAATCATGAGGCTAGCTAAACGAGCAGCGTCAAGGAATTTTTTTTGCAGTGCTAGGTTTCTCACAGGAACAAAATGCGTTTTTTTTTGGGTTCGAACATGCTACATTTCATAGTTGCGTATGCTGAAAAAATTGTTCCAATGTTAAAGCGTTTACCGGAGTTTGAATAATTAAGTTTCATTTGAGCTGTTTGAGTATGATTTTGAGACTGTAGAGCTTGAAAGACTAAGAATTTGTCACGCGTAGAAGACGCTTTCAAACAATGACACCATTCAACGTTAAAGGGTACAAAATCTTTGAAAAAATTTGCTGAAACTTCGCGTAGGGTGGGGGGAGGGAGTTATTTAAGGTCTCAAACACGAATATCGTATTCATTTTGTACCGTAATCCCACTTTTATAGGGCTACGGCAGAATATTCAGAGGAAATGCCGGTTTCGGGAAGGAGAACGAGAAGGTTGAACAGTGCCCAAACACGATCTGTTTCCTGGTATTTTGAAGGATTTTTCGAACTCTCTAAACATACTCTTTTCTTTGATCTGGGCGATCGAATCGCTTCGTTTGGTTGGGATCTGCGCCATACAAATTTTCGACCCGAGTTTTGCCCACCGCACCGCAGCCGGCTATTTTGTTTGCGGCGGGGTGTTTGGGCTCAGCTAAAAAAGAGGCGTGGGCGATAATGCCCGTGGATATACAGGTGTTACGATGCTTCTGCTGACAGCTATACCGACTCACATGGAAGGGTGTGACTGATGTGCGTTTCGACTATTTTTACTAACCAACAACGATGAATTACCGCGACGGAGCATTCAAAATAAAACTGTCATCTATAGGGTCCATTCGAAGGAAAATTTCGAAAAATTTCAATAAATCAAAGGAAAGTAATACGCTTCTGAATCAGGACCAAATACGCTGGCAGAGATGCCGCAGGATCCCCTGGAAAATTGTGCAGCGAGGTCATTCCGCGTGCTGAACACGAAGGCTACGTCTTAAACTGGATAAAAGTGACGTCATTTGACAGAATGGACACCGATTCCGCGATCAGAACAGCAGTAGCCTTCTGTGAGAAAATTTTGGAGGGTTTTAAAAATTTCACCATTTTGCGTGAGCCTTCCTGGCTGTCACATAACGTTGGCGCAGAGTATGCGTACTAGAGTTTTGACCGAATCGAATGAAATTCGAATATTTATTCGAATGTTCGAATATTCGAAAAATCGAATAATCGAAAATTCGGGGGAACTTGAAAGCTCGAAAATTCGAATATTCGAACATTTTAGGCCGAAAATTCGAGTATTTGGAATTGTTTTGCTTCGCAACTGTTACTTGAGTTCCACTTCTCGCGGAAGAACCGTTCCAATTGAAGCGCCATTCCAATTTCTCATTTCAATCTCAATTTTCCCAACAACCTGCGCATATTTTTGTACGTATCTTGTATTTGAGAGTCGCCACCTGCATTTGAAAGCTTTGAAATTGCAATTCTGCGAATTACACGGCGTTGGCGACGATTATCTCTCCGGTAAAACGTGCGTATGTGCTTTTCTAGATACTTGAAAAACCAGCGGTTTTAACTAAGCTTCTGATTATGCAAGCCTTTCCTCCACAAGTATGTATGTGAGTTGCAAACTATAATTATAACTTCTGCACAGCATTCCTCCCTATATTCAGCCGATTTCCAACTACTGCTTCGTTGAAACTGCATGCAGTTAGACCGGATAAACAGAAGTAATGATGAAGAACGGGGTAGTTAGACCGGATAAACAGAAGTAATGATAAAGAACGTGGTAACACAGTGCTTTTTTGGTATCGCTGACGCTTTTTTGTTGATAGCTGGAAGCTCATTCATGACCAAGGTAGCTGAACCACCGTATCCAAGATTATTTTTACCACTTCGATTCCTCTACATTCACTGGCTCGCTTCGTTGAACTACAACACAGAGATATTAAAAATATAGCCTTTTCACGGATGAAAGGTTTCATCCACGTCACGATCCTTTAATAATGGTTTCACATCTCAGAAGAGATGGACGTTCTTAAGCCTAGGAACTTCAATCAGTTGCAATTCCGAAACCGATAAGGGATCAAGTCCACAACAGCACAAGGTTCCACTTATGAGGAAGTTGTGAGAAATTCCAAAACTGCAAATGAAACTTTCTACACGAGAAACTTCATGCCCATTGTGATTGGGAAGCATTGTTACCTGCATGCATGAGTATAGAATGTTTTTACGAAATGGGATGTTATTCGATTAAATATTCGAACATTCGAATATTCGAAAGTTCGAATATTCGAAAATTCGCTGGTTCGCAAAAATTCTAAAATTCGAATATTCGAAAATTCAGAAGTTCCTAGAAATTCGAAGGCGCGAATATTCAAAAATTCGATGGGTTCAAAAAATTTGAAAATTTGAATATTCGAAAACTCGGAGGTTCGTAGAAATTCGAAAATGCGAATATTCGAAAGATATTTTCGAATGTAAAACACTAGTGCGTACCCGTGAGACACTCTTAGCCATGCCCCTTTTTTGGCTGAGCCTAAACGTGCGCCCTCCGCTGTTTTCGCGGTCTGGCTAAGGTTCGCTGGGCATCCTACGCCACAGTGGGGCACATCCTCCGGCGTCCTCGCGCCATGTGAGCTTCAACTGTAGAATCAAAAATGGCACCGGAACCAGTACACACAGACAAAGAAATAAAGAAAAATGAAAGTTTGGAACTGTCAGAAACAGCGAGATGCTTAGTCACTTTCGAATCAGAACCTCAGGAATGATCCTTTAATTTTTTTCAACTATAGTTTTTCCAATATTAATAAGGAAAATTTCAAATTTTTTTAAATTAACTGGACCGTATTTTGAATTGAAATCCATAGGTTCTGCATGGTATTGAGCAAGTCGTAGCCTTTCGTGGGTTTTGCACCGTGTTGCACCGGATTTGGAGACGCATGGGTTTTACATGGGTGTATGCCAGGAAGAACGATAGCTAGCAGTAGTTGGCTGGTATGAACTCGTATGTCAATATCCCATGCAATTGCAACCCCGCCCCTAGATACAGAGATTCACAGGCGCTAAAAGTTACATGTGTGTTAATTGCTTCCACGGATGAGAATGGTTATGATCTACCTAAGCAAAGTTTAACATGGCGAAAGCAGATAAAGCTTAGTTTTCATAATGATATGACACATAATCACTACAGGTTAATAGGTTCTTTGTCCTAAATCCCAAAAATCCACATTCAGTCCAGTACAGTTGGCAGTTGTCACGACCTATCGTTCTTCATGATCGCAACCCGTTTTACATGGATATCCATACGTTTCGCACGGGTGTGCATGAGTAGTCAATCTAATGCGAAACACTGTTCCCAGGTTTTCTGGAAAGGAGCATGTGGGGAAAATTCCAAAATCCCTTATCTCGACTGGAGAAGAGTGTAAAATTCCAGGAAATATACAGTAAGTATAGAATCTTTACGATTTTCATGTTTTCTTCTTTCTTCTTCTTTTTTTTTCTGAAATTCATACAAATTCGAAAAACTAAGTCTGCACTCTATGGTTATTCAATTATTGAATTGTCGCGAGTCATTAGGATAGCCTAGTGCCACTCTTTATGCTTCTTTTCCAATCGTCCACCACTGAATCGCTATTTCCAGTTCCGAATCTTTATTTTCCTCTCTTACTTTGTCTGTGTGTACTATGTAGTTTCGCAGCTGTTTTTGAATCTGCAGTTGAAAATTGTTATACCTCACCCCCCCCCCCCCCCCCACCAACGTTTCCTGCCGGGATAATATACCACAGTTTATTTTTCAACGCAAACATTCACACCAAACATGCTAACTAGGTGCGACCTCATTCTTCCTCCATTCTCTAGATATGCATATAATTCGCCCACAACTCACCATTCAGTATTTTCTACTGTATCGTTTTTATTCGCAGGAAAGTGCGAAGTTTAGGACTCCACTTCCCTGAATTTCATTTACGTTGGAGGGGAAAGTGGAGATATATGTCTGGACAGTTCTGGTCTAAGAATGTAGAGGGCAGCATGTGCTCGCTGAACGAAAAGTTGTTGCGCTCTTAATGATGTCAATTTGTCTTCTTCGATTTGCTTCAACTAACTTTATGCCGATGACTGTTTTTGCATATTTCGTAACCCTTTTCCATAATTGTGTATGTGTTCTTATCCAAAATGACTGACTCACTCCAACAAAACTGGTTCATTATCAGGTGAAACCACGTGACGGTCTGGGAATAATTACCTGTCGTATGCACTATGTATGTATTAAGAAACGGAAGACAGTTAACTACTTTTTCTCCGCTATGAACAGGTATGTATATTTCCAGTGAGCAAAGCAATAAAGAAGCACGGAAATAGCTTCAAATTGTGGTTAAAAGTACTGCACTTTGAAGCTACATATGTACTTACAAGAAGTTACCAACGAAGCGCAGGGCACAGGTACCTGGTCTAGAATTCATGCTTCGCTAAATTGATAATCGTGAAATGCGAGCTCTTCATCTTTCTGGATAACATCCAAATGCTGCACTATTTCACTTATTCTGCTTACTTATCCTGCAGAAAAGTTTTTGTTCGCATGCGGCTCACCCTGATATTATGTGATTTCGCGGAAATGTCTGTCATTTTGCATCGCAACGCCATTTTTGCTTGATTAAGGTTGATAGGCTTTAAATTTGGCATTTTACAGAAGCTTCTGTAGCTTCACAACGGAAGGAGATGATGAGGGGGAGTCATTTAGAACGCTCACGGTGCTGTGTTACCGCAGAAATTTTCAACGTATTCAGCTTGAATACTATGTATTCACCACAACAATTTCTGGTGACTGAGTGCCGTATGAAATCCATCCCAAATCTGATGTACGTTACGCATTTCAGCATTTCATTTTTTTTCATCATTTCAGCTTCACCACCTAGCTGGTGGAACTCCACATTTGCAACTGATTGAATTCACGCATTTTCTACTACCCTATTCTCATACAGTTTCAATAGTCAAGTTACTAAGCTTTACAATTCGCTTTCAATTACAATTTCTTCACAAATCCACTATTTTTGGTCTGTTTCTAAGGACTGAATACAAATTTTATGAGACTTCAAGTCGACAAAAATGAGCATCTCCGACATTTCTTCCTTTTTGACTTGAAGCAATGAGTGTACTACTCACAAGATTATTAGCATCGGATTCATGTTCTCAGAAGCTTTCACTGTTTCACTGCCAGAGGAATAAACGGCATATCCGCCTTAGGAAGGCCAACGTTGCAGACGCTTTCCCTAGTTTTGGAGGCACAACCGATGGAATATTTGAAGTTGTCGGGGTTACGAAGTAGTAGCGATGGTTTTCTTTTCTGGAACATGTAGGAGATTATGTATCGAAGAAGGAGAGGCTACTGGTGAGGTCCAAGTCCATCGCTACTACTGTTTAATCCCTACAACTTCAGTATATGAACGACGCGGCTCATGAGAAGACCGTGCACGATATGGACTGAATTTGAAACTTCATGACGTCTAACTGTGCGAAATCCTTCCAAAAAGTTGTTCGACAGATTGAGGGTCCAAAATGAGCCGGCATGCTACCCATTTGCTCCATTGCCCTAGTCACGCGCATACGTACGTAGGTTACAGCAAAATATACTGAATTTTAGTGATTCATGATTGAGAAGGTGCTTGGTCTTTGGGGACGTTTTGTTGACAAGGATGGGGTCATTATAAATGACGGATTACAAATACTGCCTTTTCTGGAAACAAATGATGTAGACATCTACAAAAAGAAAACTGTTCAAACCTGTTCTTCTGTCCTATATGGTTGTTGTTATTTATGGATTGGTGAATGTTTGGAAAGAACCTATCGAAACAACCACGGTGCATCAAGCAATTCTATGAAAAAAGCAAGAGTACATACCTTAATACTTTTCACCAAATTCAATAACCTCAATAAAATTGTATAATCCACAACTAAGCCTCAATTGAGACTTTATTGCCTCTCATAAGTCAATTCCACCTTTTCAATCGCTCAACTTTATGGCGATCATTGATTTGTAGTCCACAGCATGTCCCTGGCGACACTAAATCTTCGTTATACCTAAAGATAAGATAGTATAGGTCATAGCCAACATAACTGCTGAGGTGTTACGCCTCGGAGCGTGACGAATCGGTGTGAAATGGATCAGTTCCACAATTAGACGACTGCTGATTGTAAAGATGTCATTATTGTTTAGATAACAGTGTTGCAAATGCTCCAAATATCACGTGATTGCGCGACAATTAGTAAACATCTATTATTCTCTGTCTCGAGAACTGCCAGTTTCCGTCAACTTTTTCAGATTTTGTATTTCCACTTTTGTATTTGTCATTTAATTGGATTCTGTTCCAGGAATGATGCAAATATTTGCCTTGTTGAGATGGAAAACTTTGGAGCTGCTATTGCAGATGGAAACTTGCACTTCTGTTTATTTCCAAGAGCGTGGTGCACTGATTTCCTCGTAAAGGTCGACCTTTCATCTTCTGGCTGTGTCCTTTGTCTCATGGGTGGGCTGGTCTGCCTAGAAGGATGTATGCATGGGTCAGGTCAACCACCTTGCTTTTTGTTGCACAGTGGGTGGTCTGTAAAGAAGGTGTCTTGTGCATTGTGGAGGTATTCTCCTTCCCATTTCCATTGCCGTTTTCCTTCTAAACTATCAATTCGTTCCAGTTCCCAGAACATGTATGCTTTCATGGATTGTTACGAAAGTGCTCTAAAGCTTAGGATTGCTCTGAACGAAGTGTTTCAAGCGAATCTCTCATGAATCCTTTCTTTCGTGCTATTAGCGGGATTCTGAGCGCACTTCCTGTGCTGTTTTCCACCAATATTCACCTTTTATGGATGTGAGAATGCCCCTCATTGTCCTGGGAAACCTCTGTCCTTCAGCTGATCGATTCGACGTCTGTTTTTTCCTTACGCCAAGCCCTCAATATTGATCCCCTGTTCCCTCGCCGTTGCATGAGCACCATCCCGCAGTCATACTGGTTCTCTAATTACTGGTTATCAATGTTTGCTTGGGAATCCCGGAGCATTCCAAAAATTTCTTTCTAATTTCGCTTGTGTTTTCTCCATATTCATACTTTGCTAGCTAATCCTTCGTTTATTTAATTATTTTTATTATTTACTAGTATTACCGGAAAATGCCACTTTCCCGCTTCTTTTTGTTCTTTAGGATTTTTTTCTTGAACTTTCGCCGACTATTAGAACCAGTGAAAAGGGCGAAAAGCAAAGCTTCTGCCAGCATTCTCGTAAGAACCAAGTCACTGCAGAAATGTCGTGCGATTTTAATTTGGTACTAAGTAGTAAAAAACTTGAAGTAGGCAAAGAAACAACTTTGGGATTTCTCTTCTGGGGGTTTTCACCAAATCGGCCTTTATTTTTCACCGCGAAACCAGTCAATGCCTGTGTTTACTCAACTGGCGTGGGAGTAAATCTTCCACTGAGTCGGCATTTCTGTAAAATGCACGTTTCTGCTCCTCATCATCCTGGCTGGTTTGCACCGTTTGGGAGGATTCCAGGAAGTTTCAATTATCCTGGATACGTTCAAGGGCTTTTTGAGGGTTTATTCCACTTACTAGAGGTTTTACTGCTTGCGTAAAAGTAAAAGTATGTGTTTTGTACGACATTATCTCAGCTCCCATTATCACTTGCACCATGATACAGAAATGTACGATCCGTTGTCCTGAACAGGGTCGATGTTAGTCGATGGTCGTACAACATAGACATGCCATTTCCTTTAAAATGTAATAAATTTAGCTTTTTGTATCTGAAGTTTCTCCTGTGGCGTTTTTGTACATATCTTTCGTTGAATCACGTTCTCACACGTTATATTTTCGTTGACTTTTAAACACTTTGTCGCGAAGTTTCCTGGATGTGTAATTCCTCGTTGCTAGTCAGCTGTTTGCATGTACGCTACTCGGTGACGAATTGTCATGCGTCATTGCAGTGTTCCGCGGAACTTCGACGTTTCCGGAAGATCTCACTCAATGCTCACCTTGCATCTCGCTTTTCTTGGAGTTCATATGTGATGTTTGAACCTGTGCCGTCGATCTTCACGCCGTTTTCACTCAGGAAATTCAAGATCCTCGGGCACGTTCTCGTTTTGAAACGATGCAAAGATAAGCTTTCTACGACCTTGAAGTTCATGGTTTTAAGCACGAGAAAGCGAGATGTTCGAAGCAGTTCAAGAATCTGTGGACGCTCTTTCTATTTCAAGTTCTTTATTTCTGTGGAATGGCTCATGTGGCTGAAATAATTTTCACTTCTCACTCCTAAAATTTTTGCCTTTACCAGCAGAACGTTATCTCAGTGAAATTTCTCCGATTTTCGCAACAGCATCATCGTAATTTTCGTCGGAGATTGTTGCATTCTCATGGGTTGGTCTGATGGGAACCACAAAGGCCTGATAAAGGACCGACTTCATTTCTGAAAGAATTTGTTGATAAATGTTGGACATTTGTTTGAATTTTAGCCGGAAAAAATTGTTTTGCTCAACGTCTAACGGTGAAACTATGTAGGAAAGTTTACCGAAGGCGGAATAGAATCCCTCTGCCCTTACTGTTGGATCTCAATCGAAATTTCTTTTATACATACGTATGTTCGGAATCAGCAGCCGAAGCTACTTCGAATCAAGTGTTTAGAAATTAATTTGTTTTACTCTGAAGGTCTATGATATGTAGCTTCAGACGGATGACTTCGCTGAAATGAAACACTGCTGCAGAAGTTATGACAAGGATTGCATGCCATATACTCAGAAAGCAAAAATACGTAGTTTCATTACAGGTAAACAACCTCGGTAACAATTTATAAGCAATTTAGGTAACAATTTAATCATCCAGATATTCGAAAATGAGAAAGCTCTAAAGCTTTTCTCTCTCGTTCAGCACTGCATTAGTCTCCGATGTTGGAGCACTCAAATTTCTCATTTATATGAAATAATCGATGTTCGACAGCAAAAATATGTGATTTAGAATAAACGGAGAATTCGAATCTTCTATCACTGGAGACCAATACAGTGCTAAATGAAAGAGAAGAAGAGCTCCAGGACTTTCTCATTCTCGAATTCTTGGATGTTTAAGTTTTTTTTGAGTTGTTAGTTAAATTAACAAAATTATTCGGTTTTTATTCGGTCCCAAGTATAGCAGATACTGTTTTACAGCTGTGAAAGAACTTTGCGCCGGAATTTGTGGACTTTTCTGGACACAAATTTTTCTCTAACTCATAAATATCTTGTTTTTTTTGCACCATTCTTAATTTCGGTGGAGTTTTTTCGTTTATTCATTTGTTAATTAGCTACTTATTGTTTTTTTATCGAAGTCAGTAGTGCACCATAAAAATTGAAGAGAAAAAATAGTTGAAAAGATCCGTTAAGTTTATTTTTATTGAGAGATTGAGAACTGAGATTACAAGTGTTTCATTCATAGGAAAGCTGGTCATTCTGCCTATTTAGTTAATGTTCTAAGCCACTCTATTGTCGGCATCCCACTCTTGTGCTCCAATTAATCCATGCTTATTTCCTAAGTTCCTAACATGTCCTGGTTTCACTATATTTAATTGCATCTCACGTTCTCATCAATTGTTCCTGTGATTCATTTCTCTCATTGTCACAAATATACTTACTCACTGAAACAAGTGGATGAAAATAGACGTGAAGGTAGAAGGATATAAAACATGTTCTCTTCACAGACCAGTTTTCTGTGGTTGTAATGTTTCTTATAACGTATTTTTAACGGTGTTGTGACTGGTGCATGTGTCCTAGATATAATTTTAGAACAGTCGGTGGGTATTTACTTGTATTCTGGTACATTTATGGAAACGTTCCGAGTAACTTATTTTCCATTATTTACTTCGTTGTGATCGCTTGCACTGTGGATTTTCCGCGTTCCACACGTTGTTGGCATTAATTTTAAAGCCAGACTTTCTCCCACGTATTTGTTTTCCTAAAGTTCATAAACCCATTATGTACTCTTATCTTATCGCAACAAATTGCACGTGTGCAATGATCCCACAAGCATATTTTAGAATGTTCTTAAGTTAATTAAATAGTTTGAAGCATTTAAAGTGAAGTTATGACGACCTCCACACCTGACCAATGCAGTTGTAGCATAATTCCCAGAACTGCTTTTATATATCTGTTTTTTTTCCCTGAAGTTCATCATCGCCAACAAATTGTTTGTCAAGGACATCCGGAAAATTTATTTTCAAAACAGATGCCATTCTTATCAGTTTTTCTTCCCAGCCGCGATTTATCAACTTAGAATGTTTCGCTACTAGGTCCTCCCTATCTTGGTATGTTGAAAATCGTATAAACAGTAATGAATACAATAGATAATTTGTATTCATTACTGTTCATACAACTGCCATTTTTCGCTTTGAACATTGTAAAGGAAACGTTCTATTGCGGTTTTATAGAACAATCTCACAATCCTTTGGTCAATCGCCATTATTGCTCAACATGTAAGAATGCTACTTCTACTCTCACGCCGCTTGCGACATAAGACCCGACAATGCTCCAATTTACACTCTCCAGAAAGTCGTTGCCGTGTAAGAAATAACTGCTTAGCACTTCGATGTGCTGACGTGGATACAGTTGAAAGCACAGTGTCATCAAACTGGCAGGTTACTGCCCAGCAGCTTGTTTTTGTAAAGCGTATACCGGCGCTTCGTTGGGTAGATAATTTTGTGCAACACGACACTTTGTTTCGAACACCATTTCGCTGATGGATCTTCATAATTGCTCCAAGATACCCCTGCAATATGATCAGCACCTCATCTCATATGCGGTAATTATGAAAGGCAATGTCTTTACTGCCAACCATTCCCTCTTTTTCCAAGTTGTCCGCTACTTTTTGTGAAGTATGTGTCAAAATAGAGGAATACAGTTCCATGATTTGACATATTTTCTTTACAGGAAGGCTTCTTTTAATTTCAACGTCTTCGTTTACGTGCATACTCTCCGAATTTCTTCTTCTCTGTGATTTTTTTTCACTTTTGTGGTCGTGCCTACAAGTTTTGAAATTTCCCTTTCATCTCAATTCAATAACCATTACGTTAATCCTATTTTTTTTTGGCAAGTCACTGAAGAATAAGAGATGTCAGTAGTAAATCTTCCTTCTGCTTCTGAACTTTCTTGAGGATAAGATAACTAAGCGCAGACTCTTTTTCCACCTTCTTTGCTATTTGAAACTGTGAGATCCATCCTACCTCTCCGTCACCTTCTTCTCAGTCGAGGCCCATCAACTAGGCTCAGGTTTATTCCTCCCACTCATATTTGCAATTGATTCGCATTACATGTGATTATGCCATTCAACAACACAAGAACATTGTTTTCGGTGATGAGCTACCATCATTTTCTTGTTTGTATGGAAATAGTACGGGCCTTCTCTCTGACTTTTCATTCTTTTCTCCACGATCACTTTTTGTTGTTGTTCGAATCAAGTTCCTGAACGCTCGAATCGTCATTGAGCAACAGAGCGCAGAGAAGAGTAGTATGGGATACCTATTATTTATTTGTTTTCACTACACTGTGCCAGGAGCACAATGCTAACCCTCAGAATGAGGGTAACAAGGAAAGTGCCAAATGTTAAGGAGGCTTTTGGAAGTTCAGTGCAAGTTTATACTTCATTTGTAACGTAGGCTAAATGAGGCGTTCTTACGTATCGAACCAATTAATTATGTATTATATTGTATTATTTCCAATTGATTATGTAGTTACATAGTAGTAAGGTCTACTCACGAGTTCTCCTCTTTGGAAGGCTCTGCAAACGGGCTCTACCTTATTATGACTCTTTCATACTAGTTATACAGCGCGGAATGAATTTCTAAGGAGTTCCAGGAAGCAGTGGCGAAAACATAGACGACTTTTCGCAGAAAAACGAAACCATTTAAGGAAATGGTGTCTATTTTGAGAACTGTCCCCTTGTATGCAGACATATTTGTCATCCATCGCATGTTTAATGATATTATTTCGCAAGAAAATAGGAATAGTTCAAAGCCCGATCCATAATTTCTTGTCAACTTGTTTTGCTGCTAGTTGCTTGGTGCTGTTATGTACGCACCCGTCATTGGTGCACAAATAAACAGATAAACAAATAAATATGGGTAAAAATGTGTTGTCAAGCACTGGAAAGCAAAAAAGGATTGTCTCATATAACCTAATAAATGATAAATAACAATTCAGTTATAGCAAAATCCACTGGGTTCAGACGGCAATTAGAGTGGTCCAAACATTGAGAAATGTGCTTTGACTTGTTCAAACTCTTGCCTTCTTTTCGCTGTTTCCAGAAAACTACTACTAGAGTGCATTAAAGCATAACCTCGATGGACTAGCAGCACAGTTTGACTGAACTTGAATTTCGATTTATTCCAATGAAAACTAGGTCTCACTGGGTTATCTCTGAAAGGGAAAGCTGTGAGGATAATGTAATGAAGAAGGAAAAAGACCAAAAATTATTCAAAAGTTGGTACGTAGAATCGATGAGAAAAATTAGGCCTTATCGATAACAACAACGGCTGTAGAGAGTCGGATAATCAAGTATTTACTGCACTCTGAGGTCTACCCAGCAACAAACTGAAATGAAACAAATCAGAAAGAAAAAATTGCTCTTTCACCTCTGATTCCTTAGGAAAACTGAGAGTGAACACACTATTAGAGATTAACGGGTATGGAGCCGGATATAGAGGGGCATTTGCTCTTTACAGGAACTCGTCACCGATTCCGAGGACTCTATTATGATTGTTAATGACATGGGAAGATATTATATTGATGGTACTTGAAAACGTTTGAGGGGTGTCGCCTATTAGCTCGTTCCTGTCCCTTATCCATGTACGAATGTGTAAGCTTAAAAGGTTACGTTCTCAGCAGACTCATTAATATGGTGAGGATATCTTTCTTTGTGTGAAAGAGTGCATAAATCTTGCTAGAGATTATCATCACGTTTGTATAAGTGCAGTGAACATTGGTGACCATCCAATGCAGGGCTAAAATAAGAAGAATAACATGAGGAGCTCAAGTTAACAATTAGGAGATAACAACCACTATGAACTGGTAAATATAAGTTATAAGAATTGGAATACAGCCTAATTCATGCGAACTTTCTCTGCGAACGGTCCACGCAAACGTCACTCAGTGTGGGAAATGCAGTGTCATAATGTTGCACGAATCTAATGCATCATCTGACCTTTTAGCTGCAATGGAAAACGATGAGGAAGTAGATTTCCGGACAGGATTTTTGCGCTTTTCATTCGAACATGCTCAGCGAGGAGAGAGTTGACGAAAAGCCAGCTGACGTGAAACGGGTTTTCATGTGCCGAACGCGTTTCGCCATCCGCCAGGCAAACAACTTTTACTAGGGCCGATCACGGTCGACATCAGCCAATGCCATCAGGCTAAAGGACAAATTGTGACATTCCACTTCGAGTTCTTCCTCTTTTAAGGATTGTGCTGCTGCTGTGGTTCTGGTTTTCTGTTACCTGACATGCCAATGCCCATTTTGGAAACATTTCTCATTTTATTTCTATTGCTATTGTTGAAAGTATCGTCAAAGCGTAACAAGTATGTGATTACTTTACTTGATTGTTGTCGATGCTGTTGTAGGCCGTAGTCGCTACCAACCTGTTTCTGCCCTTGCAGAATGCCAATGTCTCATTCGGATGTCGCATTTTGCTCAATGAAGAGGAAAGAACCTGAAATAATTTTGTTTTTTGTTTGTCTATTTTTTCTAAATTTAAACTATCTATCATCACCAAATCGCTAATGCTTTCATTAACACCATTTAATAACACACTTGATCAGCTGATGACTTATTAGTTATTATCATTACAAGCTTGTAATATTTTGTTGCTACAACCTCATAAGAGTTAACTAAAGATAATTATAGTCAATCTCAGATAAAACCATTCCTACTAAATTACAACCTTTCATACCAACCAATTTTAATACTTCGTCTAAAGTAAAAGGAAATTTCTGCCTAAAAAGTTCTTTCTACAAACATATTTTAGCTACTTATTCATTTATCTATGATTGTAAGTATTATCTACTTTTAATCTGAACTAACTAGTTAGCCAACTCCTTTAACAGTTCTACCACATCGTAAATTTTTGTTACCCATGTTTCCTGGTTCGTATAGTGCTTGAAAAAGCGTAGCTAAAACATAAAAGCTGAAGAAAAAGAAACAAAACCTATCAAATATGCCACCTTTACTTTACACTTTCAAGTTATTGTAGTTTTTTTTTTTATATATGAAGTCCTCCCTGTTTTCAGTTGTTCTACGAACGAAATGTACAGTTCCAGAAGTTAGTTGTTGCAATCAGCTCGTTTTTTCTTGTAGAAAGGTCATTGTTCGTGATTCGTTCTCGTTTCTCGTATTTCTTATTCACATTGAACTTCCATCTTCTTTGCTGATTAGTGTGGCAGCTTCTTTTAGTGGATCTTTTGATCGTGAAACAGCATG